>JAGFMF010011410.1:1100417-1189117 GCA_019455555.1 Galemys pyrenaicus
TCCTCAGTCTACTAGAAATGGAACTACCATATGATCCGGCAACCCCACTCCTAGGGATCTACCCAAAAGACACAAAAACACTGATCCAAAAGAGCACCTATTTATTATTTTTTTAAAGATTTTTTTTTACTCATACAAGAACTGGGATACAGGCCAGAAGTGTGGGGGTGAGAGGATCCACCAGACTCAGAGTGGGGAACAGAACAGGCAGATTTGACTGAAACACACTGCTGAGGGGAGCAGCAGGCAAGGCAGGAGAGGTCTGCCGCACCATGTGGGTCACCTCCCTGGCTGGCGGCAAGGATCGAACTCGTGCTGCAGTGGCTGCGATTTGTTTCATAGTGCGTTGCTTAATCCACTGTGCCACCAGGGCAGGCCCCTGACATGAGTTTAAACTCATTAGCTCACACCTGATTTGTTCACTTATGAATTTTACAGGCAGATGTAAAGGGGGGAAAGCCCAGTCTGGCCTGCATTCAAGTAAGAGGAATCTTGTGAGCCTATTGGCTCCAGGGATCCGTGTTGCTGGTACTGGGTGAAGGGAAATTTCTAGAGCAGTAGGCTGAGGCCAGCATACCTTAGTGCCCTCTGCCCCAAAAGTCACCCTACCTTGCCTTTGGGGGCTAGAGAACATGGTAACAGATTGATATTATATACATATGTGGTTTTTAAAAAATATTTATTTACTCATGCACACAAGAACTGAGGTACAAGCCAGAGTGTGTGTGTGTGTGTGTGTGTGTGTGTGTGTGTATTCACCAGAGACAGAGTGGGGAATAGAACAGGCAGACTGACTGAAATACACTGCTAAGGGGAATAGTGGGCGAGGCAGGAGAGATCTGGTGTGACATGTGTGTCACCTCCCTGGCCGGGATCAAACTCATGCCACAGTGGCTGCAGATGCTTCATAGTGCAGTGCTCAACCCCTTGTGCCACCAGGGAGGCCCCATATATGTTTATATGTGTGTGTGTGTTTAAATAACATGCTTTTGCCGCTAATAGATAGCTATCTTATTCCTTCACTCTTCTAGTGTCTTTCCCATCTGCTTTTTATTTACACATTTTGAGAGAGAGAGAGAGATGGTTTCAGGTGATAATTGTTGATGATGTGTATATGTGGAAGAATCAGTCCAAGAAGATGTGATGTGGTGCATGAGGCAGAAGGTGAAAAATGAGAATCTGCATGTGTGTGTTTGTGGGCACTTAAGGAATAAGTCATCCACTTGTCTCTGATAGAATGGTTGGAAGGGCTCTGCTGTGCTGTGAATGTGTAGCAGAGGGCTGTAAGAACACACTCTATGTGTGATTTCGTGAGCTGAAAGATGATAAATGAGGTCATGATGCCTGTGGGGGAGCATATAGAACAGATGGCTGTGACACATTTTGATTGATAATGTGTCCACTATGGTGAAAAAAGTGAGTTTGGAAGTGACTGGGTGAGGCACATTATGACTGTGTGTACATGCGTATGCATGTGCATGAGAGAAAGAGGGAGACCAAGAGAGAGATCAAATGAGAGACAGGAATGATGTGTATGTGTGGTGATGTGCGGTTGTGTGGTGATATGTAGACAAGGTGACGTGTAGTTGCGAGAGAGAATGAGAAATGAGAAAATACTTGTGTATTCAGCAGTTAAGGAAAAGCTCATTACTCTGTGTGTGCTTGAGATGGAATAGAATGTGGGGACTTATGTTTAGGAGTGTGGCTAACTCCAGATGCAATAAGATAGTCTGTGTGTGTGAGTACAGCAGTGCTGTGAGCAGGTGGTGAGAAATGAAGACATCGTCTACATAGGGCCAAGCTAGAGGAGACAGGCATACCATGGATGCTGAGTGTGCCTAGAATATTGAGGCAACAGGGTTTAAAACATAAAAACTCTATGCATGCTGTCTGAGAGAGACATCAGGTGAGAGAAGGGAATAAGTACATAAATGTGTGAGAATTATTAGGAAGAAGTGGTGATGATATATATATGAGGGAAACACAAGTTGGGAAAGATAAAATGCATGTGTGTGTGAGCTGGTTGGGAACAAAGATATAACCCTGTGTATTTCGATGATATGCATTGAAGGGACTGATTGTGTGTGTGGGGCTATCCTGGGGTTGCAATTACTCATTCTGTGTGTTGGGTGTGTATTTGTGTGTGTGTGTGAGAGAGAGTCAGAAATAGAATAGTATCAGGTGAGAATATGTGATGATGTGTATATGTGGGAGTACAAGTGATGTGTACATGTTGTAGAGACAAGGTGAGAAATGAAATTCTGCATGTGTGGGTGAGCACCTAAGGAACAAATATGTGTGTGTCTGTGATTTTACAAAAGCAGGTCCTGGTTGAGTGTCTAAGAGGAGGATGTCAGAACACATTTTGTGTGTGCGTGTGCATGTGTGCACGTGCATAAGCTGCAATCTGAGATAGGAAGTCATGATATGCACAAAGGTGTCTTCAGAAGAGATGGGTGTGACATATTTTGACTGAGCAGGTGGCCCTTTGTTGAATAAATTGAGTCTAGAAGGGACTGGGTAAAGGCCATTGTAAATGTGTGTATGTGTGTGCACGTGTGTGTGTATGTGTATGTGAGATGGAGAGAGAGAGATACAGAGAGAACCAGAGAGATTTCAGGTGAGAGAATGGAATGATGTGTATGTAGAAGAGAGAAGAGAACACGTGGGAAAGAGGTGGTGATGTGTCATTGAGAACAGTTAAGGAAAAACGCATGACCCTGTTTGTACTTGAATTGGAATAGAAAGAGGATCTTATTGTGTGAGAGTGTGGCTAGCTCTCAATGCAATAAGTGTGTGAATGTGGGTGTGTTGTGAGCTCCTAGGTGAGACATGAAGTCATACTCTTCATAGGGATCTGAAAGAGGGGATAGGTATAACACAGATGCTGAGTGTGCCTAGCGTCTTGAGCTGATAGGGTATAGAACATAAGAACAGTAGATGTGGTGTTTGAGAGAGAAAGCGAGAGAGAGAGCTGATTATATATGAATAGAATATATAATATGTGTATGAATATATATGTGTATGAGAATGATTGGGAAGAGAAGTGATATGGTGACTATTGCAGAGACAAGGTGAGAAAGGAGAAACTGCATGTGTGTGTGAGCCATTGGCCATCAAGACAAGAGTTTAATGATAGCTCTTGAGATGGTTTTGTGGAAGAAATATTTGCTGAACAATGGATGTGGAGATATATCTCCAGTCACAGAGTTTAGCATAAGTATAATTAACATAACAATGTAGGCTCAGTTAACAAGTTAGATTCATGGCCTAGTCCCAGCACTCCTAAACATTTCAAAGGGTCAGATAACAGGTCAGGCTGATCTGTGTCCTTGGAAAATCACCTCCCTGCAAAACCCCCATATCCCCTGGGAATTAGCTGTCAATCACATAGTTTTGTATATTTTTTTTTACCTATATAGCAAATGTAGAGATAGTGAAATGTAAAAGGACTTCCCAGCTTTTGTTCAGGGCTCAGATTTTCAGAGAACGTTCCATGTCTAAGTCTATATTCATATGAATGTGAAATAGAGTACCTGGTCTCCAGAAATCCTTAAATACTGCCTGGTTTCTCCTTCCATAGGCTGGGTTAAGAGCCAGAGAATTCCCTAACATTTCTCCTGGAGCCTCCAGGAGGAGACTCAGTTGAGACCCTTAACAATGTGCATCTCTGGGCAGAGGTGCCCGTCTCTACCTGTGTCTAGGGTGGATTCTTCTCCCGGAGGTCTCCAAACTGACCAGAGTCTCTGAGGCAGGGTCTTTCAATTCTCTTCCTTGTCGACCTCATACACCAAAGCATATCTTCTGCCAGGCTAAAGAAAAGGAAGGACACCCTTCAGGGGATAAAGTGAAAGTGAATCATCAGGCGTTAACAAAGCCAGCTGGCACTGCCCTGGGCTGGGCCCCATCCCCACCCCAAATTGCCGAGTTACCTGAAAACAAATGGACAGGCCTACCCTTCCTTTCTCCTCCCCACCCACCTCCCTGATTTGGGCTCCTTTGTCCACAGCCCCTGCCCTCAGCAGAGAGTGGGATGGGGTCTTTCAGCCCTGAGTCCACTGCCCTCCTCCATTGGTTGACTCACGACTCAACTCACTTTCCTCCTCACGCTCTGTTTCCTCTTATCAGCCAAAGGCAGACAGACCACTTTGCAGTATCCTTTCCAGCTGAGTTTCCTTACCTACTTTTCTATCAAAGATGTTCCCAATGAGCTAGAAGCTCCAACCCCAACAGTTTGTGTATCCCATTGGAATCATTCCCCAAGGGCCAGGGTCCAGGAATAGGGCCATTTCAAAGACAAGGCCAAGACAGCTGAGATGACTGCAAAGGGGTGGATGCTGCTGGACACCAGGCCCCTCTCCAAGACCAGGGAACACATAGAGCAGCAGAGCCCATGGACAACTAAGTATCAGTCTACCAAATAGCTCCCCTTTTGCCTTTGAGGGACCCTCACTCCAAGTCTGAGGTTTCCCTCACTGGGTCCTCACCCATGCTCAGAAGACTTTTATAATAAGTTCCAACTTCAGGTACACATGACAAAAGTTATTAATGGGTTTTATTTTATAAGAGATGGGGAATAAAATAGTAATAAAACAAAGAGAAAGAGAGGGATACAAATCCACAAATATCCTACCAGATCTTCTGAGCAATGACACATTGAGAGCTGGCTTCGAGTCAAGTGGGTTGGCTCCAAAGGAAGAGAGAGCCCAAGGCTCACCTCTCTGGTTTTATAGCCAGCCTGGCCGCTTAACTTCACCCTCAGGCCCCAGTGATCCACTCTTCAATAATCATCTTATCGGATTTGTGGTTCTGGAACACTGGTGGTCTGGAATGGGGGTTGGAATCCACAAACCCATCTGTGTAATACATTCAGGACTACTTTTCCCCCTAACAATTCCACTAGTCATTTTGTGATTGGTTATTTCTAGGTGGTCTCACCTACTACATTACATCCTTATCTCTCTGTTCTTGAAATGTCCTTTTTGTCCCTAGTCCTAGGGTGTTTGCTAGTTCCCCTTGGAATTTTTTCCTTCCTGAAAGGTTTCGGCATGGTTCAAAAAAGTTAAGGCAGTTTGTAGGACTTGAGAGGTTTGCATGTCATGCAGGATTTCAGGGCATGAATGGGTGGTAGAGGGAGGTGTCAGAAATAGGCAGGAGGGTGGCTGGATTGAGAGAGTTTGACTGAGTAAGAGCAACTAGGGAACTTTTAATAAAGAGCATGTAGAAACCCTGTAAGCTGGAGGGGGTAAGGTTAGAGAGGAGCAGTGAGTCAGGAGGTCCTGGAGACAGTGAGAGGAGTATACCTGAATGGGTCTACCCAGAGTAAGCTTGAGGGATTCCCTGGTGAGCAAAGCCGCCGCCTCTAGGACTCAAAGGCAAGGCTGCCAGCCTCTAATGGTGTGGTCCATCTGTTTGGAGAGAGAAGCTATTGGACACAAGACTGAGCTCAGAGGTTGGGAAAGGATACCTGTTGCAATACTCCAGCATTCATCTGTGAACAGTAATAAAGGCTTTTCTAGGTTAAGAAGGACAAAGGCAGGTGCCTTGAGATGGGTGTCATAAGTAGAAGGAAGGCCCTGTGGACCTCCCTGGAGGATTGAAGAGGTCCTTTTGGGAGGCTTTTTAGCTAGGAAGGCAAAATTAGGGATCCAGTGTTGGAAGCATCCGACCAGACCCAGGAAGGAGAAAATTTATTCTGCATATTCAGGAGGAGGAAGGTCCCTGATGGCCTGTTTTTGATCCACTGTCAGCTGTTTTGAGGAAGGAGTCAGGTGAAGACTCAGATAGATGACCATGGGGAGACATGGTACCCCTTAGAGCACAGGAAGTGAGAAGTTGTGCCCTGTGCTCTTGTGATTGTGATAGACAAGAGGAAAAGATCATCAACATAGTGAAGGAGGGTGCTGGGTTGGATGTTGCATGACAAGAGATTGCTAGCTAATGCCTGACCAAATAAATGAACGCTGTCCCAGAAGCCCTGAGGTAGGACTGTCCAGGTCAGTTGTTGAGAGGTGTGTGTGTGTTTGTATCTTCCCAGATAAAAGCAAATAAGAAATAACATCAGGGATCCAGAGGAATGGTAAAAAAAGACATCCTAAAGGTCTAGTAAGGAGAAGTGTGTGTTGAAGGGTGGTATGTGGGACAGAAGGATCTAGGGGTTGGGCACCATGGCATGGATAAGGACTACCACCTCATTGATGAGGTAGAGGTCTTGAACTAAGCGATAAGAACCGTCAGGTTTTTTAATAGGGAGAATGGGAGTGTTACAAGGTGAGTTGATAGGAATATAGAGTCCCTTTTCTAGGAGGCACTGGATGATAGGTTTAAGGCTCTGGCAGTGAGTGAGGGAAATAGGAAATTGGGGATCAGAGGGGAAAGAAGAGGGATCTTTAAAATGAATGAGTACTGGGATGTGATGGGTGGCAACAACTAGGGTAGAGAGGCCCCATACTTGAGGGTTAACTAGGTCTGGTGGCAGAGGTTTGCCATGGGTTTGGGAGTCATAGTCAGGTAGCTGGGGAGAATGAAGGCTTCTGCTGGGTCAGGAGACCATGATATTGTGGCTCCCAATTTTGTCAGCAGATCCTGTCCTAATAATGGGGTGGGGCAGGTGGGCATGACCAAGAAAGAATGGACACCAGTTTTTTGTCATTTAGCTGATAATTGAAGAGATCCAGTGGTCCTGGACTGAGAGGGGAGGCTGTCAACATCCATAACTGAGACCTGAGAAGGATAAGTATGACCAGAATAGGAGGGAAGGACAGAGAAGGCAGCCCCCACACTAACCAGAAAGGAGGTGGACTTACCTGCTACCTTGACCTGTGGAGTACACCGTCTGGTTGTGGGTCGTGGTGTGCACTGGCCACCTGGTTCTGGAGATTTCCCCCACTGGTTTCAGTGTGTTTGAGCTTCAGGAGCGAGCCCCTCAGCGAGACTGCCTGCAGTTCCTAGTCCAGGGCTCCCCGTCCTGGGAAGATGGCACCTGTCTAGAACTTTCCCAGCTACCCTGGACCCTCAGGAGGCCTTCTCACCACATACTCAGTTCCATATGACACATTAGGTGTTGATGTACACCTCACGCTGGGATTCTAATGGATGGATTCCAGCCTGTGACAGCACTGGAAGCACTTAGCTGCTGATGTGAGCCCCTCAGCGTGATTGCCTGCAGAGCCTAGTCCTGGTTTCTCTGTTCTGGGAGGCTGGCACCCGTCCAGAGTGTTCCCAGCTACTCCCGAACCCCAGGGTGCCCTCTCCCCACACGTTCAGTTCCAGACGGCAAACTAGGTGCTGGTGCGCAACTTGCACTGGGGTTCTAGTCAGCTGCTAAAAGCCTGCACAGGCACAGGAGGCACTGAGCTTTAGCCTTGGGTCGCTCAGCAAGATTGCTGCTCCTTCCCCCATTCTGGGAAGCTGGCGCCAGGCTGGAGTTTTCCCAGCTACTCCGGACCCCCAGGGGGCCCTCTCCCTGCTCGCTCAGTCCCTGACGGCAAACTCGGTGTTGGTGCGCACCTCGTGCTGGGATTATAGAGGGCTGCTTAAAACCTGTAGAAGTGCAAAACGCGCTGGGCTGTAGCCTTTAGCCCCTCAGCTAGATTGCCTTCTGGGCTCCCCTGACCTGGGAATATGGCGCCCGCCCAGAATGTTTCCAGTTACCCGACCTGCAGGGGCCTTCTCTCCTCTTCTCGTACCTGTACCTGGGGACTGTCCTGTCTGGGCGGATCCCAGGCTGTTTCAGCTTTTGGAGTGTGAGGTTCTGGGTCCTTTCCCACTGGTTGCACTTCTGTATGATCTTTCTACCATTCAATGTGTGCTGGCTTTGTGGTTGTGGGCGGGGGAAGGGAGAGGGTAGACGGATAGCGGGATTATGAAGTTCTATTTTGCTTGCCTTCGATGAATTCTTCCTTACTGTGTACGTTGTCAGTGTCTTCGAATTTATTTTCCTAGTCCCAGTTCTCTCAAGGACAGGCTGTATAGTCTTCCTGTTGTCCACTTCTTCTGAGAGCCTTCTATCCTAGTGTCTCTTCGCCGCCATCTTTTCTTTCTTTATCTTCATTAAATAATTTAAAGGCCATATTCAGCGCCCGGACAGGGGCTTGAGGACCATCTTCAGCCTTTTTAAGCTTTTCCTTTTTTGTCAGAGGCTAATTGGGAAATGAAATGAGTGGCCAGGACGAGCCATTATACTCCACGCAGTATAATGGCTGCGTGGAGAAAGGAAATTCAGGTGTGAGATCTTGGGGCCCTTTAGGCCCATTAGACTGAGGCTGAAGTTGTGGTTGGGTTGTGGTGGCTAGGGGAGGAGGAGAAACGGGGTCTAGGTATGGTGGAGAGGGTTGGGGTACTGAGGGTGGTGATGAGAGAGAGTCTGGGAGATTGGAGAAGAAAGAGAAGGAGTTCAGAGGAGGGCAGGAATTAGAAAGGTGATGTGGAGGAGTGTCACCAGCAAGAAGAACTTAGAAGGTATGACAGGTCTTAAGAAGGGAGGGGCGGGAGCACAGGAGAAAGAAGGCCTGGAAAATGTCACCATTTTCCATTGCAGTGACAGAAGCTGTTTAGGTCTGTAAGGACCAAGAAGTCAAAAGTGCCATGTTTGGGCCAGTGAGAGCCATTATCCAATTGATATTGTAGTCAGGTGGTGTTGCAATAAAAAAAAAATGAGATGCTTAGGGCATATGTCTGGCTTTAGTGCCAACAGACTGAGGTTTGAGAAGGCATCCCAGTGGAGTGGCTGGACAAGGCTTAGAATTTGGCAGATCTCATGGCAAGTTGGCTCCTTCTCCCAAGCAGTAAGAGAACAGAGTTAGGAAAACAGTGTCCTACACGCCTGATCTGGCTTATGTGAGCACAGACCTGGATCATGGCATCCAAGGCGTCCAACCATATGGTCCTGGTTGATGGAGTAAATGTGAGCAAGCTAGCAGAGAGGGACGTCTCCACTACTTGTTTGTTGCTGAATAATGTGCACCTAGTCTGGACAGGGCATCCCCAAATCCAGATCTAGGGGGAACGTGAGCCGACTGATGTGGACCATGGTTTATGGAGCAGTCGACCAGCTAGGATGTGAGAAGAGGAGCCAGCTAGCCAGAGACAAGGGCCTCCCAGGAAGGAGGGTCAAGCAAATGACTTACCCTAAGAATCAAGGCCGGTGGTGGATGTGAGGCATCTGCAATGAGAGGAGAGGTCCCAGCAGCAGGAAGGAGGTTCCAACATGCCAGGGGACACAGCCCTCCCAGGTTTTGGCACCAAAATGAAAGGTTTCGGTGCAGTTAGAAGATGGAGAGCCAGGCCAAGTTTCTGACAAGCAAGAGCTTTATTGCATTCCTGAGCGAGGTTTCCTGACCCCTCCGAATAAAGGTCAGCGAAGTCCGCACTGGTCAAGCAGGGAAGGAGTTTTTATAGGTTTAGGGAGTTGGGGGTTGGGTAGAGAATGAGGAGCTAAAGGGTGGGGGGCATCAGATAATGTCATCTTGTGGCTGGAGAATATTGACATCTCGTGGTCAGGGGGCGTGACTTGGATGGACTTGGGTGATTGCTCCTTGTGCCCCTTTACCGACCTTTCATTACCTATTGTAAATGGTGCTGCAATAAACATAGGGGTGCAGGTATTCTTTAGAATCAGTGTTTTTGTGTCTTTTGGATATATTCCTAGAAGTGAGATTGCTGGGTCACATGGGAGTTCCATGTAACAATTTTAGATAAAGCAGTCAGTTGCCTTGAGAATTGTTACTTTTCATTATAAAAGGCAAAAGAACATTTAATCAAAACTAATGAAAAGGCTCTTAAATATGCATTTGCTGGCTCATAAAAATTCACCTTTTTATTCATGTCAAAAACAAAATAATGGCAAGACTAGTACATTTGAGGGGACTTAAGGAAGTTTTAATTTTGATGGAAATCCATAATATGAAATCATTGGGAAAATGCAAAGTAAAATCATAACTCAAAATGTGAAGTAAAACAAGATGGTAGGACACAGTCTCAAAGTCCTGGCCTTCTGGTTATGAGAGAATCACATCCATGTAACAGTGAACTTGATGCTTTTGTCATTTATTGTCCTCCAGATTGCTTATTCCTAAAGCAAAAAAGTCAGACAAATAAACACAAGTTGGAAATCAAAGTAGGCTTGCTGGACGTGTCACATCCTGGATTTACAGTACCTGAACAGGAGCAAGGAATCACTCTTTGTCTTTCGGTCACCTATATAGAAATCATCAAGATGTCAGTAACCCAAATGGAGCAGTGTTCTTCTTGTCTGCTTCCAAGTTGAAGGCCCAGAGATGATCACTTGGGTACAAAACCCCCAAGAGAGTGGTGAATGCTGTCCTGTGTGACCACCACGTGGTCCCCAGGGAGACCACACAGTCCCTCACATCATTCATTATCAGTCTGCCTTTCACCTTCATCCTCCCTATGGATCAATGAAAATCCACATGCAATTCATCTGCCATTCAGGTGACAACTTTGGGCTCCTCTATATCAGGAAAAATTACATGCAGTTGCTTCACATGATCACATTCTCACAAATCCACTGCACTACTCAGGGTCTGCTTACAGTATAGCCAATGGAATAGCACAGGAACCCTGTATCTGAGGGCATGCAGGTCCATGGTGACCACATGATCTGCCCCAGGCACAAGGAGCATCATGGCCACAAGTTTGTGGAAGAAGTTGGAGCACAGTCTTATCCTTTTTATCTTGTTGGGTGTCTGGAAGACATGAGATCACTGAGCCCACCTAGGGTGACAATGCAGTCTTGTAGGTGGTGGTTCTTTTCTCTGCAGTCACCTCATACTGAGTGATAGAGACCTACCCCTCTCATACTATCACCAGTCTCAACTCTGTTCTCCTGCTTGCTGGGCTCACTTTCCAGATCCTGGTCCCAACAGTGTTGAAGGGCAATGAGAGCATCAAGGCATAGCATGAAGGATATTTTTTCATCATACCTGTGTTGGGGGTTGAATATTATAAGTTGAAATCAAGCCTATAATTCATAATGGAATGTGAGAGAGTAGAATGATTGTTGAACTAAGTAAGAGCCCTTGAAAACACAAAGCACTGCATGTGTGTTTTCATTGTTACAAAAATAAAAGAGAAAAGGCTGGGAGTGTGTCAGGCCTAATAAAGACAGAGAGAATAAAGGACATTATCTACTTGGATGTGCTGCCCATGTTAATTATTGATATTCTCTGAATCTTATGGCTATGAAATGGATTTTCTACCTTATTTATTTACTGAATAAAGGGCAAGAAGCTCTCCTGTGGTAGATTGCATTTAATTTTAAGACTGATTTTTTTTTCTTTTCTGAGGTGTCATCTTTAAATTTCTAAGCTTGAAATTTGGTTAAATCAGTAATTGGGGGAAATTGTACACACTCTTGGGCATTGACATTTGTTACCCAAGATTGTATTGAGTATGTTTATTAGAAGACACTGACATGTTGGTCTGAGCATTATTGCTCATCCACTCTAGAATGATAGTGTCATAATGAGGCCATTAAGTATGTTCTGTCACTTGACCATTCTGTAAGTGAACACTTCACTTGCCTTAAGGCAGTAAGCGCCTTTGTTTGCATGTTCTCCCCATGGCATCTAATGCATGATTTTAACAAATTAAGTTTTGGATGTGAAGAGGAGCTTGCTTATCTACATCCCTATCACAGTAGGAAACAGATAAACAGCAAAATGAGAGTGATCAGACAAGGAAACAAATGCAATAATTAAGCATTCTAATGGTATTATCAGTAAAATAAACAAAATATCGGCATGTAAGTGAAAGGGCCAGGTACCTATTTAGGATGGGTGGATGAAAAAAATGGTGGCGAAGAGATGCTCAGATAGAAACCTCCTAGAAGAAATAGGCCACAGGGAGAATATACAGCAGGTCCCTGCAAGAACTGGGACACGGAGGATAAACTGGATGTTATTGGCAACCTACCCAAAAAAGAGAAATGCATCAAAGAGGAACAAACACAGAGAAAAACATGAAAACCCTGCAGCTCCTTCTCCCTCCCCCCTTCCCCAACCCACAAATCCAACACACCTTAACCAATGGAAAGAGAAACCAGAAACACCATGCATGGAAAGGGATCAAAGCTCCAGGACCTAAATCTGGGGAGAACTGTGTGGATGCAGGCAACAGAGGGAGTGACCCAAATTTGGTGAGTCCTTTGGGGGAAGTTAGAGCCTTGGGGGAAGTAAGGGAAATAGTAGAGAGGTGCATTTGGCTTTGGGCATTTGCACAATTTGAGACAGTTGGATATTAAATGAGAGGCATGGGACTGAGGGGAGGAGAATCCCATGGGCAGGCACAAAGGTTGAGACACAGCCAGCTGCAATTAGACTGAAGCTCAGGCAAGGCGCAGCTGGTATGCCATTGTAAACCCCCTTGCTTTGTGGTGCCATTCCATGGGAGCTGAAGGCAGCACTGCACAACGTGACTTGGTGGCGGGAACCACAGTGGTCCACTCTGTATTGGCCAGAGATTGGGGGCGACCGAGGAGCGGGCACACTGGGACAGACCGAAGTTGCGGCTTGGCACAATTCCAGGTTCCAACGTAATCCACCATGCCCTGGGGGAGCCACTTCGCAGGAGCCCTACTCCGTCCACATCAGCTGGAAATCCAGTGTTGGAGACTGAAGCATCTAGAGGGTGACCACTTAGGGCCTATGAAAGCACAAGCCTAGCCCAGTTTGGATCATTGGGGCAACACACACACACTCTTTTTTTCTTTTTTTTTAAAGATTTATTTATTCATACAAAAACTGGGGTACAGGCAAGAGGTGTAGTGGGTGAGAGATTCACCAAAGACAAAGTCCCACACACTCTTGAGATAGCACGGGGCTAAGACAGTCTGGCAATACTCCAGAATGGAAAAGTAAACACCTGAAAGCCCCTCACAGAGGCAAAACCACTAGTTGTATCCACAAACAAAGGGCAGTGCTTGGGATGCCTCAGGTGGCCACGCCCCCATCATGGGGCTGTGGGAAAGAGCTTGTAATCGACACTGAAGTGAAGCAAGAAAGTCCATAGCAAGAAAGTCCAGTCAAATCTCTGGATCCTGAAACCTGAGACATCCAGAAGAGTTCTGGAGAGCATACCAGTCTAGGACAGACACAGTGGGGTGCCAGTCACTCCATGGCTGCCTCTCCTCCCAACCTAACCTCCCCCCACCCAGAGTCTGGTGAGATTCTGGAGTTCTTCTCCCCAATCCCCACCCTTTTTTCTTTTTTCTTCCCCCATTCCTTTTTCTTCACCTTTCCTTTTTTCTCCTCTTTTTTTTTTTCTTCTCCCTCTTCTTTTTCCTATTTTCTCTCTTCTTTTCTCTTTTCCTCCTTTGGAAAGGCATTAAAGGGAACCTCATAAAGCCAGTCTCTACATAGGGGACCTCTTGGTACACCAAGTCCTCAGGTGGAAGGAGTCCTCAGGAGTCCCATCACCCTAGCAGCTACAACAAAAGACCTGAAAAACTCTCATACCTGCTGCTGCAGTGCAATCAGCACCACACCTTGCTCTCCACCCCCCATATTGTTATTGTTTTAGTGTGAGTTTTTGGAGGTTTTCTTGCCCCCCTTTTTCTTCTTTTTTCTTTCTGCTGTTTGCCTGTTTTGTTCTTGTTTTTGTCTTTCTTGTTGTGTTTGTGTGTTCTTTTTTGTTTGTTTATTCACCACCAGTTCCTGATACCCCAAAGGAACACCCAAAGAGAGGCCTGCCAATACAAGCAACACAGTGTCCCAACAAATAAAACAAATTAGGAAACAGACATCAGGGAGAAGAAAAACTACAAATAACCAAGCAAGCCCACAGGGGAAAACCACACCACAAAAAGAAGAATGAATACAAGAACCCAAACACAATGAGATGGAAAAATGTTTAGCCTATCAGAAAGAGAATGTAGAACCATCATAATGGGAAAAAATAAATTATAAGTTAAAAATAATAAAGTGATGAAGGAAAATGAATCATTAAAGAAGACAGTGGAAGAACTGCAGAAAGATAAGAAAAGCAGGGAAAACAGAATGGACAAAATGGAAGAGCGAATTAGTTCTCTTGAAGACACAAACAAAAAGAAACAAAACAGAAAAGGACAGAGAAGTCCAAAAGAAAAAAAATGAGGACATGCTTTGAGAACTCTCAGACACCATCAAGAAAGGAAACATAAGAGTTGTAGGAGTCCCAGAAGGGGCTGAGTGCAATAATGGAAATGAAAATTTATTTAAGGAGATAATAGAGGAAAATTTCCCAAGCTTAAAAGATGAGGTGAAATTAGTAATACAAGAAGCAAAACGTACCCCAAATTTCTATGATGGAAAGAGAAATACAGCTAGACACATAATAGTAAAACTCCCAGGAATCCAAGACAAGAAAAAATAATGAAGTTGTCAAGGGTGAAGAAACAGATAGCATATAAAGGAAAACCTATTAGGCTAACATCAGATCTCTCTGAAGACACACTACAGGCAAGGAGAGAATGGAAGGATATATTCAAAAAACTTCAGGATAACAAATGCCAACCATGAATTCTTTATCCTGCAAAGCATGCCTTCATATATGAAGAAAAAATATGGACTTTCTCAGACAAACAGAAAGTCCAGAAATTCAGCATGACCAAACCTCCTCTCCAAAAAGTTCTGCAACAAGTACAAAGGCCAAAACAGTCAGAAGAATGAAAAATAGGAACAGTATAAAGCAAAGGAAAACAAAACACAAAAAGATAAAGTGGTGAACACAGATGCCAGCATAACAATTTTAACTCTAAATTTAAATGAACTAAATTCAGCAATAAAATGACACAGAGTAGCAGACTGAATTAAAAAACACAATCCAAACTTCTGCTGTCTTCAGGAAACACATTTAAACACAAAAGATAGGCATAGACTGAAAGTAAAAGGTTGGAAAACAGTCCTACAAGCTGACAGACCAAAAAAGAAAGCAGGAACAGCCATACTTATATTAGACAAGATAGACTTCAAAATAAAAAAGGTACAACAAGACAAAGATGGAAACTATATAATGGTTAAGGGCACATCAAGAAGATATAACACTCATCAACATATACACTCCAAATGAAGGAGCACCAAAATATATCAGACAATTATTATCAGCCCTGAAAGAAAACATTAAAGAAAATACCTATATAGTAGGAGACCTCAACACCCCACTCTCACCAATGGACAGATCAACAAGACAAAAAAAATAAAAAAAGAGACCAGAGCCCTCAGTAAAGACCTAGAGCTCATGAGCTTAACAGATATCTCTAAGACCCTACACCCAAAAATGTCAGAGTACACTTTTTTCTCAAGTGCACATGGAACATATTCCAGATTCTATCATATTGGGCTACAAAAGCAACATCAACAGATAGAGTAAGGTCAAAATCCTACCAACTATATTCGCCAATCACAAAGGTATCAAATTAGAAATAAATCATGAAAAGAAAACAAACCCACCCACATCATGGAGATTGAAACCCACACTACTGCAAGAACAATGGATTATAGAGATCACAGAGGAAATTAAAAAATATTTTGAACTGAACGACAATGAGAACACCACATTCCAAAACGTATGGGATGCAGCAAAAGCAGTTCTAAGAGGGAAGTTTATAGTAATCCAGGCCCACATCAACAAACAAGAAAAAACTCACAGAAATAATCTAATCAGCCGTCTCAATGATCTAGAAAAAGAGCAACAAAAGGATCTAAAAACCAGCAGAAGAAAAGAAATTATAAAAATTAAAGCAGAAATAAATGACATAGAAATAAAAAAAAAACCCAAAAGATCAATGAAACCCAAAGTTACTTCTTTGAAAAAAATAAACAAAATAGATAAACCTCTAGCCAGACTAAAAAAGAAAAAGTGGGAGAAAACACAAATAAGCAGGATCACAAATGAAAGAGGAGAAATTACAACAAACTCAGAAGAGATTAAAGGATTAATCAGACAATACTATGAATAGCTATGTGCAAACAAGCTTAACATTTTAGAAGAGATGGATAAGTTCTTAAAATGATATAACCATCCAAAGCTAAACCAAGAAGAAATAGAACACTTAAACAGACCAATCACAAGTAGTGAAGTCAAAGCAGTAATCAAAGCACTCCCTAAAAACAAAAGCCCAGGACCAGATGGTTTCACAAATGAATTCTACCAAACATTCAGAAATGAACTAATACCTATCCTATACAAACTCTGTCAAAAAATTGAGAAAGAAGGAATACTACCAAATACGTTCTATAAAGCCAACATTAGACTAATACCAAAACCAAACAAAGACAACACAAATAAAAGAGAGCTACAGACCATTCTCTCTAATGAACATGGATGCAAAAATCCTCAACAAAATTCAAGCCAATAGACTCCAACAATGCATTAAAAGGATAATACATTATGGTCAAGTGAGATTTATCCCAGAAGCACAAGGATGGTTCGGTATCTGAAAATCAATCAATGTAATCCAACATATCAACAAAAAGAAGAAAAACTATATGATCATATCAATAGATGCAGAAAAGGCATTTGACAAAGTCCAACACCCATTCATGATGAAGGCTCTCGAAACCCTCAGAATAGAAGGATCATTTCTCAACATGGTAAAAGCTATATACGACAAACCCACAGCCAATATTATCCTCAATGGTGAAAAACTGAAAGCATTCCCCTTAAGATCAGGAACAAGACAAGGATGCCCAAACTCTCCACTGCTATTCAATATAATATTGGAAGTCCTAGCCAGAGCAATAAGATAGGAAAAGGACATACAAAGGAATCCAAGTAGGGAAAGAGTAAGTAAAACTATCATTATTTGCAGATGATATAATATACCTGGAAAACCCTAAAAGCCTTATAGAAAATCTAATTAAAACAATCAACCAGTTTAGTAAAGTAGCAGGATACAAAATCAATGCATCAAAGTCAGTAGCCTTCCTATTACAAACAACCAGTCTGAAGAAGAAGAAATCAAGAAAAATATACACTTTACAATTGAAACCAAGAAAATCAAATACTTGGGAAGAAGCAAAAGACCTATATAGAGAAACTTATAAAACATTGTTAAAAGAAATAGAAGAGGATACGAAAAATGGAAAGATATCACCTGTTCATGGATAGGAAGAATCAACGTTATCAAAATGGCCATCCTACCAAAAGCAATTTATAGATTCAACACAATACCAATAAAAATCTCAATGAAATTCTTCAAGGAAATAGACCAAATATTGATGAAATTCATATAGAGACACAAAAAAGAGATTAGCCAAAACTCTCTTGACAAAAACAGAGAATGGAGGTATTACACCCCCAGACTTCAAATTTACTACAAAGCAATAGTAATTAAAACAGTATGGGACTGGAACAAAGACAGACACACAGATCAGTGAAACCATATAGAAAGACAGAAGTAAAACCAAACAACTATGGATAACTGATCTTTGACAAAGAGCAAAGAGTATGCAATGGAACAAAGACAGCTTATTCAATAAACGGTGCTGGCAAAACTGGTCCACCATGTGCAAAAAAAATCAAACTGGACCACTATCTCACACCATGTACAAAAATCAACTCAAAATGGATAAAAGAACTGAATGTGAGACCCGAAACCATAAAATATAGAAGAAAACATAGGTAAAACATTACAAGACATACACCTTTAAAGATGCATCAATAACACCTTTAAAGATGCATCTCCCAAAGCAATAAAAATGAAAGAGAAAATAAACAGATGGAACTATATAAAATTAAAAAGCTTCTGTACAGCAAAGGAAACATTAAACAAAATAAAGAGACACCCCACTGACTGGGAAAAAAATCTTTCACTCCATGCAACAGATAAGAGTCTGATCACAAAGATATACAAAGAACTCATAAGGCTCAAGAAAAATAAAGTAAAAAACCCAATCAAAAAATGGGCAGAAGAACTTAAGACACTTCTCCAAAGAGGACATACACATGGCCAACAGGCGCATGAGAAAATGCTCAACATCCCTCATAATCAGGGAAAAACAAATTAAAACCACAATGAGGTATCACCTTACACTGGTAAGAATGGCACATATCAAAAAACCCAACAATGACAAATGTTGGCAAGGATGTGGAGAAAAAAGAACTCTACTACACTGCTGGTGGGAATGCAAGTTAATCCAACCACTATGGAAAGTCATATGGAAGTTCCTCAGTCTACTAAAAATAGAGCTACCATATGACCCAGCAATTCCACTCCCAGGGATCTACTCAAAGGAGATAAAAACACCAATCCAAAAGAATACCTGTATCCCCATGTTTATTGCAGCACTATTTATAATTGGTAAGACCTGGAAACAACCCAAATGCCCAAAAGTAGATGACTGGATCAAGAAGATGTGGTCCATATACACAATTAAATATTATTCAGCAATTAAAAATGATAAACTAGAGTCATTCATAGAAACATGGATGGAGCTGGAAGTGCTTATGCTCAGTGAAACAAGTCAGAAGGCAAGAGAAAAATATTGGATGGTTTAACTTTTAGGAGGAATGTAAAGGAACAACAACTACCAAAAAAAAAAAGAGAGAGAGAGCTTAAGGAAATGAGCAATTACAGCCAAAAACAAACAAAAAAACACAAGAACAAAAGGTCAAAGACAAACCAAGAGATCATTGGGGGGAAGGTGGAGTAGAGACCAGGATGAGGGCAGAAAGCGCGCAAAGGACTGAGATGATGGTGTCAGGTGAAATGGTGGTGGGAATTCCCTAGGGACTACAAATGATGTCAAATATAATTAAATAAATTAATAAACAAACAAATAAGTAAATAAATCGCCCTGAATTTGACTCTCAGAAGAACCCTGGTGGAGATGTAGGGTCACAGATTGGCTTCTGAAATTCCTTCCCGAGCTAATTGATTAATGCTCATTAAATGATCAGTTAAGTCATCAACCCCATGCTTAAATCTGAATCAAGCTTGTAGAAAAGGATAGAACTGGGTATTGAAACCCCTGCTTGAAACTCCAGACAAAGGGTGCCTGAAAAGGAAGAGGCATCTGTAATCCCCAGGCTGCGGCTGAAGAGACCCTGTCTGGTTACATCTAGAGCTTGGTGAACATCCTCCCCTCATGGTCCTTTAGCTTCTAGGAAACAGTGAAGGGGCTGGCAACTGTCTTTCACTTACTCTTTGCTTCCCTTAAAGGCAGGAAAGTGCTTTCAGGCTGAGCTCTAATGAAACTGGAATCTGTCTCTGCCCTAGTCATTTGAGTTAATATCCTTAACCCTCCCAAACCCAGCCACTGCCTGTGCTCTGGACTCAGCATTCATAGTGAGGACTCAGCAACAGCAAGGGATAATGAAGGGATTCAGAGTTACTGGCAGTTTGTTGGAGTTTTTGCTCTCAGTGTATTTATTAGTTAGGGGAAGACCTAAAAGCTAAGTGTTCTGGTGGGAAATATCATGATGTTAGAATCAGAAAAATCCCAAACACTAACCCACATTTTGTGACTTAGGCCTTGTGGCAAGGGGAAACAATGAAACTAAATGAGCTTCAAATTTACTTTCATAAAAAAGCTCTGAAAGATATGACCACCCAACCTATTTCAATATAAAAACTCCACTTTGGGGGAGTTTCCTCCTTTATTTCTGTTTTATTGATAGTGGCACAGCCCAGTTAAGAGAAAAAGACAACCCACTCAATGTCAAGAATGTAATTCAATTTAACAAACCTATCCTCAATATTACGTAATGCCATCTATAAATAAACCAATGCTTTTTTCTCTTTGGTTGCTCAAAGTTAACCCCAGTACTCCAAGGAGTGAAGCTTGAACATAGTTTGTTTAATAAAGCTGAACGTGAAGCTTGCCTATAGAAATTATTTTTCACTTCCTGATTCTTGTATTAGGATAATTAACAACACTGAAACTTCACTGGTGTTAGCACTGAGCATCCTTAAGGTGGAAAACATGAAACTATTTTAAATATTCACTGAAATCTTCTCAACCTACTTTTGACTTTCTCCACTGTAAAGTGGACAGGAGAAGCTCAAATTAGACAATTGACACAGTAAATTCTGGGTGCTCCTAGATTTAGTATTTGAGGGCAGTATTGGGCCAGAGTAGAGTAAATCCTAAGACCAGTCATCAGGAATTTGAATCATGTGTCACAAAACCGGTGTTCTCGACCAATCATTTAGTGAGTGAGCTTAATTGATCATCTCATCTCTGCATCTACAGGCCACCCCTTGGTCCGTGTATTCAGTGAATCACATATTTGTAAAAGAAAAATACTGCTTGGTGACAAAAAAGCCAAGTACTAGTGCTGATACTAACAAAAGGTCTAAGAAAGCAATGACAAAAAATAGAACTTGTGGCTACATTAAAGAACATGGGCCTCCCTGTTGGTGCAGCGGATTGAGCTCTGCACTGTGAAGCATCCCTCCACAGCCCCGCAAGGTCGATCCCCAGCCAGAGAGGGGACCCACATAAAAGCAGACCTCTCCTGCCTTGCCCTGATGCTCCCCTCAGCAGTGTATTTCAGATCCGCCTGTTCTGCTCCCCACTCTGTCTCTGGTGAATCCTCTCACCTCCGGTGACTCTGGACTGTACTCCAGCTCTTGAATGCATCAATAAATAAATCTTAAAAAAAAAAAAAAGGGAACACATAGAAAAAGCTAGCTAGTATCAATTATAAACCAGAAATTCAGGTCTGCTAGTAATATGAACTTTAACTTAATTTCTTTCTTTCTTTTTTTTTATTTGTTTCTCTCCACTCTTTCTGAGTGGCTTTCCCTGGTGATTCTATCAATTTCTTTGTTCCTTTATCTCTTGGACCTCTATTCTGGATTTTGGTTAGTGGTTACTTTGGCGGGGAGGGGGTATTTAAATTCCTATGTCTTAAGTCCTTTGTGAATTAGTATTTACTCTCTGACTTTTTAAAAAAATTTTTAAAAATTCACATATATTTGACATCAATTGTAATCCCCATGTATTCCCCATCACCATAACACCAGTGCACCATCACCTCAGTCCCCCGTGCTCCCATCTGCCCTCAACCCTCCCCCTCTTCCCTCCCCACCAAGCATCCCCAGTTTGTCCTTGTCTTTTCATTCTTGGTTTTTGTTTCTTTCTTGTTGTTGTTATTATTATTATTGTTCTTATTCCTTTCCTTGATCCTTATTTGGTTCCCTTATATTCCTCCTAGGGGAGGAACCATCTGGTATTTTTCTTTTGCCTTCTGACTTACTTCACTGAGCATAATCCCTTCCAGTTCCATCCACGTTTCTATGAATGTGTCTAGTTTTTCATTTCTGATTGCTGAGTAGTATTCCATCGTGTATATGTATACCACAGCTTCCCGATCCACTCATCTGTTTTTGGGCATTTAGGTTGTTTCCAGGTCTTACTTATTGCAAAGAGTGTTAACTTAATTTCTATTTCAATCACTGACAAAAACTTAATTTCACAATATGTTGGATTTGTTAAGTTAAATAAAAATACATTATTAAAAAATAGATTTAGGATGGTCAGAGAAGTCACCTCGAGAAGGTGATGTTAAATGGTACACTTAAGGATGAAGAGGAGGAGATGTAGGGCAACCATCCCAACACCAGCTGGTATCAGATGTTCAAAGGTCTAGGATAAGAGAAAAATTGGAAGACTGAGAAGTAAACAGAGGCTGGGGAGCTGTGGTAGTAAGTGTCTAGATTACATATCTCAGATGGTGTGGCTTTTGTGCCCTATAAAGGGGAAACAGATTTTCTTTTCAGTGACATGGGAAATCTCTCACTGGGACTTACATGATCTGATCTCTGTTTTAAAACAGAGGTCTTGCTACTCTGTAGAATAGTGATGAAGGAAAGGATGGAAATAGGAGAGAAGAGCTAAGGAGCAGAGGGTGAACAGAAGAATGGTAGAATGGACAGGTTCAAATCATACTTTGGAGGCAGAAGAGCTACAACTTGCAGTAGGCTCTGTATTAGTTATCTATTGTGTGATAAATTGTCCCAATTTATTTTGGGACAGTATCTTTACAAACGTACATTTGTTCTTCCAAATGGATGAGGAAAAGAAAAGACTTCAAAGTTAAAGATCAGAGTTCCCTTCTTCATCTGGACTTCAAATCTAGCACATACCCAGAGTAGGTTCATTGCTCTTCTCTTGCTGGGCAAAGCCAATCGTTCTGTGTTTCTCATCTCAATAAATGTCTTCCCATTTCACAGAAACCTGTAGCATGGTGGTCATTCCAGACTCCTGTTTGCACCACCCCATCCAGTCAATTGCCAAGAGATACCAATTACACCTCACAACATTTTCTGGAATCTACTCCCTCCTCTTGCTTAGTATCACCACCATGAGAAAGCTCCAGCCCTCATTTTCACATCACCACCAGGTACTGGGATGGCATACTGTTTCCCACTAACTACTCTGACCCTTGTAGCCAACTAATCTCCATAAAATTAAAATATGACTTGGTTTCTGCTTAAAATCTCTGGAAAGAACCCAGAGTGCTTAGCATGTCGCAACAGCCATCCCTGACCTGGATCCCGATGTTCTGCCTCTACAACCCTATTTCTTGTTACTTTATAACCGAAGAATTCCAAACTGTTTCTCACACATACCATGGAGATATCTTCAAGTGATTTCCATTTATAGCAACTGTGGCTTTCTCACTTTGCATTGTTAGACAATTCTCACATTTACCAAGATTCAGTTTGGGGATACCATACCTTCAGGGTAGCCTGCTGTGTCCCTGCTGGACATCCATGCTCCTTGTGGAATCTGTGTTTTAGCTCCGCTGCTGCTTCTTAAGCACAGCTCTGCTGATGGTCGTGATTTCCAGGCTTGGGAGGAAATAAGGGGCAGATGCCCACAAATTCTCCAGCTGCCTGGTGGTGGGGTCCTTCCTGAACCTGGTGGATTGGGTGTTCGTGCCTGTCACTAGGGCCCTTACCTCTCTGACATCTGTTCCCAGGACCCTTCCCCCAATTCCCAACCCGCTTCCAGCTGGCAGTAACTGAGGGCTCCAGCCTTTCATTAGTCTGAGAGGGTTATCTGGAACACAAGGTCCACTTACTAAAAAAATGTTGCTCAATTTGTGGAATTAGACATTCCTGTTCTGGTTACATGACTGAGGTTAAGTTGTTCTCTTTTCCTCCCACTTATCACTACCTTTCTGTCCCAATTAGCTGTGCCTTGCAGTTTAGGACACTCAAGGTCAGGGCAATAACTTGAGACCTTCGTGTCTTGCTTGCACCCACTGAAAAACTCCCACACACATTCACCGGGGTGAATGCATGGAGGATCTGCCCCCTGCCTCCCAATGAGGTCACCCGGTTGTGGTGGTGGCTCGCAGGTGGCCCCTGTCCTGACATCCTGCTGGGGCAAATCCAGGGCTGTGGAGAAGTGGCTGGAGCAGTCCGGGATCTGCATCTCTGCCTTGTGGTGATGACCTTGTTGCTGCCCTTCAGGTGACCATCAGACTGTCCCCTGTCTGCTGCTCATCCTACCCTTCCAGGTATGGGCTTCCCTGAGCCCCATCCCTGTTCACAGTCCCCCCTCTTCCCCACTCCTTACAAGGGCCCTTCATAAGAACCTGAGAACTCCCTCAATGTTCTGTAGGTCAGTCAGGCATCCATGGCATTTATGGCACTGGGGGCTGGGACAACTCCTGGGACAAGAGCACTTTGGACTGTAACGCTCCCCCTTCCTTCTACATCTGCAGTCTCTCCTCACCAACTCCCCTTTCAAGTCTCTCCTCCAGCTCTGCTGCTGGCTGTTAGTTATGGCTCTGCTGAGGGTCCTGCATTCAGACTTGGAAGGAAAAAGGATGTGGGTGCTCGCAAGGTGCCCTGGCTGCCTGGTAGTGGGGTCTTTCCTGAACCTGGTGGATTGGGTGCTCGTGCCTGTCACTAGGGTCCTTACGTCTTTGATATCTATTCCCAGGACCCTTCCCCTAAGGCTCAACTCTCTCCTGGGCCTGGCTATAAGCACCTAGGATTTAAAGTTCATCCCAAATATTCTGTTCTGACCCAAGTGGACTGGTAGTGCTGGGACCTCAATGGACCCAGGTAAAGGTCAGCTTTCCTATGTGTGAGGTCAGCCCCAGAGACCTGCCCACCAGGCCCTCTCCCACAGCTCTAACCTGTGCCTCTAACCTGTGCCCCCTCACCCCCTCAAGCAGCTTTCTCTTCCTTACAGCTCAACACAGCCAACTGTCATTTCTTTCTCCTTTCAGCCTGAGTCTCTCCTGGAAAAGAATCATGTGCATATTTTTCCTGCCATTTATCTTATCCAGTTTTGCTCCTCGGGCAAAATATAAAGAGAATCGTGTATATAAAGAAGTGACGTCACCCCAGATCAGGTTTGCTTGAGGGGGGATGCTCCTTTCTTGGAGAAAATAGATTAGAAGCAGAGGCATGTACAAAGCTTATCCTGCCAACAAGAACAACTTTGTTCTAAAAACTTGAGCAGTCTTCAGTCTCACTCTCAATTTCTTTCTTCTCTTCCTTCCTCCTCCTCTTCTTCCTCCACCTTCTTTTCTCTCCATTCTGTCACTTTCCCCCTCATCTTCCCAGGTTTAATTTCCATCATCTGACCCCTCTGGAGCTGAAGAAACGATCTCTTGGACTTCAGACTGAAAGCAGAACTGGGGGTAGGCCACACTTCACCCTGGAAGGTCAAAAGTTCCTGATCTTTGGGGGCTCTATCCACTATTTCCGGGTGCCCAGGGAGTACTGGCAGGATCGGCTGCTGAAACTGCAGGCCTGTGGCTTCAATACTGTCACCACGTGAGTGCTGGCCCCTGCCCTTCGCGACCTTGCTAACCTATAGGAGCTGCAGAATCTGGGTCTGAGCTCACAGGCTATGACCGGGGAGCCCAGGGGAGTGCTTATCTTCTGAATTATTTCCAACATGTGATTTTTGAGACTTCACTATTAGCTGCTCTAGTCAAAACTTTGGTCAGGAGTTAATGAGTAAGTGATTTCCTCAGGAAGCTTCAAAGTGGGCATCGCTGGGCCCCTTGGGGACACTTTATTTAATGATGTACTCCAAGTGTATGCACAGATAAATACATGGTATTTTAAAAGCAATTTAAATTATGTATATGGAGATGAGCAAGCAGGAGAAGAATAGTATGAAAAATAAACATTGAAAGAAATGTCAGTATCATGTTGTGAAGTTTAGTGGCATAAAGAGCACTAACACTTGAAGCTCACTTTGCAGAGCCAGGGATCTATAGTCAGATGACCCGGTCCTCAGTCCCTCAGTCCCAGCTCTGCCGCAGCTGTCACACCCAGGCCCAGCGTCCTTGTCTGCAAAGGAGCACAAAAATTACCACCTCATAAGATTTCATTGATGGTTACATAAGATTAACCTTTATCTTATTTATGTGAAAAGTGACTGTTTGGACATCTGACATGTTTATGTACTCAGTGATGGTGGAAAAACAATACGAACCCACTTTAGCCAATCAGAAGACTTTACATATGAAAGTGCGTGCTATGAAGCAGGACAAGGTGATGGTGACAAAGGCAGTGCACATTTCGAATGTGTTGACAGCTAAGGATTTTCATGAAATTGCTTAATCCTCACAACCTCCTGTTAGGTAGATAGTATAATTCCCATTGTGTGGTGCCTCCTCAAGGCAGAAGAGCCATTGCTGTGAGGGTGCCACTGATGTCCCCCACTCACAGAGCAATGGTTACAGATGGCCAAAGAAAGACCATGTCAGAGCAAAAATCATACTTGACTTAGGAATTGTGGCATCTCCCACATAACAGACCCATTTCTGGAAACACCCTGAATGCAAAAAATTGGG
Organism: Galemys pyrenaicus; assembly: GCA_019455555.1. Lineage (NCBI taxonomy): Eukaryota > Metazoa > Chordata > Mammalia > Eulipotyphla > Talpidae > Galemys > Galemys pyrenaicus. The sequence goes on from JAGFMF010011410.1 coordinate 1,126,194, forward strand.
AGTCAGTTAAAGTAGGGTGAAACGTGAACCCGGAGAAGATGATGTGAAAGGTTGCACTGGTAAAGCTGCAGGTAGAAGGGTATGTGGATACCGTTGGTAGCATAGGGCACCTAAATGGCAGAAGGAAGCTCAGGAAATTTAATCTGAGTAGAATGACCATCTGGGCACATAGATGCCTCTTTCAACACATCCGCTGCATCATAAAGACTGGTAATTTTAGCTCTGCAGTGGCACTGCCAGGAATGTTCTAGAGATAAATTCACTTCGCCTCTAAGAGCAATCCTACCTGGTGGGTGGGGCCATCAGTTGGGTTTGTTGGGGAGAAAACTCAGGCCAAAAGATAAGAATCTTCCCCAGCATCACACAGTGAGAGCAGAAATATACGCTAAAGCAGTCAGGCCAACAGGGTAAGGCTGCTGAACAAGTCAACCATTGTTCATCATTGTGAACTCTGCTTAGGGATTGATTCATAACACCACAACCCTTTGTGCAAAGCCTCGTTGTGATGTCAAAGTGTCCTTTACAGCCTGTTTTATCATTTTATGATGCAGAATATATTTTTCTGTTTCTTGATGATATGCTTGTCACTGTCAAGTAGAGAGGTCTGTCATTTTCATGGTCAGGTCATTTTCATGATCTTATTTAGTTAACATCAGGGGAAATTAAAGGCAGTTCTGAGAAGCCCAAACTTAAAATCTAGAAAGGGAAGGAACAGAAAATATTAGCAGAGTATAGGGCATGTAAGGTAATGTTTATAGCCGTAAGTCTATTTAGTAGGCTAATTCCCAAACTTTGAGTCCTCTTGCCTTTCTGGGTTAACTCTACATCGGTTGTTATGACTACTTATAATATATTGAATTTTTAATAAAAAGCCTCTCATGTCCTCGCCTGCAAGAACACAAATGCAAAGGACACCAGGATTGTCCTTCTACCGCCTTCTTGTGGCAAAGCTAAGTATTGTTTTCAACCATAAAGGAGAAAATGCAGTTTGATGCTAAAGGGATGAAGTCGAGAGTCAGTAAACTGATAATGGACTTGTCTATTATGCAAGTAATTTAATGATAAATAATTGTTGAGTTTTATTGAGCAGTTTTACTGCATCTATTGATTATTTTTCCCCCAGTCTTTCTTTAAGACAGTAAATTACATTGATGATTTTGGATATTAAATCAGTCTCACAGCTCTGGGATAAATTCTATTTGACTATGAGACATGCACTTTTGTGTGACACATACAGATAACTAGACTTGGTATGCTAATGTTTTATTTCAGATGTGTGTTTTCATGATTACAACTGAAATTGACTTAGTTCCATTTCCTTTAGTGCCTTGTTCAGTTTGACATCAGTCAAACAATGTGACTGTGTCTTATTCTATTCACTGTAAATATTTTATAAAAAATTATCTTTATCTGAGTATTTTTTAGTACCTGTAAAACTCTGTCTACTGTGCTTATGAGGTGAATTTTAGGACAATATAACTTTCTTGAATGAATACTGTTTGTCATATTTTTATTTCTTTTTGACTATTTCTAATTTTTATTCTATAGATTTTTTTTTTTACTTCTTTTAGATTAACGAGGACTTAAAAAATTATTCTCTCTCAGAAGCCACACATCACATTGTGTTTTGGGTTTTTATTCTTTTTTTTTTACTCAATATTGTCTTTGCAAAGATAGTCTTGTTTTTGAAATGTGAGTCTTTGCAAAAGATTAGCTTATAACTTTATTAAATATCTTTATATAATTTTTTTCTGTTTAAAAATTTCTGAATTATGAATAATCCCCTTCTACTTTATTTGATTTTCCTCCTCATCTGCTCAAGTCAGATAGTCAGCTCATTTTCTTTGCAAGCTTCTGTTTACTAAATCATTCAAGGATATGAGTGTACTGCTAAGTACTACTTTGTATATCTCACACATTTTAATACATAGTGCTTTGAAAGTCATTTGGTTTCAAATATTTCATCAATTTCATTTTTTCTTTTTTGATCCCATCAACTATTTGGGGACATGCTTTCTGTTTTACTTTTCTTTCTGCTGTTTTTAGTAAAGTATAATTTTCTAAATTAATTGCATCTGTCTTGTATCATGGCCTATATGTTGTAGATTTTGGAATTTGCTGATATTTATTTTGTATTCTACAACTGCTTCAGTGATTTTAAAGAATGTATATGCTCCATCTGTTGGCTATTAGGTTCTCTATGTATTTATTAACTCCAGCCTTTTAATTATCTTGTTCAAATCTATATCCTTAGTTTCTATGTTTTTTTTTTGCTATAATTTTTGTTTCTTAGGGAAGTATTTTATCTTTTTACTATGATTGTGAACTTGTCCATTTCCTCTCTGGTTCAGTATGTTTCTCCTTGAAATCATGTTTCAAAGAGCCCACAGAAGGTTATGATTATTATAGCTTATTGATGGGTCATTCATTTTATTGCTATTTGATGACTTTCAACATGAATCTGAGTTTTTTTGCTTTCAAATTCATTTTGCCTTCTAATTTAAGCTTTAGAATAATTTTGTCTCATTTATATCTTTTTCTTTTAAACTTTTTTCAGTAATTTTCTTCATAGTCACTTACTAGCAAAATTTTTATTCTATTTTCTCAGTGTATAGTTATAAATTTTATTATGAATATTTAAAGTATTTAGTAAGTCAATTTTAATTTTCCTTCACAAAAAAAGATATTAAAAGAGTCGGTTCTGTCATAATGCAACACATGAGTGCTTAAGAATTCCTTCACTGTGCAAGATGTGTCACAGGGCTTATGAGAAAAGTGAGGTTGGGGCACAACACTCACAAAATTTTTGGTGACACATTGAAAAAAGATTAAGAACACCACCTAGTAAAATTTTACACATGCCCATTTAGTCCTGTAGACTGAAACTTATGGGGGACACCTCGGCAGATATCCTTTTTGCTAAGGTCTAAAGGTGGCACCTTTATTCTACCTCCACTATCCTCACTGAAACTCTTTCAATATACTTTTCTTTAATTCTTAGCAATAATTGAGTTGGTTGAATATATAGTATACTATGTACTATATAGATGCTTGTGTTGCAGTCCTTTACCTTTTATTGCTCATGGATAATCCAGAGAATGAGCAGTGAGTGGGGTAATTTATGTATTAATCCAAGGATCTAGAGTCATAGAATCATCTGGTAGCTTGGTCCACAGGGGGTAGTAGAAAAAGGAACTGTTAAAAATAATCACTGTTCATGTAATGAGTGTTTAATTGCCATTGGAAACTTCAACTTATTCCAAAATAGAGTTTCCCAGGTTTGGGCATGGGCTTGGGACTGACCTAGCAACTTGGAGAAAAGCAATGATGTTAATTATCCCCTTTCTTTTCTATCTCAGCTATGTCCCCTGGAACCTCCATGAACCAGAAAGAGGAACATTTGACTTCTCTGGGAATCTGGACCTGGAGTACGAGCTGATGCTGCTTCTGCCTCCCACCTGGGGCAGGGAGAGGGGTGGCAGGCTCCTCGGGCTCAATCAGGAATCACAGATGCATCTGGGCTTGGCGCTGGACCAGCAAGAGCCTGGGACATGGAGTGTGTTCTCAGGATGCTGGGAAAGGCTCTGTACCCAGGACACAGATGCTTGGTGGCTGTAGCCCTGCTGCTCCCAGGGCTTGTGGTCTGCTGCCTCTGAGCCCAGACCTCTTCAGTGCAGCTGAGGGGTGCCCAGTCCTCAATGTGAGCTCTGCTGAGCAGGAGGGTCCAACCACCCATGCCTGGACAGGGCTGTCCCCTCTTGGGTAGCAAGCAGATTGTTGGGGTGAGGTTCACTGCTAGGTTCACTGCCTGACCCCTTCTGATGCCCTTCCTCTCATGCCCCCAGAGGGGCAGCACTGTTGAGGAGCTGGTGAGAACTCAGCCCCATGGGGCCTGTAATGGGGGGGTAGGAGACCCTGCTCTGTGGGAGAAGGTGGAAATTGTGCTTGGTTGGGTCTCCACCCTCTACTCTGGAGTCCCGAGGGCTGCTGACACTGTCCTTTCTAGGGCCTTTGTCCTGATGGCTGCAGAGATCGGGTTGTGGGTGATTCTGCGTCCAGGCCCCTACATCTGCAGTGAGATCGACCTCGGGGGCCTGCCCAGGTGGGTGGAGACAAGTCCAGGGTTGTGGTGGCAGTAAGTATTCTGCTGATTTAACGGTAGAACACCATCTAACTCCAGTGAGCACAGGCTCTGTGTCTCGCAGCGTTATGCGCTGTGTGCTTTGTCTGAACACTTAGGCAGTGCTTTCAGCTCCTGCAAGGAAGCCGCGTCCGCAGGACGACACACCGCCAGCTGCTGCTGCGAGTCACAGCAAGGCACTGTGCACACTGGTTCTGGAGTACGGGTTACCAGTCCAAGGCATGGAGAGGCAGGGGGAGTTTGAGGTTGACCACACTCTTCCTTCTCCACAGAGGAAGGAAGGGAGGGAGGAAAGAACGCTGCTTACCACTATTCTCTTCCCTCAGGAAGACTTGGAAAAGAAGCTTCCAGGCTAGCAGGGAAAGTTCTGGCCTTGTTCTGCTGATTTGGGACTTGTTCCTATTTTATACTATTTTTTTCCTGGGGGTGGCTTCTGTGCTATACTAGGTGCCCCAGCTGCCCCTTCCTTCTCATTTCTCTCTATCTTCTTTTCTCTCTGTGATGCGGACCCTCAGTCCAGATAGCTAAGATCAGGGCAGGCATACTTGCAATGCTTCTGTTCTCTCGGCAAGCTGACAGAGTCTTTGTTGGTCCCAAGTTCTCCCTTTGGTGAGCATTTTTATGCCCCCACACTGGGGAAGGCTTTTCTTTTCTCCATGATGACCTTGTTTCCCCCTTGTGGGGAGTGGCTATTTTAGAGAGGCAGAGAGTCACCGTACTGACCCCCTGTCCTCCCACCCCTGGCCAGAACATTGCAAATGACCAGGGAGTGGCTCAGTGGTTGGTCAGCTCCTACTCTGTGTTGAAGTCTAGGTCTTAGAGGAAACGTGACCTATGAGCTGAAGGAAAATTCTTGAATGAACTGGAGAAGGATGGAAGTTAGTGTTCCCTGGAAGGCCGAGATACCTCTTATACAGGCTCCATGACAATTGAAAGCACCACCTAGGCTGATAAGTATGAGGTGGTATCTTTCCTCCCAAATTTTGAAGTCTGTGAGGCTATTCTCCAAAGCTCACAGGGTACATTTTCGGGGCCTTTGTGTGCTCCTGGGCCATGGACATGAGCTCAAAATATCTAGCATCATGCAAAGGGAGGTACAGGAGGAGTTGGCTGTCCACTCAGGCCTCGCCCTTCCTCTTGTCTTCCTATCTCAAACACTTGTCTTCTTGCACCCCCAGCTGGTTACTGCGGGACCCCAAGGTGATGCTGAGAACAACTCAAAAGGGCTTTGTGGAAGCAGTTGATAAATATTTCAATCACTTGATCCCCAGAATGGTTCCCCTCCAGGTGGGTGAGTTACCTTTTTAGTCTTGCTTATATTTGCTTTTGGAAAGTGGTTTGCTCTGACAGCTTCACAGAATAGGCTAAACCTGGTCTCTATGACATTCTTACAATTTTTAATTCTAGACCCTCATCTGAAGTACAGTCTCCACCCCAGGATTTCTGGAAAGACACTCAGTATACAAGACAGAAATGATGAAAGTTTTTGGGTGGTAGTTGACCTAAGTGTACTTGATAATGACAATGAACTTTATAAGGCTTATTTCTACTTGTGAATTAGCTTTGAAATTTTAGACAGTCAATACAAACACATGGTGAAAAAACTAAAAAGAGAACAACAGGGCCTCCCGGGTGGCGCAGCGAGCATCTGCCGCACAGCAGCAGATGTTCGATCCCCACCCAGGGAGGGGAACTACATGGTGCAGCAGACCTCTCCTGTCTCACCTGCTGCTCCCCTCAGCAGTGTATTTGAGTAGCTCTGCCTGTTCTGCTCCCTGCTCTGTCTCTGGTGAATCCTCTTTCCTCCCTTACTTCTGGCCTGTGCCCCAGCTCTTGTATGCATAAATAAATAAATCTTTAAAAAAAGAACAACAATGTTTATGTCCCAAAACGTTCAGTTGCCTTTTCAGGAGGCAATGATTTTTACAGATTTTTATGTGCTTTTTCCAAGATTATCTATGCATATCTATATACACACACACATTTAATATAAAAACATATACTTCCCACTGGATATTTCACTCTGGTTACTTGAAAATATATTTTTGCACACTGCTTTCTTCTTAATGGCTTAGGAGCATTTCAGAATATGGATCTACCATAATTCATTTAACCACAAATTTGGGGAACACCTATATTACTCTAAAATCAGCATTTTCTCTGGAGGTAGTGAAAACATGTGGAGTGACCCTACATACCCTGTCAGGACTCACTCCATTTTCAATGGTGTGGGGTGGCCTCAAGAAGCAGAGTCGACATGAGCATGAAAGGAGAAATTAAACTTAAAAGTGTGATAATTTCAGCAAACTAGATCATGTTGATGATTCTGGTGGCATAATGCGATGGAAGCTTTACCACGTGGCTTGAGGAGAGGGGTAGAACTGAGACAACAGAGAACATGAGTGTGGACAACTGGCAACTCCTTCAGGAAGGGATCTCAAGGGCAGTGAACAGGAGCACTAGAGCTGGGGGGTCCATGCTGGAGCATCCTCCACCCTCCCTTCCTTCTTCCACTCTCCTCCCCCCTTCCTTCTCTCTGATATGATGACTCCGAGTGCATTTCCATGATGACAGAAGTCCATCAGTTTGGAGGGAAAGGTGGAAAGCATACTAGAGAGAGGGAACAGTGCAGAGAGTCACATTCCTGGGCGGCTGCTGGGAGGCAGGGGCCTCTGCCCGTCAGTGGTGTCATTAGCCTGAGAAAGGAGGAAAGGGTAGCATCACCTACGCACTAGTTGGTTGGATGTGGAAGAGTTTGCAGGTTTGAGAGGTCATATTTAAGTAGCTAATTCATATGAGGAATAGAGGGAAAACTTTAAGAGTCGCTTATCTCCAAAGACTAGAGAAGGTGAGATTTCGATGGGAGCCAAAGTTGCTGGGGTGACTCTAGCAGTTGCATGGCGATAGATCACCCAAGTGATCTATGTCAAGCGATAAGTTGGATCAAAGTGTCCCACACCAAACCCAGAGACTCCTGGCTATCTGCTGGGGTGGCCTTCTCACTGACTCTCCCCCTTCATCTGCCTGTCTCAGTACCACAGGGGCGGTCCCATTATTGCTGTGCAGATAGAGAATGAGTATGGTTCTTTTGGAAAGGATAAAGAGTACATGCCTTATCTTCAAAAGGTAAGAGACACTTGGTCTCCACATACACATGTGTCCTTTCTCTATCTGTCTCTTTTTCAGAGTTCCTGCTGCCTGGGCAAGTTAGGTCCTGTGGGTTGTGAGAATATATCAAACTGAGTTCAGTTTTTCTGTGAATCTACAATATGGTCAAGGCAATCAAGATGTCACTTAAATAATTTTATGATGAGCTGAAACAGACCATTAAAATATGATCATTTTCATTGCTATCTCTATGCCCTACATTTCTCATTCCAGCTTGGAGGTGGTAAATCTGCAACCACACTCAAGAAATCATAAACTTAGAGACAACAGCTGTCAACTTCCAGCTTTCTGACCTGTAGTAGTGCTAAACACTTTTCTTCTGCTCTTCTTGCTTCTCCATCTGGCCTGGGGGTGTGGACCTGCAGTCCTGCTGGTGTCCCTTCTGCAGGTTGGGGCTCTCCGTGTCCCTGACTTTCCACATTCAGGAAGCTAATAAATGGAAGCCTGGCCAAGCAGGAGGCGGGGGTCCCATGCTAGCTTTGTCCACAAAGGCCAGCTGAGAGGGAGGCTGTGGCTCCTGACAAATGCCCATTGCTCCTGCAGCTGGACAGGCCCATGAGCGGTCTCCCCTCGAGCTTCCTGGGAGGAGCAGATATCAGTCTCATTCAACTGGCATTATGTTTTCCTAATTTTTGAAATGTGCTAAGTCAAGTCCACTCCCAGACTCAGAAATGACTTAATGGCAAAATAAATACACAGGACCCTGGACCTCCATCTGTCCTTCCTGAAACCTTTGCAGGCTTCCTCACTTCCTTTGACAGTGCCAAGTGGGTCTTGTGTTTTGGGAACTTTATCTCTGATATTCCTTAGGACCCACAAACTGAGCCACTCCTTTAAGCATAAGGTGTTTCTCTTCCTACACAGTGCTTCCCAAGGCACAGGGCACAACTCAGCCTTTGCTTTTCCTCTCATGGCTGTGACCATGAGGTGTCGGAGCCTGCATTCAGCTGCTCTTGGTGGTCAGCTCTGGGAGAAACACCAGGCCAAGATAGGTGGTGACCCCCAGTGTCCTGAGCTACAGGGTCCAAACTGAAACTTTTCTCTCCAGCCCACATGCTGTCAACCAAGCCCGGTTGTATTTATTTTCCAATTTTTTTTTTTCATCAGAGGAAAGAAAGTGGGTTCATTTTGCCCAGTTTTCTCAACAGGCCCTGCTGAAGAGAGGGATTGTGGAGATGCTCTTGACCTCAGACAATGAGAGAGAATTTCAAAAAGGATCCATCAAAGGAGGTACTGATTTAGATTTGTTGTCAGCGAGGCTCTCAGTCAGCCAGTTTAAATCTTGAATACATTTCAGGAAGAATCACGTGTGTCTTCAATCCCATTCTTTTCCATTATGTTGAAATGGACCACAGGAATTAGATATTGTTGCAAATGAGAACTCAAGGTCAAAATTAAAGGCTCACATTCCAACTCAGTGGCTTTACCTTACTCCTCTTGTCTTCACACATAGTAGTCATGAGCTTTGTCTACAGGATAACTTTCCATCTCTCCTTACTTACCTGTGGCTAAGAAGGGCGTGACAAAAAAAATCAATCAAGATTTGGGTCTCTCCACCCAAACTGAGAACTCTGCAAAGAAGCCGTGGAGTGAAACATTAGGAAGCCAGCTAAGTCCCTATCCAGGTCAAGTCCCCATCCAGGGTCTTTGTTATTCTGAGATTCAGTGTGTGCTCTGGGTGGCTCCTAGACAAAAAAGTATCAGAACAATCCAGAACAGAATCTTCAGATAATGATAGTGTTGGAATGATCAGGGGTATGAGCACCCAGATGGGTCCAGGGGAGTTTCTTTCAGGTCATCCTCAGCTCAAGTTCTGCTGCTTCCATGTTCCACTGCTTCTGTGCTCCTCTGTTCTTGCTTCCTTTCTGTGGATCTTTGCCTCTTTTTCGTCGAACAAAAAAATGTACTGAACTTGGGGTTGGGAAACTGGCATTCAATTTTGGGTCTAATGAGTTGATCTGTTCCACTTTTCTTCACAAAATACAGTCTAATTTCCACTGTCCTTACATCATTTTGTCCACGTATCCAATGATGTGAAAACAGATAAAAGAGCATTTTGTGCATTGCAAAGTGGGATACATATGAATTTTTGTTGTCTCTTGGCAAACTCCCCTCTGTGTGCAGTTGTGGGCCTCTGTCCCTCTGGGCAACGTGGGCACAGAGCCTTATGGGGCATGTCTCCCTGTCTCTGCAGTGCTGACCACCATCAATATGAAGACACTACATGAAAGTGTGCTCAAGCAGCTTCATAAGCTGCAGGTAAGAACATTTCAGAGCTGAAGAGTCTTTCCACCTCTCTTGCCTTCATCCCTTCTCCCTCCTTTGCATGCATGACTGTATATCTGAACTGGAATACTTGGGGACAGGAGGCTTGACAGGAAGACTGCAGCCCTTCTTTGGGTTCAGAGGTTTGGGGAGTCTCTGTCTTTGGGGCATGAGGAATGAGGAAGAGCTTCTGTTTCTCTCACCTGTTAGTGCAGCACCTCATAGTGGTGACCAGAGAAGAGTGAGGAGTCTTTGGAAGTAAAATCAAAGGAAAAAAACATTTTTGCCTCCATGAGGATAGAGCTCAGAACTGGGCTATACATGGCAGAAGAAGGATTCATACCCAGTTCTTAGCCAGGCTGTGCAGGTGATGGGACTGAATGACTACTTGAGGAATTCATTTAACAAACATAGATTGAGTAGCTCCTGGTTTCCTTGCATTGGGTCACCCATTGAGAATTACCAAGATGAACTGACAATTGTCCCTTCAGGGAGTGTATTCTTTCTCCATAGAACATCTAGGAGAGATCTTCAGGCCAAGCTTGATTAAGGTTTCCTTTGCTTAACACACTTTCTTGAGTTCCTTCTGTGCCTGGATAATTTCCAAATCCAGTGTTCAAGGTCTCATTTCCAGCCTCAATGTCACTGCTCTTCCTCTCATGCCAGAAGGTTTTCTTCCATTCCTGCAGAGCTGGCCGTCTTGTGGGTCAGAGCTTCCCGTGTACCCCCTGCAGTGCCTCACCGCAATCTCACTCCCTCCTCACAACTTTCAGCTAAAGAACTTATTAGCTTTACTTCTTTTTATCGCTGATTTCACAGTTCTGCAGCCTAGTGTCAGGTAGTTTGACTCACACCTGGGTTTGAGTGGTGCCAGTGCCAACTCTGGGCCTTAATTTTTACTTGAGGAGTTGCCATCAGATCCCCGTGTATACAAAGCAGACTCTTGCAACACCAGCCTCATATATGACAAGGCTGGAGTTACCGGTGGTGTTATCCAGAGGTGGCAGGAAGAGATATAAATCTGGAAGGCGTCTGGAGGACTTGAATATTTGAGAGGAATGAAGAAATGAAAGCTGCAGGTGATGGCAAAGTTATGATGAGTGGGGGGGTGGAGGGGTAGTAAGTTCTAAACTAGACAAAGCAAAACTCATGAGCTCCTCAAATGCTCATCTGTTGTATTTAGTTCTTCTGATATTTTTCTTTTGTTGGACTGAGTATTTGATGTGGTTTATTTCTAGCCAGACAAGCCCATTTTTATTATGGAATACTGGGTTGGCTGGTTCGACACATGGGGATATGAACACATGAGTACAAGTGCTGAGGGTAAGTGTTTTGTAGTGTTTGATCCCAAGTAGAAATGATGCTAAGTCATAGGTTATTCATACATGTCTCATTCCAATCAACTTAATTATTCATGCAACACTAGTAGGTATAGAAACTTGGCCAGGGGGAGGGTGTATTGGTGAATAAAAACTAGGTAAATTTCCCTGCCTTATAATGTAGTGGAGTTGCCAGATTGATAAGAAATAAAGCACTTAGCATGTAGTGTCATATCTGACAAGTGCTTTGAAGCAAACAAACAGATGTAGTGATAGAAAATTCTGGGGCAGATCTACCAAGGCTGGCAGCCCATCACAGAGAGGTTCACTGAGAAGATAACATCTATTAAAGAGGGGATGAATTTGCTAGAAATTTTAATTATCCTAGAAAATGCGAGTTCGTTTCTCTGGAGTTGTCCAGTAAGTGTTAATAATTACCAGGGATGGCATACAATAATGGCTGAGAACTTGGGTCCTGGAGCCAAGAGATAAGGGCTCCAACCCCAGTTCTGCAGCACTAGGTGCAGGACCTAGGACAGTGTCCTCCACTTCTGAGTCTCAGTGCCTTCATGGAAAAATGGTTATTATGTAACCCACCTCATAGGGTTGTCATGAAGATTAGATGTGGCATGCATACAAATCACTCAGAATAGTGCTTGGCAGATGCTAATAAAGGGTTTTGATACTAAATACACTTTGCTATTACAGAAATAAGCTCACTTGTAACTGATGGAAAGAAAATCATTGAAAACTACTGGGTAACCAAGTAAAGCTTGATTTGGGCTGATAATAAACAGACCACCATCTATAACCAGGCTTTCTCATCCATTGTATGTCAGTAGACCATGTTTCTTAATATCTTCTCTCATCAATGCATTCTCTCATCAATCTTATAATGTATTAATAGTTTGGAGTCAAATTATGTTCATATTCTGGGGAACATATATATTTTAAAGGTTCCTGATATCGACAAAAATTCCTAGAGTAGTTTCCTTAGGAAAAGTTTCCTAGAGTAGTTCTGGTTATTCTACCCATTTTCTAGTTAGTCTTAGTGGAGGTTGAAAGATAAGTTATTGAAAAGCAATTTAATTTATAGTGGGGGTGGGGATGGAAATGATAAAATTTCATAGAGATTTCTGTCTTCTTATGATTTTTACTTTTTCTGTTTTAATTTCCCTTTTCTACAGATGTTGAAAACACCGTGTCTGAGTTTATCAAGTTAGAGATCTCCTTCAATGTGTATATGTTCCACGGTGGAACCAACTTCGGTTTCATAAATGGGGCCACAAATTTAGGAATACATAAAGGTGTTACCACTAGCTATGGCAAGTGCTCACTGGTATGGTCACCTCTAACACCTTCTAGATGGTGTTGGAGCTTTGCAGAGGAACCTCTGGCATCACTGTACTCGAACTATAATCTATGCTGAGCAGTAAGAATTTTCCTGTCTGGTTTCCTTTCTTCTGTGATGTGGGTTCATATTGCCCCTGTAGGCAGTTGCTGCAATAGACAAGACTGCCTGTGACCTAGAACTCTGCTTCACTCATCTTTTACACCAACTTTTTGATCTGAACCTTCTAAGAGAGAGAGGCTGCAAATGGGGATTGTTCTATTGGTACCTTGGGGCAGAGCTGGACAATCCAGACTGAAGAAGGAAGACAGTGTCCATTATAAAATGAACAAAAGATTGATCCCAGTGCTGTGGCAGCCTCCAGGAGGATGTGGGGATTGTTCGTAGAGTGGATACTCCAGCCTGGGATGAACCCCTCTCGGAACTAGAGAAGATCTATCTTTTCTGCCTTTCTCTGGGTATTAACCCGCCAGAAGAACTGAAACAGTGCATGTTGTGGATGATCATGGATCACTAACAAAGCCCTGGTGTCTTGCAGACTATGATGCTGTGCTGACAGAGGCTGGGGATTATACTGAAAAGTATTTCAAGCTTCGAAAACTCTTTGGATCTAGCTTAGGTACTCAGCAACTATTTTAATTTGAGGGATGGTCTTATGGTATGGAATGACAAGGAAAAGGAGGATTTCACTGTGGTCAGAAACATAATGGAATACTTAAGAGAAAATCCTGGCTTTCCTACTTAAAACCATGTGTTTAATAGTCCTTTATTAAGCCTTATTTTGTTTCTTCCCTGAAAACTGAAGACAAAGACATTAGTTTCCTATAATGATTTTGAAGATGGTTACTTTTAAGGCTCATATAATGTACGATATAATATCCTCATATACTATAGCAAAGTTATCCTATTTATTTAAATAAATTTATTTAACAATATATTATGTCCTTGAAAGTGGGTAACCACTGGCACTGCCACAGGGTATAAAGTTTTGGTTCCCTAAGGGCTCCCAGTCTATTATCAACACCAACTCTGGAGGCCTATCAGCTATCTGATAGTCATTTGTGGATACAAATGACTCCAATTTAGTTGCTGCTATTTTTCAGTGCTTGGAGAAGTCTATCCGTAAGCTAGGATAAGAACCTTTTTTTCTTGTGGACACTGGTTTGTGAATGTTCCTGGAAGGAAAGGGGAGAGTTGGAGATGGTGGCAGTTATTTCAGGTAATTCACACCTATGGCCTTTTTCATTACAGCAACCCCGTTGCCCCCCTTACCTCAGTCTACTCTCAAAACTGAGTATCCTGTTGTGAAGCCATCCCTCTACTTGCCACTGTGGGGTGTCCTTCAGTACTTAAGTGAGGTGAGTACTAGCTGGGCACTGGAATGGGGGATGGCCAGAAGAGAGATGGAGACAAGGCTTAGGCAAAGGAGTAGATATTCCTTCAAGGCCTCTTTACAGGGAAATGTGAAAGCTGATCTGCATTTGTCCAAGTGTAGAACTGTGGGGAGAGGAATCATAATTAAGTTCCTTCTGGTAGATTGTGAAGGGGTTTGAATTTGAAAACTGAATGGAAATGGGGGAGCAGCAGAGTATTAGAGGCCTTTTCTAGTTCATATGGCCTCATTTGATGAATGTTATGCTTGGGTCCCCATGATCCAGATGGGCCAGGCTGGGTAAGGAGGAACCCATGAAACAGTTTATAACTCCTTCCCACCATCAACTGGGCCAAATCACTGAACTCTATAGCTTCTGCTATAGAGAGGTGAAAATTATTGAAAAATGTTAACTCTTCAATTCATATTGGTTTTTACTTATCAATGTTTTAGATAAAAACTAGTGATGGTCACACTGTAGATGCTAAACAAATGTTGTCTTAGCACGCAATTCTATACTCACCTTCAATTATGTTAAAATACAACTTACTACTCTGTTAATTCTCATGATTACTGCAATTGTTTTCTCTATCATGCCCCTATGACCCCTTAATTTTCCTGACCAGTGGAGATAAAAAGCACAAAAAAATCATCACATAGTATCTGATTTAGTATTTCTCATCCAAAGAACTCTTGGGGAAAGTGACATGGGTCTTAGGAAGAAGGCTCCTGACTCCTCACCATCCTGGCTCCCTGTTTCTGCCATGTCTCAGCCAGTGATATCAAATTCACCAGTGAATATGGAGAATCTTCCAATAAACAATGGAAATGGTCAGTCCTATGGATTCATACTTTACGAGACTTCCATCTGTTCTGGAGGTCAGCTCCATGCTGAAGTTCACGATATAGCACAGGTAGGGGTTGGAGGGCTGTCTATAGAGGTAAGTGGAATGTTCAACCTAACTGTTGCAGAGGTTATTCACTGGTTAACTTTATCATTTGTCATTTTTACCAAATACTATGTGACAGGCATTGGGAATATAAGGACAAACCAAATATATTTGCTTTCTACTTCATTACAATCTGCTTGAATAAACTCTGCTTGAGTTTATTGTGGCTTCCTAGGCAGTTTCCAGTCATCCATGAGGTCCAAGACTAGGCTTTTATAATGACTCCCTCCCAAAACCTGAATTTCTAATCTCCCTTTCTTCAGGTGGGCCTATGGGTCAACACCAGCTCTTATTTTGCAGGTGTTTGTGAATGAAACATTGATAGGAATTATGGATGGTACTATAAAGAAATTGTACATTCCTAAAATAAAGGTATGTAGCTCAAGAGACCTTTGCTTGATCTACAAGACTACTTTGTTTTTATTCCTTACTTTGGGTCCTAATGGGGAGTTTTTCAGGCTGTAAGCATGGTTGCATTTCCTGTGTCTGGATACATGGGGCCACAGCACCCATTCTTTTGTGTGACTGGTATTTCTCCACCTCCTGAGTTAGTCATGAGACTCTGATCAGGTCCCTGATCCAAAACACACCTGAGGTCTCTGCCTTTCCTGAGACAGACCAGCAGAAGAAAGGGACTACTGAGCATGGAATATGCACTCAAAGGATCCTTCTGAGGGAGGGAGGACTATGGGGTTCTGGAGCCTCCTTTTTTCACATCTGGGATTTTGAGGGGAAGAATGGGTTCTAAAGTAAAAGTAGTAGTAGTAGTAGTCCTACTACTTGTAGAACTTGTAGTCCTACAAGTTAGTCTATCTTGTATAGGAATGTCAACTTCTAAGGATCCTGGTGGAGAATCAAGGACGAATCAATTTTTCATGGAAAATGCAACACGAACGGAAAGGTGGGCTTTAGGTGTGAGATACAGGCTATAATCCCTCTGTATGGTTACTTGGACCTAACACTGGCTGTGCTGGTATTCAGAGAACAAAATGAACCCCTAGACAGAGGATACCTAGGCCTTAAAGCCAAAGATGCAAAGATGCAAATTCCTTTCTTTTTCTTTGTCCTGCCTCTCTCTAGT
This sequence comes from Galemys pyrenaicus, assembly GCA_019455555.1. Taxonomy (NCBI): domain Eukaryota; kingdom Metazoa; phylum Chordata; class Mammalia; order Eulipotyphla; family Talpidae; genus Galemys; species Galemys pyrenaicus. Next base: position 1,141,841 of record JAGFMF010011410.1, read on the forward strand.
TCTCTAGGGTAGGAAAATGTAGTAATTATGTTGGGTGCTGGTTTGTCCTGGAGTTCCTTTTGGGGATTTCAGAGAAAGTTCTAATACTAAGTGGGTAACTCTCTTGATGGCATGCAAGCATACAACAAGAACCCTTTCATTATAGCTGGTCAAACATTTGCCCTTCCTGGTTGAGCCTTTGTATATGTTGTACACAGTCTGTGTTTCTTTGTCCCAGACCCTGGAGACAATCATTTAGGCCCTGTATATCCTTACTTTTATCTCCACCCTTCAGGATTAATTGGCTCTGTTATCATCAATAACATTCTTCTGAAGGGTTTCACTATCTATTCTCTGGAAATGAAAATGAGCTTCTTTGAGAGGTATGTCCCAGGTTTTAAGACTTCTAGTCTGATACTTCCACTGAAACAGACCCCTAGTTCCTGTGCAGGAACCCAGGGATCAGTACTAGAACTAGAGCTGGGAAGAGGCTTTGCATTCCTTTCTCTCAAGGACTATTCCTTCTTCCAGGCTCCGCTCTGCTGCCTGGAAGCCTGTCCCACAACACTATGTGGGCCCTGCTTTCTACCTTGGAACCTTGGACACTGGCTCTTCTCCCATGGACACCTTCCTAAGTCTACCAGTAAGTGAACCACCTCTTCTAGTGTTCCAATCACCTATTCTTTTCTTTTTCTTTTATTTAAAGATTTACTTATCTGTGCATACAAGAACTGGGGGTACAGGCCAGAGGTGTGTAGGGTGTGAGAGGACCCACCAGAGACAGAGTGGGGAACAGGACAGGCAGACTGACTGAAATACAGTCTTGAGGGGAGCAGTGAGTGAGACAGGAGAGGTCTGCTGTGCCAAGTGTGTCACCTCCCTGGCCAGGGATCGAACTCATGCTGCAGTGGTTGTGGATGCTTCATAGTATGGTGCTTAACCCCTTGTGCCACCAGGGAGGCGCCTCACCTATTCTTTTATAAAGAATCTTTAAGCAAAGCCATACTATTCCTGGCAGGAATAATTTCCTTTCTATTCTTCACTTCCAACTAAGTCTTTCAACATTTCTAATCTCCCTACTTCAGCCACTGTTTAAAACAATATATCAAATGTAAAATTATTGATACGTCAACGGAAAAATTAAAGTAATGAAGTGAAGAAAGCCAATAGTGAATGTTCTTCAAACCCACTGCTGTTCTAATTCTTCTCTGTTTGGCAGAACCAAGCATTGCCAACAGTTTGTGTGGTTTCATTTATAATTCTGCCTAAAAACATATACATTTACTTTTAATACTATGAGGATTATATCATAATACTGGGATTATCCTGCACCTTGCCTTTGGGGGGTAATTTTTATCTAGTATATCTTTAATGGATAAACACACATAGGTAGCATAAATGCACAAAATATGAAATACAAATCAGAAAATTATCACAAAGTGAAAAATGCATAGTTATCATTGATATAAAACTATGTTAATTATCAGCACCCCTGCTAATCACTGTCCCCTTTCATCCCCAAAGGTAACTATTGTCTTGACTCCTAATATTCTAGTTCAGTGTTTACTCTTTTTAATTCATGTAAATTGAATTTTACATCCCATCTCCTTTTTTAAATATGGCTTGTTTTGTTCAGCATTGTGAGACTCAATCATTTATTTAGTAGTGTCGTGATTATATAAATATGTCATACTTGTTTAACCATTCTACTGATAGACTTTTGCATTTTTCCAGTGTTGGACTATTTTAAATAATTAAGACTTTTTTGTGTGTCTATATTCATGACTGGCTGAGAATCCTTTGTCATATTTTGCCACCAAGGTTCAATACTCATAAATGATTTGGGAAATACAGTTTGTATAAAACTAGTATTATTTTCTTAATATATGGTACATGTCATTAGTGGAAACATCTAAAGCATTTTCTTTGTGGAAAAGTTTCTAAGTACAAATTAAATTCCTTCAAGTTTAAATGTACTGTTTGAATTATCCTTTTCTTTAAAAGCTAGTTTTGATAAAATATATTTTTCTGGGAATTTTTCCATTTAACCTAAATTTTCAAATGTATTGCATTTAAATTTTGTCTTTTTAATGTCTATATCACCAGTAGTAACATTTCTTCTCTTAGTACATCTCACCGAAAACATTACCAATTTATCAGTCTTTCAAAGGATGAATGTTTTTGGCTGTGACTCTTACTATATTATTCATTTCTTTTATGTTTCATTTCTGCTTTAGGTGTTTTATGTTCTGTATCCCGCTTTACCTTTATTATTTTGTTTATTCTGCTTTTAATCTTAAAGTTATGTTTTCTCCTTAAAAATTCTTCAGATGGGTGCCTATAGGTTTTGCCTCTTTTTATTTACGCATTGATTTGGCTGCACACTGTGCTTCACTCAACTTCTCAGCCATGCCTTCCTGAACAAATAGTTCTGGTTAGTGGAGAAACTGCCTGTGTCTTCATGTCTCTTTCTGTTTTCTGTTCTGAGTTGGTGGCTCTGTAATTCTTTTTGTAAGTAGAGTTTAAAATATTATGTAGGTTTTATAGTTGTTGTCAACAGTAACATTAATTTACCCAGCATTTATGGAAGCGAAAGACCTGCTTTTAAAACAATGTAGCATTATAGAGCACAGGGCAGAAACAACAGTAGCATTAGCATACAGTGTTGGTTCATGTTTTTCTCTGTCATCCCTAGCCTAAGTAGCAGGGTAGAACTTCTAGAACAGATTCCACTCTAATCTCACTCTCACATTCAGTGCCATCAGATATCTCAGCTTCACTCTCACTGCCCAAGTACCTCAGGTTTTACCTTGCCAGTGTGAATCTGTTTCCATATCTCAATCTCCCCAACCCTTCCAGGGCTGGAAATTGGGATCTGTGTTCATAAATGGACATCACCTTGGGCGATACTGGAATATTGGACCTCAGGATACACTTTACCTCCCTGGTGTTTGGCTTCATCCAGAAGACAATGAAGTGAGTCAACCCTTGCCTTCATATTTTGAAAACATTCAGCTCTGCTCTTATCCCTAAAGCGAAATTGCAATGTTAGTCTCATCCTGTATTGAGCAGACTTACCTTTTCTTACTGTTAACCTTTCTTTTTTTCCTAGATCATCCTGTTTGAGGAAATGATGAGTGGTTCAGATATCCATACTACACCCAAGCCCAAGTTTTTAAAGACTATGCCTTAATACATTTCTTGGATTGCTATATAGTTAATCTACAAGCAGTTTCTCTGGAGGAAGATTTATACCAAGAATATAAAACACAGGGTTGTCTACAATGGCAAAAAAGTAAAAATAACCTAATAAAACAATAATAATCAATGCATATTACAGCATAGTCATATGATGGCTATTTTTAGACTTGAAAAAGTCTTCAAAATCATTAATGACATACTTACCTAGTTAAATGCTTAATCCTTAATAGGTTCTTAATCTCTGATCAAATGTGCCTTTAGACAAATACAAATAAAATAAAAACAAATTTTATTTATGTCTCTCCATACTCAATTGGAAGGAAAGGATGGGTTTCTAATCTAAGAGAAATTATATTCAAAATATGGTGACTGGCAACTCTGTGTGTGTGTGTGTGTGTGTGTGTGTGTGTAGGATGGGGGAGGTAGGGGCAGTGAACAATGCATTTCCCTGCAGCCTAGTGTTTCCAAGGTGATTTGGGGGATCACATCCAGAGAGGGAGCAGCAATTTTGTGTTTTGCCTTTGACATGTATGATAGAAAACTCTGGCATGGAATATCTGTGTCTTTTTATTCTTTGACTATCCGGATGTAGTTAAAGTACTGATTTAGAGTGGGAAGATATTAGCGAGATAAGCCACACGTGGATGAATAATGTACCCATTCTCAAATGACACCATTAGAAATTGATCACATTATTATAATCAAAGTAAACCATTTGGCCTAGATTCAAGCCTTTGCATTATAATAAAAGGTTTCACCTTGTTTAGATATACTTCTTAGGAATTTAAAGAAATTTAGCAAACAGTCTTGGTGTCTAAAGGGACGAAGGAGTCTTTCTATTTGGGATGAAGACAAAGAAATTATATATTTTTTGCTCTCACTAATCTGAATTGTTGATCCCCCTAAGGGAGAATTTTATTACATGTATAGATGGTTCCTACATAAAACTTTTCTCTGGGGCTATAGAGTCAACCATGAAATTTGTAGGGAAACTATAAACCAAGGGAGAAATACCAAAATAATCATGAAGATTATAAATGTGTATTACATTTCAGATGTAACATATACATCATTTAAAAACTTAACAACCACCATGCCACATACCCATTTTATAGATAGAAAAGTCAAGGCTCAAAAAGGTGCCTGACTACAAGTCTCTTTGCTTTGCTCTTTGCTTCTTTTGTTTCATACATATGTCAGTCTTTCCCAAAGATGAATGTAACCACGTTCATGAGAAACCAATTCTTGAGAAAGTTATATTCCAGGGTAATATTTTCCTGAAAACTTAACCTCAAAGTATATAAAGGAAATATTTCTTTTTGTACACATAGAAAAAGGCAAATATATGAATTACTATAAAATCCATTCTTTAAAAATGTACAATTCCATAGTTTTTATGTAGCATATTTACAAGGTTATATGTGCTATCTAAATCCAAAACATTGTCATCACTCACCCCCAACTCTATACCCATTAGCAGTCATTCCCCATAATCCTCTCTTCCCAACTCTGTAATACCATCCAAAAGATGTAATACTTTCTCTGTGCTTAGATAAAAACACTCACCAAAACTGTCTTTAATGAAAAACAACAACAAAAAGGAAACAAAAATCAATTTTTCAGACAAAGTCCCAGAGAAGTTATCATCTACAAACTAAGGGGAATTCTGAAACAGCCTTTCTCAACCAGGGTACCATAAGAGAATTAAACCTCACAGCGATCAATTTCTTATTGTATTACTCCAGATGCATCTGAGGGCAGTCAATTCATTACAAACCATGGATCTCTTAGGGCACTAAGAGATTTAAGTCTCTTAGGGAAGCCCATTTAAGAAAAGGTAATCTAAAAGAAGTACTGCCAGCAGAAAGAAAACTATTCTAGAGGGAACACCTGAAATACAAGAATGAATATAAGTGGAAAAAGGATGTTGACAAATATGTGAATACATGTGAACAGACATTAGTTCAATAAAAGTAGTATTAATGTCTAATTTGAGGGTAAAATCAGAAAAAAAAATAAGAAGACTCAGAGAGAATGTCAAAGTGAGATGGTTGTAATAGCAAAAAAGTAATCTAAGGTTTTTGTAATGTTCAGTTATTGACTTTATACATTGGTAACTATGCATGTCAGTAAATTTGGCTTAACTGTTAAAAGAAAGTATACAATGTTTGTAGTAAAACAAACGGGGTAGTAAATAGAGAAAGAATTTGAAAACTCAAACTAACAAAAGGTAAAAAGATAAAGATATTTAAAAGAAGATAAAGTAGCAATAAGAAAATAAGTGATAAGAAAAATGAGAATATTTGGATAGTAGAAAAAATCAGCAAAGTAAATTTCATTTAAAGAAAAACAATAAATAAGTTCCCAGACACAACTGAAAGTTAAAAGTTGCCAGACACAATAAAAAGATCTAACTATGCATTTTGTAAGAGCTAAAGCTTTGTTCTAAGAGCACAAAATGGTTGTCAAAAGATTAAAAAAAATAACATGAAAATTCTTACCAAAGAAATTTGGAGTAAGGGCCTCCCTGGTAGCACAGGGGGTTGAGCACTGAACTGTGGGACTTCTGCAGTCACTGCAGCATGAGTTCAATCCTCCACCAGGGAGAGGACCCACATGGTGCAACAGACCTCTCCTGCCTCACCTGCTGCTCCCCTCAGCAGTGTATTTCCATTGATCTGCCTGTTCTGCTCCCTACTGTCTCTGGTGAATCCTTTCACCACCACTCCCCTTCCTATCCCCCCGCTCCCTGCCTCTGGCCTGCACCCCAGCTCTTGGATGCAAAAATAAATAAAAAATATTAAAAAAAAAACCTGGAGTAATATAATATGGAGGAATATAAGAGAATAAGATTTAGACAAAAGATGTTACTAGATTATAATATTCCTAATAGCGCTCAATGATCAGTTCTTGAGAAAGTTATATTCCAGGGTTGTATTTTCCTGAAAACTTAGCCTCAAAGTATATAAAGGAGATATTTCTTTTTGTACACATAGAAATTGTCAAATAGAAGTGATTTCCCATTGTGAAAAGCTTTAGAAAATGAGATGTGATGCATTACTATAAAATCCATTTTTAAAAAGTTTACAATTCCATAGTTTTTATGTAGTATATTCACAAGGTTATATGTGCCATCTAAATCAAAAACATTGTCATTACCCACGCCCAACTCTGTACCCATTAGCAGTCATTCCCCATGATTCTCTCCTCCCAACTCAGGCAGACACAAAGCTACTTTGATTTCTATGGATTCATCTATTCTGAATATCTCATGTGTGTGGAATTATGCCTTATGTGGACCTCTGTGAGTGACTATGGTAGTATCAGTATTTCAGTACTTTCTATGGACAAATAATATCTTACTGTATGACCATAACACATTTTGTTTATTCATCGAATGATGAACCTTTGAGGTTTTTTATTTTATTTTTTTTTACACATTTGGCATTGTGAATGATTCTGCTATGATGCACAAATTTTTTGTGTGGACATATCTTTTCATTGTCTTGGGTATATACCTTGGAGTATAATTGCTGGGTTATATGGTCACTCTGTTTAATTTTTTGAGGAGCTTCTTTTTCAGTGATTGTACATTCCCACCAATAATATATGAGGACTCCAGGCATGCCATGCACTCCTCACACTTGTTTTTGATCTTTTTGATTACAGTCATCCTTGTGAAATGCTCGCTCAAGGTTTTGACTTGAATTCCCCTATAAGTTTGTTCTCTTAAACATTCCACTTAAAAATTTATCAATGGAGCAACATAGTTGGATTTTCAGATAATAAAAATCATCTCTGGAATATCATTTGTATCTCAGCCTTTGCTTTCATCGAATGATGAACCTTTGAGGTTTTTTATTTTTTTTTTATTTGGATTTTTTCAGCAAATGTCACATCAGGTTAACTTTTCCTCTCAAGGCACATCAATGTGTTCCTTCTTAGGTAGGTTGTTTTGTGTGGATCCCAACCAACAATAACTTGATAATAAAGTTATTGGCTATAAAAGCCTGGGATTCACCTGTCCCTATGAGTTTCCCATAATAATTTCCATTTTAAGCCAATGTTAAGACTGGACTTATCTTAATGACTGGAATGGTTCTTAGGTACCTGCCTTCAATAATCACCGCTAGGAAACAAAACAACAAAACAGAGTTTGTTATTTATAAGACCTAGAAATTATACAACAAACTGGCCTATAGTGAGGTTGCTGCAGAGAGATAGAGTGCAGAAAATTGGAGTCTGGTTTTCACTGGAATTAACAGTGGGAGGTCTATGGTTTCATAGACTCTCTCTTGTCTGGTGAATCTAAAACATAAAAGGAGGAACTTAAAATTAAGAGAGATAAAAGAAGGAAAAGGACAAGTCAGTTCCAACTGCCCAGTTATCTATATCAAGGAAGAGCTTCAGTAGGGGGAGGCAGTGTGGCTTTATCTAGCTGTGTAATGAATTTATTCCAGCCAGTCATCTTCCAGGTGGATGTCTCTTTCATGTGGATGCCTTGGAAATCAAAGCTTAAGTGAGGCACTTGTATGACCAGAAAGAGATAGCAACTGTGGGAGTGTATGGTACACACATCTGAGCAAATAAACTATTATTTGCTCATAGGTCCTTACTAATGTTGCTGTTATCTATAAGTAATGAATTAACACTTCCCTCTTGCCAAAACTTTAGAAAGTTTTTTAAAAAGCATATATTAGTTCCTAATCAATCTTTCTGATTAGCTTGCATAAAGTAAAGGGACAGAGAGTTTCAAAATATCTTCTATCTAATGGAACTTGTTTTTGGTTGACATGTGTTTTCCTTATATTGCTCTGAAATTACAAAGCTGAAAGTTGTGAATGAAACATTAAACACTGGTAATTTTTACCACTTTATTTAGCTTCCATAGGTTCAAGTGATGGGAAATTATCTTCTTAAAGTATTATTATGACTGTTTTTTTGAACTTTGATTAGTGAGAAATGTGCCTGATTTTTAAAACTCATCTTCATATATTGTTCAGTCTTCATTATATCTGAATTGAAAGTTATTTATCATAGATGCAGGTGCATATCATTTTGGAGTTTTCTTCCCCATGACAATCTTTGGGAAGGATGGGGAGTGTGGGTAGAGAGGAAAAGGAAGAGGGTACCCAGAAGATTATAGTAGAAAATGAAAGATGCTTTGGTGGTGATAACATGCATTTCAAGAGATCTGATCCTATACCTTTAGTTCATATACAGTGTTGCAGACCAAAATTGCTTCAGTTAAAACACACTTGTGGGGGACTCATTTAGGAACATTAAAATGTAGCCTCTGCTCTTTGCTCAACAGACAAATGCTGGGAGGCTCCCAGAGATACAGGAAATCAAAAGGTTGTCATGGGAAGCAGGCCATGACCAGAAAAAACAGCTGGGTTCCAGGAATGCTGAGGTGGAGGCAGACACAGTCTATGTCAAACACCAGTGCCTGAGACCAGATATCCCAGCAGATAACAACTGGCACAAACTGGTTCCCTGAGTAAGAAAGTCCCAGAATACAGTATTAAGAGCCTCAAGAAACTTCTTCAGGGCAAATGAACATACCCTCCCACCCCACACCTTGTCTGCTACTCCCCTCAGTGGTGTCTTCAATAAATCCACATTTTCTGCCCTCCATCCTGTCTCTGAATTCTTTTACCCCAGAGCACCCAGCCTCAGTGGCTCTCCATGAAAACACACACACACAAAATACTATGTACAAAGGTAAGAAATGGTTTTAAAACCCAATGCTCTGAAAAAGCATTTTTGTTGTTGGGATGAGTTTTGGTTGTTAGCATACTTTGCCCATTGATGTCTAGTATATAGAGAAACCAACCAAATGAATGAACTATATAAAACAAAAATAAATTTTTGGACTATATGACCAATTAGTGGTAACTAGGATGGAGGGGCTAGGGAGGAGAAGTTGCGTCAAAGGCATCAATTGTATGGTGAAGGATAGAATTGAAGTTTATTGGTGAACTTAATATAGACTCTAAAGACACTGATTTATGGTCCAGAAAGCCCGTGCTCACAGTTTATCCTGAAATTTACATAACGTTATAATGCAATGCTCCTTCAACTAAAAAAACAAAACATAATTTTGGCCCAAATGTTAAATGACATCTTTCGTGATATAATTCTGCCAGAATAAGAATTTTATTCGTCCTTTCCTAAAATCTGAGGGTTCTATCTGGACTTCTACAAGGTAAAATTTTAAAGTTCTGAGACTCAGCACCAGAACCAGACCCGTGGAAGTCCAATGTTGATGTTCCACCTCAGAGCTCCCTTGTCCTGCCAGAAAGCTGTCACGTGCAAATCACACTGAACCTAGCAGAACTTCCACAATGTTTTGGGTTTTCATATACCTCAAAATTATTCTTGGAATTCTAAATGTTTAAATAGATTGAGGTGGCTCTGCTACCGCCTTTATTACAGACTTGCTAAAGTAGCACGGCAAGCAGGATGGCTTTACTGCAGCGTTTACGAGTGTGCAAGGACGGGCACGTGTGCTCAGGACTTCTCCACTGTTCGCACATCGCGTGCGGAAAGCCAGCTTTCGAAGCGCCCGGCGTGACTCCGAGACTGGTAGCCAGGCAGAGACCTCCCGGAGGGCTTCCTCTGCGAGGCCGCGGAGCGAAGGGCCCGCAGCTGGCCACCGCCCGCCCCACCTCGGCGGAGGACACGCCCCTGCCACGTGGGTCCCGCGGCGCGGGGGGGCGGGTCCCAGCCAACGAGCGCCGGCGGGCGGGCCAGCGGCGGCCCCGGTTGCCCGGGCGACCAGCGCGCGGCCCCGCCCCCCGCGCCGCGCCTCGGGCGAGCCTCCGAGTGCAGGCAGGAGTGGAACCAGGGTCCAGCCGGACCGCGAACGCGCGATGCCCACGTGGGACGTTAGGCGGAGACCCGGCCGCAAGCTCGGACTGCTGTTGCTGGTGATCCTGAGCTTCCTGGTGCTTCGCAGGTGAGTGAGCCCACCCGTATCTGCCTGACTCCAGACGCCCTGACCCTCCACACCTGGAGTTCTCACCTCTCCTCTCACCTAAGGGAGGTGGCTCCAGGACTCCTCAAGAACTGTGGCCCGCGAATACCGAGTTCCCACGGGGAACAGCCCTCCGGTCTCTGTCTTGAAGCTTCCTAGCACCCGCAGTCCTTCTGCGCTTTCAGGCGCTCTGCCACTGCCTAGAGATCCAGGCCTCTGGGGGATACGCACCAGGAGTTGCCCTGCCAGTCCCCGGGCGTCTGTCCCCTAGAGGTTCCCTACCCTCTCCTCTTGTGATATCAGCTTTACTTTCCTGGTGGCTTTACTTTCCCAGACCTTTGGGAAAGTCAGCAAAACTAACCTTTCGATCCCACCTGGGTGTCCCCTGTCACTGCCCTGCACACCCTCCACCACCCCTCCCCCATTCTCCTTGGTAACCCCCCTTCTTCTGTTGTCCCAGCGCCCCACTTCCTACCAAGCCTTCTGGAAGACTTGTTAGAGATTCATAGAGGCCAGAGCTCCTGTGCTCAGCAGGAAATGTCCCATCAGTCCTCTAGGATCTTTAGGCCTGGACTAATTTGCTGTGATTGACGTGTTTCTCTTCACTTTCCAACCGTTCACAGTCATCAAACTCACTTCTCTGCACAGCCTCTTACAAAAAAATTGTAGCAGGTGGTTGGGTTTAATGATAGAAAAATTTACCCTCAACCATTGTGACTGCCCTAGTCCAGAATTTTCCCAAACTGTCTCTGTTTATAGGATTCCATCGCCCTGACCAAATCTTTCAGGTGGATGCCTGGCACTTTCCATATTCAAAACTTCCAGTGTTCTGGGAAAGCAGACCAGCAGGATCAAATGCATTAGTACAAAGAGTTAACACTGGAGAAACTGGAGTCTGGGCAGTTGGAACTGGGACAGGGCACCACCCTCAGTTTTATCTTTTGATTCTTCTTTATCACTCTTTTTGTTTTCTCTAAACTTCCTCTGGGAGATATGGAGATTTTTGGAGATAAATATCTGAGTGTTTTTTGCTGCCACAAGAACACATTTAAGAACTCTTCCATTTACCCCCTTTCAAAACTTTTGTCTCTTCTTTGTTTTGGAGGTAGTGAGGATGCCACAGTATTGTTTGGGAGAAGGAAATGGTGCTCTTCTCACTCAAAAAATGTAAGCGGCATTTTGTTTTCTCAGTTGTTTCCAAGATTTTTTTCATATTGTCTGTGATCTTCCATTCCTTTTTGAAGACTTGACCTGGCCCTTACAAGTTTTCAGTATCCCTCTTCATGCAAGTTTGATGAAAACCCCAGAAGAGTTACTCCAAGCATTACATGTTCTGGTCAATAGCAGAACAGAAAGAAGCTTACACTCTAGAGAGAAAGGCCAGAGGGCGAAGATTGCACGTGGTTTGCCTTTTGTTGGAGGTACAAGATCTGATAGTAACCCATGCAGGGAACCCAGAAAGGTCATTATGAGGGCCTGCACAGTTGGGCTTGAGGTGGGTCAGGTAGTCACCCTAATAGCTCATGGGAAAAGGAACCTGGGTGTTTGTTGATGTCTGATGGGACGGAAGATGAGGTGCCAGGCAACTGACTGGGCTATAGAGAAGCCTGCACTTCTGCTGGGTGAGTTGACTGTGTCCCACCTGGATGCTACCCAGGGGTTAGCAGCAGAGAACCAAGAGCCAGAGCTCAAGCTTGTGGAAATAGCTTGAAATAATTAAGGAAGTCATCATTTCTCTGCTATCCTTTTTTTTTTTTTTTTTTTTGCAGGCCATAGAAGCTCTCACCCAAGTTCAGTGTCATCAGTGTCATCCTTTAGGGTTCTTTAGAGGATGTGTTTTGGGGCATCTTTTTAATTCTGTTGCTCTCATGCATACTTTCTGCCTTCTTCTTCTGTCTGGCTTAGTTTTCTGTCTGGCTTGACTGTGATCTCTGGAGGCCAGAGGAGGAGGTATTGTTTGTTCCTTCCTCTTTCTGCCAACTTTGAGGGTCTTAATGGAGTGGGAGGTGGGTGCCTTTCCCAAGTGTTGCTAGGAGGTGGATGTGGACGTGGGAACTCTCTGCTCTACTGGCAGCTTTGTGGAGCTATTGGGATCAGGGTCAGCCCTTTTCCTGTGCTTCAGAGGGCAGGTATTTGGGACAGGGAGGGGCTGCTTGGCTGTAGCCTTTGTTTCATCCATGAAATTTGCCTTAAGGTGAAGTTTGTTGTCAGTCATATAGGTGTTTGATTATATCATGTACACTAAATAGGAAGACTGAAGATGACTTTTGAGGAGGATTTTAACCTTAGGTCATTTTAGCTTAAGCAATGATCTTTTGAAAAAACTGACCTCATTGCAGTGTAATTGTCACACACGTCCCCAACCACACCGATTTGCTTTCTGTCATGGTTTAGTGCTTTGTATTTCCTAGGGTTTTGTAGAAATGTAACCCTGAAGTATGTGTTCTTTTTGTTCATCTTTCATTTAGTGTATTCTTTTGAGTTCTGTGATGTGTGTGTCATTAAGCTGGTTCCTTCCCATTCGCCTTCCTCTTCCCACTCCATGAACACAGGAATGCCTGCTTGATGTTATCAAAGTCTGGTTCCCACTCATGAGGTTTGCTTAAAATGCATCATTGAGCATTCAATCAACTCTGTATCTCACATACCTGAGACTTAGCTGGTGAAAGTCAGGTCCCCAGATAGGCAGCCTTCATTGTGCCCCTGTAGAGATAAGTTCATCTCTGTACACTGTGTTTCACTCTCTGTCCTGTACTGGCCTACCCTGGAGCCCAGGCTCCAAGCTCGTCTTGTAAGAGAGAAAAGGAGGTGATCCTATCAGACTCCCCTTTCACGATGGTACATAACCTGGCAACATGTCCAGGTCACTGACTTTGATCCTCATGACCAGAGCTGTCTTCCAAGGGAATACAGACCAACTGTGTATCTCTTCCTCAGCTCCTGTGAGGTAACTGGTTTTATGAGCTTTGCCAGAGGAGGTCAGACTGTGCCCTGCTTGGGCCTGAGTCATAGTCTCTGGAATGTTGGAACCCTTTGTGTGCTGTCCCTTTCATCTTCTAGTGGGAAGTGTTCAGCATCTGGGAGGCGTCTCTTTTACTGCCTCTTGACACTAGTGGGAAACATGGTGACCTAAGCAGGGGCTTACTAGGCAGAGATGGGGTGTCATTGGGGTTCTCGTAGGACCTGGCGGGCCAACAACTGAAGGGGGCTAGAGTGTCCTGGCATAGGAGATTGGATATTATTTGTGTATTGGTAGCTTAAAGGGACTAAAATACCCAGAAGATGTGGAGCAAAGAGCTGCATAGCCTTGGTGACCAAGGTATCAGAAGTTCGCCAGAGTTCTCTATCTCAGATCAAGGAAGTAGTAAGTGAAACAGAGACACTTAGTCTTTGATGAAGTGACTTAGAAGTTCCTTTATGTCACCTTGACTACTCTCTGATAAGATTCAAGACATCTTTGTAGAACATTTAGTACTGGAGAGGACACTGGAGCCCCCACCTCACCCCATCATCCAGCAGAATTCTCTTGGTATGAGAATATTTGGACTTGATTCTACCCAGCTCTACCTTTTGTTTAAGCACATTGATCTGGGTATTAAAAGATATATTGAGGGCCTCCCTGGTGGCGCAGTGGGTTAAGCAGAGAACTATGAAGCAAACCTCAGCCACTGCAGCACAAGTTCAATCCCTGCTGCCGGCCAGGGAGGGGACCCACATGGTGCAGCAGACCTCTCCTGCTGTGCTCACTGCTCCCCTCAGCAGTGTACTTCAGTTCATCTGCCTGTTCTGTTCCGCGCTCTCTGTGGTGAATCCTCTCACCACCCCCACACCTCTGGCCTGTACCCCAGTGCTTGTATGCATAAATAAATAAATCTTTAAAAAAAAAAAGATATATTGAAAAACAGTCCCTATTGTGTGGGACTGCTCCTGATATAGGAGGGCAGGTATATTTAGAAGCTATGATAATTAAACAAATGTTTCTTGATGGGGTCTACCATTAGGAACTCTTAGCTGATACTCACTGCTTCTGTATTCCTATACTCTGCAAAATAGCTGGGCAGTTCCTTTCAAGAACATACTATGTTTCTCTGGAAAAGTTTATTTTGTGAGTGAGTACTGCAATGATATATTCAAATAAATTAAAAGGGAAAAATAACCCACCTTATTTCCAGTCTTCAGGCACCCCCTGCCCCAGCAGAGGTGATCACTGATAACAGTTTCCCCAGAGGTATTCTAGAGAAGGTATAGAGAAAATATAAATTAGAAGGCAACTATATATATATTACTCCATTTGTCCATTAGGCACATAATTTATTTAAATGGTCCCCTATTGATGGGCATGGATTGCTGGCAAACTGTTAACTACTGCCAATGAAGTTCCAATGAGTCTCTGTTGGATATATTTCTATACTTAAAATTGCTGATCCAAGGAGAGATTCATTTTCAGTCTTGATAGACATTGAAAATGAGTAAATGAAAGTAAGTTAAAATAAGTACTCAAAGTAGTACATTCTGTTTTTATTGGTCAGTGTAAAGGAGTTTTTGAGTTCTGTAGTTTGAGGGGGGAAATTCTGTTTTATGTGTATGTGTTTTTAAGTGTGGGTAAATTTCATGTTTTTTTTAGAACCAACCCATTTCATACGTCTGTGTAGAGCAGTCCTTTGTCTTGGGTTTCAGAACATATTTGGCATATGTATGTTGTCTCCTGTTTGTGAAATCATCTCATCCCAACTCCACAAATATCTCTAAGATCACCTTGTATCAGCATAGCCCTTAGGGTTATCTAACACAGGTCTCACCTCTCTGCAGGTGCAGATATAATACTTTCCTACTTATGAAGCTATCAATGGGAATGTTTTCCAAAGTGAAGATGCAGTGTCAAATAACATAAGGATGGGTTTTGCTGTTTTCATGTGGTTAGTGAAAGGTCTTTGTTATTTCATGATTGGGTCTCAAGGGTTTGGTATAGCAAATGCTTACATGCAAACTTCCTACCATATTTAAAAAATGTCCCCTTCTGAACTGCTGTTGGTGTATCCCTGGGTCATTGAGACAGCCTCTGGCCTGACCCTGCTGGAGCCTGGGTTCTGGCCAGTTCCCTGCTTACCTAGAGGCCTTTACAAAAGGATGGAGGGTGCCAGGCTTGCAGCAGAATGCTGCAAAATGACCTCACATCTCTACTAAATGAGTCTAGGTACTTTTAGACTGATAGGCCCAAGCCCCATGGAAGTATTTAATGCTTCTCTCAGCAATGCAGGAACACAAAGTAATGGGCTTTGGCCAAGGAGCACATCTAGGAAGCTGGGCCAGGCATAGGGACAGAGTGCCATTTTTCTGGGGCTGCAATTCTTGGGACTTATGGGTGGATCCAGGAGGCACTCCTTTGGAGTAAATGACCTTAAGGGCACTGAGCAGCCTGGGCCAAAGGGAGGACAGGTCCTTGTCAAGGCTCTCAAATTCCTCTACTGAGGAAGTGGTACACAGGGCTGAAGACTGGTAAAAATGAAATAAGCCCAAAAGCAGTGTTCGGGGGATAGGATGTACAAGGAAACTGGGCCTCATGGGTGTCAGAATCTTGACAGTGAGAACAGAAATTTTCATTTGAAACCCAAGTGGAGATACTACTGTGTGTGAAGATAAATAATGGTGGCTGGCATGGCTGCTTGGATGAATAAGGGATATTTGATATGATATCAAATATCATACCCTGCACTGAGATTTAGTTACATCTCAGCTTCGTAGGGTCACAGAGCACCTGGAAATTGGATTCATAAACCGTCATGTCAGGTGAGCAAATGCATTGAACAAATATATTGAACTGAAGGAATGCGCCCCCAGGACAGCAGGGGCTTTGTCAGGGAACAGGAGCATGGCCTATACACATCCCTCCGCCTGCCTTGTCCTTGCCCTGGGCCAGCCTGTGATGATGGGAGCACTGCATAGTCTCTGGAGGTTAGCACAGGCAAAGGCTGACGTTTCTACCCTGTCTGCCTGTGGGGATCCAGTGTGTCTGAGTCTGGTCAGACTGAGTGTAGACAATAGAGACTGGAGGAAACAGCTGTGACCACAGGTGAGACGGCCTGGACCTACTGATCAGGTACGGATCGGTAATTGTAGGTTTACAGGTGGCAGGAATGAATACCCTCTGGCATGGCAAGAGGCATTTCAGAACTGCTCTGGTGAGCAGACTTCTTTCAGGGGAACATTTAGTCAGCTCTGGCTCCTCTGCTAGCAGCCCAGACTTCCCCTGAGAGTGAAGAATCAGTTTATGCCCAGCCCCAGAAGACGTAGTGAGCTGTCTCCTGCTTCTCTGCCCTTCATATTCAAAATTCCACTTGACACTTCTGACTGTATCTGGAGGGGCCTGCTCATGGACCCTCATGACCCTTTCTTCATGATTCACTTCAGTGCTAAGTACAAAGTAGAAGCAGCCTTGGCCCCTCATCCGGCCTCCCTCACCACTTACCACCTGATGACATTCCTTACCGCAGGGAACTCAGGACCCACACTCTCTGCTTAATGTTTCCATTATAGCCTATTGTGCACTTGGTAGCAGCAGACATGTACAGGGTTTGTTAAATTTTGTGAGGTTCCTTAAAAAATCCTGACATACGCCTTTTCCCAAAACCTTCTAGACTATGAACAGAGTACAGCTCTGAGGAGGGCACATTTAATAGTGAGTGGGGCTGTGCTGAGGCCTGCTGTTCTCATCTTGCCTAGTTGATTCTAGGACTGAAAAGTTACTTTATCATACAATGGATCCAAGATGCACAGGCATGGAAATTCCACAGGAGAGTATTCATGTAAGTCTCAGCCAGAAAGAAAGCAGAGGAGTCTGGTCTCATCAAGAAGTTTCATACTGAAGGAGCTGCCCACCAAGAAGAGCAGCAGCACTAAACAAGGCTTCCTCGTTGAGTTTTGCGAGTTCCTTGTTAATAAACCAAATTAGAAGCAAAATCTCTGACCTTTAAAACAAACCAGATATCACCACCCAGTTTGTATTTCCTTGTGTTTCTTATTGCTGAGCTAATTACTCAGGAATCTACAAAGGTGACTATTAGTGTATGATCCCAGGTGTTAATGACCATTGTCTGCTTTGTGCTTTGTAGAGGAAGCGCTGACATGTCATTTCATTTTCACAGCAAATTCCTTGGAGAAACTTAACCTATATCTTCATTTTTTCAATTAATTCACCCCTTTTATTAATGTATTAAAAACTTGGCTAGTAACCAACTAGAACATTTCCAGGAAAGAAATAGCTGAGTTCTCCAAAATTTGGAATTTAGTAATAAACAGTTAACTTTTGTCACTTGCAGTGTTAATTTCATGCCTCTTAATGAGCACTGGAAGGAAATAGTTTTTTAAGAATCTAGAAAATGAAAGGCTATAAAGTCACTCATAAGGCTAAGCCCTATCAGGAAGAGACTACCTATGTACCAAAAGGTGATGGCACAGAGTAGAGCTTTTCAAACGTGAACCTTGGGGTCTGTTAAAAGCAAGTTCAAGTTCTGCTTTTCTAATAAGTCCAGATGAAAGTCCTTGGTAGGTGCAGAGCACACCTGGAGTCATCAACCTAGATGGATACTTCCTAATATCCCTAGGCTCAGAACAAATTTTGGTGCATTACCAGCACAGCTAGGCACTTGGGCAGCAGGGGGTGGGTGGTTGGCGGATTGGGGGTGAGGTTTGGAGAGGTGGGGGGAGGTTTGTACTACATCAGGTGAGACAGTAAACAAGAATTACTATCCATAGTGAGAAACTAGACAGTGTTTGTTTGTTTTAAAGTGCTGGCCAGTGATTAAAGATCAGTATCTGGAGCGATAGCTGAATGGTATTCTTACTGTCTTAAAAAACTGTGTTTGTGTGTGTGTGTTTTCATCACTGGACAGTCTGTATACCTGTCTATAAGAACGGACTCTGTCCATCCAGTTCTTCATGTTAGCTTGAGGTGATCCCAAAGGGTGGGGTGCCAAAGGTGAGATCCCAGGAGTGGTCAGGTGAACCTGGGGAGCACAGGAAGCAGGGACTGGACTTGAAGGCAGGATGTGGTTCTTTGGTTTAAACTTGGGGAGACCAAACTACTATGTTTGAGGTAGGGGCTCTTCAGACACAGCCAGCAAGTTGGGAACTGGTAGCCAAAGGTGAGTGAGTAGAGGGGTGTTTAAGAGGAGGCCCTGCCAGTGGCTGCAGAGGGCCTGTACCTCCTTTTGGTATCTAGGGCCTCATCCTTGAGGGCAGAGTAGATATATATTCCTATAAGGGATCTGATGGTACATATTTTCAACTTTGGGGGCCATATTTCTTTGATTGCACTCATTTCGTTGTATCCCCAAAGCAGTCATAGACAATAAATACGTAAATGAATGAGTATGTGTGTGTGTGTGTGTGTGGCGGGGGCAGAATACCAACAAAACTACTTATGGATTTTGAAATAATGAAGTTCATATAATTTGTGTGCACAAATAATATTCTTTTGAGTTTTTTTAACCAGTGAGAACCATTTTTAGATTGCACCTACACAAACGAAAGGCAGGCTGAATTTGCCTGCAGCTGGAGGTTGCAGATCTCTGGTGGAGGGGCTGGGTTTGTCTGATGGGATCCCAGTGGACAGATCTCTTATTGTAAAATTTTAGCAACCGGAATAAGATGGTTTGGTGCAAAGTCTAGCACATAAAATATAATTAGATGCTAAGTTAAATGGGATGAAATGGAAAGGTTGGGATTATTCCCCACTAGGGGTATAAAATCCCCACTGAGACTATTTTCTCTAATACGCAAAGCATGCTAAACTATTTCAAGTAGTGACAAGATTCTTTTCTCGCAAATCATATGATATTCCATTTACCTGGCCCTAGCAGCAGCTGTCGTGCAGACAACTAGCTTTTTTTGCTGATGAGATTCCTGCTTTCAGTGTTAGTGTCCCTAATCCAGGGTAACAGTGTCACTAAGGGCAGGGCCAGGATTCACCACCAGACCATCCTCCTGCAGATACTGTTTTTGTCTTCCCTCCCCCAGTCCAATGGCAGATTTGTGTTCTGAACTGCCATTTGTAAGTCACTTGGAACAGGGAACTTCTCGCTTCGAGGCAGTGAAGGATCAGTCAGGTCCTGGGTTATCTACAATGACAAGTGCAGCTTTAATGTAGCAGGACTGTAGCCCTGCCTCGGCTGGGCTCACAGCCTCTTCTGCAGGCTGTGAGAAGTAAGAAAGAGCTGGCAAAATTAGTATTCTTTGCCTATGAGTGATCCTAGACAAAATATACAAGGGACCAGCGTTGCCAGTGATAGTGCCTACCCTCTTGGCATCCTGTGTCTGAACCTGCAGGCCCCTCACACTGGCCCTTGGCCTATGTTGAAAACTCTTCCTAGGGCAGAGACTCCCAGTCCTACCTGTTAGTATCTACACAGGATGTTTAAGTTTTAAAGGTTTCCCAGGTGGTTCAAATACACTGCCAGCTTTGAGAACCATGTGGTTTTAGAACCATGTGGCTAAAATCAAAGCTTCTTATGGGGTATCTGACTTCCATGAAGTGTTGAGGAGACTGCCTGAGGGGCAACTTCACAGTGTTCTGGTCTCCTACATCTGCTTCCATCTGGTTACTGAGATCGGTTCATTGAACAGTCAGTATGTTGTGTCACATCTCTTGCATTACAACTGCCCACAGTCAGATCATTGCTTCTCATCTAGAGCAGAACTACTCATTCTATATGGAGGGCCTCCTTGGACTCTCTTAGCCCCCATGGGCTCCATGGGTCCCTCACTCCTGGCAACAGCAATAGCAGTAGCAGGAGCAACAGGGAAAGTGTCCAACATGGCAGCACCTACTTCCCCCTGCACCCCTCACTCCCACGCTGACTGCAGCAGTGGGCTCTAGTCCATCAGTGGGTGACCCTCCCCACAAAGCCCTATTATCTTTTATATGATTTATAGACAAAGCCAGCATAGGGTTAGATTTATGCCTAGTTTACAGAATTAGGAGTTTGCACATGTGAACTATATATCAAGATTACATATTATTTACTGCTCTCCACACATATGGACCACGTTTCAAGGTTACGTGTATCTACTTAGGCCATCTGTGCTGAAAATTACAGCGAAAAACAGCCTGAGAAAACTGACTTTTTCACTGGCCCTACACTCTCACTTTATAAAATAAAACAAAAATAAATTACTAGACAAAATGATGAGAAAAGATGTGGAAAATACATATCCAGCATATTTATGAGAGGAAAATTATTTTCATTGTTCTAGAAAGATCTCAATTTCTGCATGTATCTCTGCAAGGACTGGTGTAGACTGGGTAGAGTGGACATCACAAGGTCTCCTCACCTGTGTGATGCCATGCCCCTACCTATACATGCTTTCCCTTTTCTATACTTGTGCCAAGTGCCATCTGCTCTCCTACAGCCCCATCTTCAGGATTCAGTGCAATGTCATCTTCTGGGTAACAACTTCTTTGGTGCCACCTGAATGACTTAGGTTATTTCTACATTCAACAATTATCTGTATATTCCTGCTATTGTCCTCTGTCACCACTTGACCTGCCTACCTAGTTTGTGGGTTAGTACACAATAAAAATGTGAGACCCTTGCTTAAAATTAATAGAAATTTTGGTATAGAGATAGCAATGTATCTGAAACCAAGTGTGGTTTCTGAGAGTGGCCCTGAGTGACCCTATGGGTCACGTGCCCTGGCAGTAGCCTCAGTCCTTATTGCAGCATGGGGAAAACCAGATTATGTGAGTGTGGAGTGGTGTGGAGAAGGTCGTATTCCAGAATTCCTCATGGGGACATAAAATGTTGACTTGGAGGGGCTGGGTTAGGTGGAAGTGAGCTTCTTGAGCAACACAAGTGAGTGCCATGGGTTTTCCCTAGATGCTGTAAAAAATACCTGGCCTGCTGACAAGCAGGGACCAGGCAGCTTTGCACCATGGGGTGTGCAAGTTTATGTTCCCAGTGGAGCACTTGGCATTGTAGGTGCAGGAGAAACTGGCTGGCACATAGGAGTGCCCCATGTGAGGACACTGTCAGTAGGGGTGATGAGAGAGAGCAGCAGGGGCCAGACAGCCCAGGATACCATGGGAGCATCAGCTGTGGAGTGTGCCTCATCCATGTGCCCTGTGCCCCTGTGCCATGCTGCTCCTAGAGGATGACAATTTCCAGTCACGGTGTCAGTGTTGACTGAATGCATTTCTTAAACAGAATGCATCTTCAATGATACAGTTTCAGGCAGGGTTATCAGATGGATGGAAAGGCCAGCCACAGTCTGTTCTTATTTTGTCTCCCATTTTCCTAAATTTCCTGGCTAGAAACTTTCCTGCTCCCCAGTTTCTCTTGCTAGCCTTCCCTCCAGGCCCTCAGGAGACTGTCAAGATAGAGAGGGAGGGATTCTAGGAGCACTGAGTCACAAGGGCCTCTTTGAACAAAGGAGATGTCAAGAAGTGGGTTTTTAGGAACAGATGTTCCTGCAGCTTCCTCTGTGGGCTCTGTGGTGCTGAGCTCTCCTTGGCTGACACTGGTTCTTCAAATGATGTGATGAAAAGCTTTTTCTAACCCAAATACCTCTTTTCAGGTGTCTGCACCTCAGGCTGGGCAACTGTGGCCATATTCCAAGTAGTTGCCCTTTGATGTTTAGGCAAATGTCCCAGAAAGCTGTCCATTTTAGGGAGCTGTGTGTTACACCTGTTCCCCAGATCCCTAAGTTCACAGCAGTAAAGCCTCCCGAGAGCCCCTCTCCCCAAAGTGCCCCTGTCCTCCCTCCTATGAACAGTGGCCACATTGAGCATGTCTGTCTTGGTCCTGACTCAGGCTCAGTTGCTCTTTCCCAGCAGAGGGGGCCCCAAGGAGTAAGTGCGTGCAAGAAAGATTATTGTTCCAAGTTTGGCCAGGCAGGAAGGTGGCTGCTTTCCCCCCAATTCTCTGAAACAGACACTCTTTATAAAGAAATGCAGAGTATCTGCTAAGGAGGAAAGGAACCCATTCTTCTTCCTTGTGCCGTTGCTCACTGGTTAAGATAAGCCTCCTACCTTCCAGATGCTTCTTTTTTGCAGGTTAGACTGGCATAATCTGATCCCACTGTGGCTGTCACACCGACACACGGGACTTCAGGCCAATGGCCAAAATTTTATGTTGGAAGACTCTACCTTCTGGATCTTTGGGGGTTCTGTGCACTATTTCCGGGTGCCCAAGGAATACTGGAGGGACCGCTTGCTGAAGATGAGAGCTTGTGGCTTGAATACCCTCACCACGTGAGTATTGCCTCTAAGCTTCTTTACAAGTAGGACATCTCCATCCACCTGCTGGGCTTCTTCAGCCCAGCCTTGGGCTCTCCATCCTGTCAGGACAGATGAGCCATGGCAGATCCTGGATCTAAGTAGCCCCTGAAAAGAATCTGCATATATAGAGATTGTGAGGAAAGACAAGAGCAATGAGCTTACCCCTCTGCTTAGGTCTAATGAGTAAAACAGTCTCCCTTCCTCCTCATCCCCACAGCCCTCCCAGTTAGTGGGGGAGAAAAAATATGAAATGGACATAAAGTTCTAGAAGAACAGAAAGAGAAGTGGTGTACAAAGGAATATAGTGAAGGAATGAGCATGGATGTTGGTGATAATTACATTACCATAGATATTTCAATTTTTCTATTGCAGTAACATTGCCAGCAATGCTGGGTACTGCTGCCTGTCACTACTGATGCCAATAAGCAGAGAGAGTTGAATCTATAAGAAGTGTGTTTATTTAGAGAGCTGACCGATATTCTGAGAATGGTAGGCATATCACCACGAAGAAACCATTCTAATATCTCATCTCTAGCTGACTGCTTTATAGTAAGTTGAACACAATCATAAGTGAATTAGTTTATTAGAACAGCCTGTCATAATTGCTGTATCTGGTATTGGCACATTCAGCCCCAGAGTTTGTTATTTGCCTCCCGGTTACCTTGATCCTGGGTAGATCCTGGCCTGCTGAGTTTGGTTAATTTCTGATGGCACCAATACCTGGAACTCCTTCAGGCATCATTGGGGCAGGAAGCTCAGTTTGAAGGAAGAGTTTAAATTTAAAGAAAACAGATCACTAGTCATATAGTGTGTACATGCAGCCAATTTATATAGCCCCAAAGTATAGTCTTCAGAATAGTCACCTGAGAGGGTAGATATAGGCATCATCCCACTTTGGAGTGATCTTTTGAATGCTGTAGCTTTCATTCATGCATCAGCACTGTGGTCGGTACCCTAATATACATTGAATAGGTGCTCAGCTGTGAAAGAACTTGCCCTTCATGGATTTACTTTTTTAGATTGCCAACAGATATTTGGATACAAGTCTAGGTCTTCAGGCTGGTCCATTTTGTCTTCAGCAAAAATATGTGATTATGAATCAAGTTTATGAGTTTTTGGGGTGGTTTATAAACTGATTGAAGAAGACAGTTTCTAATAAGAATTATGGGAATATTCTGAGCTAAGAAAGCATAGTTGAAACATGTGAATAATTTTCCACAGAAGATTATTGAAAATGATCTGTTTATTGCTTAGGTGAATTATGATCCTAGGGGTTCATTCACACTTGTGGAAGTCCTAGAGCTTACAGGGATATTGCATTTTGCATTATAAAAGGAGGATAATCTATATTTGCTTAAATGTGAAACTCTTGATTCTGAAAACAAACAACCCCCTCTCCCTTTATTTGAAGTTAGAGAGGCCCCAGGGTGAGTGAGGTCCAGGGAAGGAATATCCATCACTACTGTCACTACTATTACTTTACATCAAGCCTCACCTGCCTCTTGGGTCAGACTTCTTAGAGTACTTAGTTCAGTGCCTCACCTTTAGAATTAGAACCTCCCTTTTGTTACAAGTTCTGGAATTCTGGATGCTTCAGTAAAAATGACTGATAATTAATCTACTTATAACAAAGGTTTCTACATTTTCTCACATGCAGAAAGTGGGGGAGAGAAGGAGGAGAAGACAGCAGTGTCTGTGCTGACCTGTGGTCATGTCTTATGCCTCGTCCAGGTCCTCCTGGCCTTTTCTGGCTTTGTCTCCAGAGATTGGTAGAGTGCTCTAGGGACTTGACCAGGATTCTGAGTCTCCTGGATCCCTTCAGTTCTTGGTTCCAGTTCTAATGTCTGGACAGTGTACCTAAGAAACATGTCTTCAGCCAGCATAATGGGTTTTAGGGATAAAGAAGGTAATCTGGGAGATAAAGTAAAATAAATGAAAAACTCAAACTTTTATAACTATCTTTTCTATCCCAGCTATGTCCCCTGGAACCTCCATGAACCAGAAAGAGGAACATTTGACTTCTCTGGGAATCTGGACCTGGAGTACGAGCTGATGCTGCTTCTGCCTCCCACCTGGGGCAGGGAGAGGGGTGGCAGGCTCCTCGGGCTCAATCAGGAATCACAGATGCATCTGGGCTTGGCGCTGGACCAGCAAGAGCCTGGGACATGGAGTGTGTTCTCAGGATGCTGGGAAAGGCTCTGTACCCAGGACACAGATGCTTGGTGGCTGTAGCCCTGCTGCTCCCAGGGCTTGTGGTCTGCTGCCTCTGAGCCCAGACCTCTTCAGTGCAGCTGAGGGGTGCCCAGTCCTCAATGTGAGCTCTGCTGAGCAGGAGGGTCCAACCACCCATGCCTGGACAGGGCTGTCCCCTCTTGGGTAGCAAGCAGATTGTTGGGGTGAGGTTCACTGCTAGGTTCACTGCCTGACCCCTTCTGATGCCCTTCCTCTCATGCCCCCAGAGGGGCAGCACTGTTGAGGAGCTGGTGAGAACTCAGCCCCATGGGGCCTGTAATGGGGGGGTAGGAGACGAAGACCCTGCTCTGTGGGAGAAGGTGGTGATCTTCCCCTGTGTCCCCCTTCCCTGGCTGAGCTCCCACCCTACCATGTGCTGGGTTGGTCCCCACCCTCTGCTCTGGAGTCCCGAGGGCTGCTGACACTGTCCTTTCTAGGGCCTTTGTCCTGATGGCTGCAGAGATCGGGTTGTGGGTGATTCTGCGTCCAGGCCCCTACATCTGCAGTGAGATCGACCTCGGGGGCCTGCCCAGGTGAGCAGGGCTATGAAGGGCACCAGCTGGGGTGTGAATCAATTTGCTTGTGTGAACTGCTACACAAATGTAGGTTTCATTTTGCTAATAAAGTGTATTTTTCCTTTTTACTCAAGTTTCTGTTCAGAATAAGTGGCACCCAGAGGGAGTCATTTTCAAATATGTCACTGTGGTTGTCCCATCTGATTCCAGGTGATGGTCATAAGAATAGCAAGCGCAGTCCTGGTGGCCCTGGGCCTTTCGCTCAGCTGTGCTGGGCTGGGGGTGGGGCTTCCATCATTTAATTGCTGTCACTTCTCTTGCCCTGTGTGTAAGACAGGAAAAACTAAACCTGCCCAGTCTTATTTAAGGAGTTAACAAGAATTTTGATAAAGATAAGAGAAACAAATTCTTGTCATTGTTTTATTTTGAAACCTAATGAACTGTCTGGGATGCTCCACAGAGGTCAGCAGACTGCTCCTTTATCAGTGCACATCTGGACAGGAAGTGCCTATCCTTCCCTCACCAGTATTGCCATTGTGGTGTTCGGCCTGTCCCCTCCCACACCATGCCACTAAAGAGGGGAGAGGGCTGCTTTGGAGTATGGTCTCCTGGGGGAATGGCCCCCCCACAACATTATCCTCAGCCCAGCCTTGTTTTCTTTCTTGTTTCAAGTAGGACTCAGCCCTGCCCTAGGTAGGCTGTGTCTCCCCATCCTGTGCTAACCAAGATAACCCCTGCTCTGCTGCTCCCAGGTTGTGCCTACAGCCTAGCCTGACTCATCCTGAACACAGGATTAGAAACCTGTGTGTCAGCAGTGTTCTCTGGCTTGGAGCCCCCTGCTCAGCCGGTGACTTCCTCTCACTGGAGGGCCCAGGATTTACTTCTTAGCTAGAAGGAGTACATGGACCTCTTGGATTCTCCTGCCCTTTCAGGTCCTGCTTACATGGGGCTGGGCACATGGGCACACTCATTGCTGAGCTCGTTGGTGAGAACAGGGGGATCCCTCACAGGTTAGAAAACACCCGCTCCATGGGAGAAGGATGTGAATGTGTCCATCTAGAGGAAGATGCCCTCTCTCATTTTCCCCTAACAGAAGTCAGTGATTTTCTGACCCTGAGGCCTTCCACACTGCTGGGGCAAGAGAAGCATCAATCTCTTGTAAGAAATGGAAGTGAACAGTAAGATACCTTGACTCCAGCTCTGGCACGAATGCTCCATGTTCATCTGGGGGGGTGGTCACACAGATGGGATGGAGCAAGCACTCCCCTTGCTCTCCAGCTCCTTCCGAGATGAGCCCCATGTAGTGGAGGAAGCTAATATCAGAAGAGCCTCCAGCCTCTGAGGAGCAGCCAGCTGGGCTAGTAGTAAAAGTTACTGCTCAGTCTCTATTCCAGGCTATTTTTCTGGATGATACTGAAAGTTGTGTCTGTGTCTTTCCTGGACTCAGTGGTTCCTTGCAACTTTGGCTTCATCCTTTTGTAATGCGATTGTAGCACAAGGGCTTGGAAACTGGGCCTAGAATGAGTCTCTGGAAGAGCTTTCCTCACTTTGACTTGAGCGGCCAGACCTGCAGCGTGAAGCTGGAGATTCCATTCCTCCCTGGCCAATGTCCTTGGCCAGAGGCAGTGCTGAGGGTGTTTGCTCCCAACTCAGCTGGCGTGATCCTCTGCCTCCCTGGTTATGTGGAGCTAGTGGGAGGCAATGGTCTGACTTCCTTGAGTGCTATGACCTTCCTTTTCATCTGTACCACCCTGCTGATAGCAAACCCACATACAGTGAGACTAATTTACCCCGTGTTATTCAAGCTGGTTACTCCAGGACTCTGGCATGAGACTGAGGACAACTTACAAGGGCTTCACCGAAGCAGTGGACCTTTATTTTGATCACCTGATGTCCAGAGTGGTGCCGCTCCAGGTGAGAGCAAGCAGGCTACCTTTGTTCTCCTGTCTTCCTGCTGGTGGGGGTCCACCTTGGTTGCTCTCAGACCCAGTTCTGTCTGACAGAGGACCACATTCTGCCCCCACTGTACCCCTACACAGTGCAGGGGCTTGTGGCAGTAGTCTTTGTAGAGATCTCTTTCAGTGTTGTCTCAAGTGGGCGTGCTAGAAGGACAGACAGTTCTGAGGACTGACATCACACCTTGCAGTGAAAGAACAGGAACTGTTGTTGTTAACAGATTTATTTGCATGTGTGGCATCATTCTACATTTTATTTTCTATATAAGAGGTCTATCTGTGAAGGATAATTTGACTTCTTCCTTTCCAATTTGGAATCTCTCCTTCTCCCTCTCCACCCTTCTTTCTTCTTCCCCTTTCTTCCTTTTTCTTTTTTTTTTTAACTACTTAAGGGGCCAGAACCTACAATACTATTATATCTTGAATAGAAATACTGAAAGCAGGAATCCTTGTTTTGTTCCCAGTATTAGGGGAAAAGCTTTTAGTCTTTCACCATTGATTATGATGTTGGCTGTGAGCTTTTTATATAAAGCCTTTATTATGTTGAGATAGTTTTCTTGTATTTCTAATTTGTTGAGTGTTTTTTTTTAATGTGTTTAATTTTTGTCAAGTGTTTTTTCTGCATCGTTTGAGATAATCATGGGTTTTCTTCCCTTCACTTTGTCAATGTGGTGATGTACATTGATTTTTGTGAGACTCTTCTTGCACTAAAGACTAAATCCCACTTGTTTATTATATTGATGCACTGTTGAATTTGGTTTGTTAGTATTTTATGATTTTTGCATAAATATTCTTCAGGAATATTAGTCTTTGTTTTGTGGCCTTTTCTTTGGTTTGGGTGACACCGACCTCATAGAATGAAGCTGGCAGTGTTCCTGATTCTTCAGGTATTTTACAAGAGTTGAGCAGGACTGAGGTCAATCTCTTACTAGTCATAATCTAGTCAGATTTTGCTTTTTCATATTCAGATATGAACATAGTGTGTTTCTGGTATTTGTTTCATTTTGATCATCCAACTTGTTGGCATAGATTTGATCATATTCCTCTCTTATGGTCCATTTTATTCTGGTAAAATTGGTAGCAACATCTATTTTTTTAAAAAATTTTACTTCCTTGAGTTTCTCTCTGCTTTTTAAAGTCACCATAGCTACTTTTGTTGGTGTTTTCAAAGAACCAACTCTTGATTTTATTGACTTTTCCTGCTGCTTCCCTATTCTCTATTTTTATCTCTGTTCTCATCTTTACTATTTCCCTTATCTGCTAACTTTGAACTTGTTTCTCTTTTCCTAATCCTTTAAAATGAAAAGATAGCTTTTTGATTGAGATACTTTTGTGCATCCCATAAATTTGTTATATTGTGTTTTCATTTTAATTCATCTCAAGAAATTTTCTATTTCCCTGTGAGCCACTGGTTGTTTAGGAGTGTATGGAGTAATTTCCACTTATTTGAGAGTTTTCCAATTTCTCTCCATTGTTGGTTTTTAGTTTCATTCTATTGTAACTAGAAAAAATATTTGAATGACTTCAATCTTTTAAAATTTTGAATGAGTCATGTTTCCCTATTTCTTTGCATGTCATTTTTTTTTAATTGGGTTTTTGAAAACAGTCACCTCTCCCAGTCTTTGCAGGTTGGTGGGACCTTAATCATTTAGTGGCCTCCTGGTTAACTTGGGGTGAAGACTTTAAGATCTCTCCAGACATTTCTGGGCATGTACATGTATATGTTTTTGTTTTTTTCCCCAAATCCCCCTGGATGCTTTATGCAAAGAGTCTCACCCCAGCTTCTTGGAGTCTTAGATAGTCTATGGTATTCTGCTGCCTGTAATCCCTTGCCCTAGGTGTCTTTAGGCCTGTCGTCCCCTGAAGTTTTCATGTGTTATGACCCACTGCTGCCTTTTGCAGCTTCCAACCTTAGATTGAAACTATACAGACTTTTCCTGTCTGAGTTCCAAGTTATATGAGACAGAAACTAGTCCACTGGGAAGCCCAAAGAACATGGCAAACAAATTCCATTTTGAACTTTGAGTCCTGAGGGAGGGAACTGGTAATTGGGAGGCTTCCGTTTGATGACACCATGCTATACCAGGGAAGATGGGGCAAGGGTAAGCAAAAACACCACAAAATTTCCTACCTTTTGAATGTGAGTTTTTCTTCATTGGGCATTCACTTGCTTGCTTAGATATTTGACTAGTTTCCAGACGTCCTACAAAGTTATTTTAGTCTGCAGTTGTTTATGTGACGTTTCCATGGGGAAATTAGGACCAAAATTAGGCTTCATATGCCATGGCTTGCTGATGTCATTCTCAATTACTTTTCAAACTTTTTCAGTCTTTTGCTTTCAAATGCAATGTCTTGCTAATGATTGGTTATAGGTGTGGTGAACTCAGATAATACAGTTTACAGTACAACTCAACTTCTGATTGTTTATCTTTTCCCCTAGTACAAGCATGGAGGACCCATCATTGCTGTGCAGGTGGAGAATGAATATGGTTCCTATAACAAAGACCCTGCCTATATGCCTTATATCAAGAAGGTGAGGGTCATCTCTGCATTTCTTCATGGGCCTTACTTAGGGCTGTATTATGGGTTATGATGTGACACCTTGTGTCTAATACTTTACTCATGTTACTACCACATCTCCCTGAACCATTTATTAATTAGTGAGTCCCTTCTCTATGCTTTTATTTCAACTGGTCATCACTTATCAACCCTTTACCGATAGGGTGTAATTTGGGATTTCAATACACATATGGCATAGCAGGGCCAAGTATAAAGGCATTGGCTTCAGAGAATGGTGATGGTTAGAGACTGCTTTCACAAAGCTTCCTGCTTTGGCTACATATTGGCTTCTTCTGGGGAATTTGAAAAAAAAATCCTATGCCTGGGCTATATACTATGGCAATTAAATAAGAATCTTTGGGATGTTACTCAGTTATCTGATCTAGCGAGTAGGTGAGGTTGAGAACCACTGCTTTAATATATTGGCAGATCAGGAATGGGCAGGGCTTAAGTGATGCTCAGAAGAACAGGCTAATAGTCTGGTTTCTGTATCTTAGTAACCGACTTTGAACACATGCTTTAATTTTCCTAAACCTCATTTTCTCTTCCATAGAGAACTAATGAGAGTATTTGCCTATGTGAATTGTACATCTGTGGGGGACCACATGACTCAGTACTGTTCTAGACACACAATAAGTAGACAGTTAATAAGACTTGGTTAGTATCATAGGCAACGTATAGAGACGATTCAGCCGGGGTGGGGAAACATTAGGTGGCTTTAGTGAATCAACCAATTAAAACATCTGTTGTTTTGACCTTTGGTTCCTAGGCAGCATGTCTTCTGTTGTACATGAAGATGAATTTTCCATCTGGAAATTATTTCAGTCTCTGTAATCAGGTTGACTGGGCCTAGTGCTCTAGCTGGAACAGAACACTCTCCCCACTCCTCACCTGCAGAAAGCCCTGTGTGAAGGCAGCAAGACAGCATCTAGGAAGAGCATCATTCCTAATGCTGGACAGAGGGGAGTTCGGGTCTGATGTCAAGCCCAGCCATGGCCTCAGTGGGACTATATCTACTGCTTCCCCTTTGTCCTTGAATTCACTAGAAAAATCCAAGACAGATCATTGGACTGGAGAGTTTCTCCTGTTGTACCTCATTCCCTTAGCCTCTCTCTTGGGTGCTCAGACTTCTCCTGCAGGTGCTTACTGGGGTACTGAGCTGCAGGAAAGGAGAAGAGAGGGTAGCTCCTTAAAAACCTTTCCTACTCAGTCACACTTCCCTGGTCTCTGAGAAAGTTCTCTTCTATGAAAGGGGGCACAAGAGCAGTTACAACCTCAGTCTCTGTCACCCTAAAGCTCTTGGGGGTAATCCCCTTCTGAGCTGCCGTGCGACTTCTCCTGGGATGTGCACACGCAGGCACTATTGGCATAGGGTAATACTGGACAGATTACTTTCTTTCTGTGTACCTCATTTCATCATGTGTAACAGATGCCTTCCTCCAAGATTCAGTGGAAATGCAGTGAGAGGTGACACAAGGCTTTAACTTGGCTCTGTAGACTGTAGGTGCCCGGGAAATAGTAATATCCCTTCTAGTGTGCAGTCAGTACACCATGAAAAGTCAGGTCTGGATAGTGCTCTGATGGATGGGTACCGTCCACCCACATGCCTTCCTGACTCACAGTGCTGCATGGACAGGTAGCATCCTAAGCAGACTTTGTTAGACAGCAGCGGATGATTGGTGGGAGAGCTGTGAGGTGGTGGGCCTAGGGATTTTGGTAGGAATTCCATGTTACCAGATACATTACAGTCCTGAAGTTTCTGTGGTCCCTGAGGACTGGGTTCTTGCCTACCTGCCTCTGGGATTAGACATGAACTTTATTCACCCACAAGATTATCTATCTCTCAGCTTCCCCTGTTTCCTAAATAATTTGGTTGAAATAAGCAATTTTGTCATAATATCTGGAAGGAAAAGTCTAGGGAAATCCCCCTCATTGAGACTTCTGATCCAAAAGAGCCCATAGGCCATTGGCAGCAGAGTTTTTGGGTTCAGGACCATACTTGCTTATTAGCTCTCAGCCAGTAACACTTACCTCATCCAACTCTCTGAAGCCCTTTGCCTGCAGTTATTATTTGTGAAGATTGAACAGGAAAGTCTATGTTTAGTGCTCAGCAGAAGGTTTGGCTCAACTGTGCATGCTCCATAAATGGTAGCACTTGGTCGAGCTGCAAAGTGCAGCACAGTGTGTTCATTCCACTTCTTCATCCTTTGATTTATGGCCATCAAGGAGCACTTCCTGTTCTGCTGGTTGCATGCAGGACCTCAGAGCATGAAGGCTGCTTGGCTGCTGTCCAGAGTCTATCCTGGCCAGTGTGGGGAGACTGCTTTCTCCTGGCGTGGCTGAAGGGGTACTGTCCTGGAGGCGCTGACCACCCTGTGGCCCTGCAGTCAATTTACTTGACAGCATCTTGCTGAGCCACCTCCAAGTCTGGGAGCTGCAGACCAGCCAGACCCTGTCCCTGTCCTGGCTGCACTTCCAGCTGATGGGAGCTTGGTGGAATATAGCGAGCAGACAGGGAGTCTCCTTTTCCTGCAGAGAAATGAATGCTTTATTTTGAACCTCTTCCATTCTTTTGTATTCCCAACTGGGTGATACAGTCTTATTTCCTGCCACAGGCCTTAGAGGACCGGGGCATTGTGGAGCTGCTCTTGACCTCAGACAACAAGGATGGCCTGAGCAAGGGGTTTGTCAATGGAGGTACCTGCATGGAAGCCATTTGGGGGAGGGGGTGGAGCTGGGCCCTGGCCTGACTGTGGTCTCTGCTTGTTCTCTCAGATTGACCAGAGCCACTTGCACAGTTCTCCATTGCTTAGTCTTCAACTTATATGGCTTTGGGTCCTGAGGCACTGGCCTCAGAGTAGTGTAGAGTCCATGTCAGAGAGATATGTCCTAGCCAGCTCTAGAACTGGCCTCCCCATTTTTCTGAACACCTACGACACTGGCAGTGTGTTACAGACTGCAGGGCATGGAAACAGTGAGCTGGGCACCTCAGAAGTCTCTAAATGTCTATAAAGGGGACTGTACAGAGGAAGTCCTTTGCATCCTGTGAGGATGGCTCACACAGGTTCTGCCCAGATTATAGAGATAACTGACCAGTCGCATAGGAGTCTGTGAAGCTCCCACTTTGGCAGACAGTTGGCTGGCCAGTGAGAGTCCAGTGATAACTGGGGTGCTCCAACCCCTTTCCTCTGCCTCTCCTGGTACACCCACACCTGTTACTTTTCTCAGTGGCATTGCTTCAGCTACAGCCCCTTCTTCGTGCATCCTCTAGTTTCTCTTGTTATTGGATCATCTCCTGACCCACTTTCCTGTCCAGACACTGCTCTGTATTTCTCTGCTTCCCTTTCAGTAAGTCTCCACATGTCCACTAGGGTTCCCCTAGTCCCTTCCCCTCTCCTCTTAAGCCATGGCCAGCACATTACTACTCTTACCATCCATTGACACAGCTTTTAAAATTTTGTGTTTTTTATTATTAATTTTTTTCCTCACCACCATCTCTTATATCCCTTGGCCACTTCTCCCCCCAACCCACCTCAAAGTCCTCAGGGTGTTTACTGAGTTCCACTCATTTTGAAAGTGTTCTTACATTGACAAATTGTTGACCATGTAAAGGTCCAGTATTTGTTTTTAATATCCTGACTTACTTTACTATCCATAATTCTCTCAAACTCCCTCCATTTTGTTAAAAATGGCTGAACTGTATCCTCTCTTATAGCTGTATATTACTCCAGGTGTTGATATGCCACAACTTCTTGATCCAGTTGTCCACTAATGGACATTCAGGCTGCTTCCATGCCCTAGTTATTTTGTCAACATTGCTGCTGTGAACATTGTGGAACATGAGGATTTTTGTGTTGATGGCTTCATATTCTTTGGATAGATGTACAAGAGTGGGATTGCTGGGTCATAGAGTATTTCCATTTTAGTTTTTTAAGGTAAGTCCGGAAATTGCTTCCCCTAAACATCACACCAGTTCACATTCCCACCAATAGTATAATAGGGTTCCTTCTCTGAATTCTCTATAAAACTTGTTGTTCGGGGTCTTTTTAATACGTCTCTTTCTCACTAGTGTGAAATGGGATCTGCCTCTCTCTTACTAGAAATGGTGATGCACATGTTATTTAATGTGTCTTTTGACCTTCTTAATATTCTCTTCAGTGAACTGCCTGTTAGTATCTACTGCCCATTTAATAATTGAGTTATTTGGTCCTTTATTCTTCCCAGCAACCATTCAAAATTGCAGCTTTTCCTCAACTCATTCATTCTGCCTTGTTTTATTTTTGTCTTCAAACAATCCAGGCAGTTCTTTGTTTTTTACCTGTTTCAACTCGGTAGTAAGCTCCGTCCAGGCCTGGACTCTCACTGGTTCGGTGCTCTGTGCTGTTTTCACAAGGAAAGACTGACAGGTGGGAGGAAGGACCCTGGGGTGTGCGCCCTATTCCTGTGAAATTTTCCACTTGCCTGCCTCTGCTACAGCACACACTACCTCTTTGTTCCTGCCCCGTTTCCCTCTGAGATCAGGGACTTTGGTCTCTGTAGCCCGAGGCCAGCGCGTGGCATTGGGCTGGCAACCAAGGATGAGGAGTGAATGGGTGAAAGAGTCTGGGGACGGGGTGAGGCGGTGAGTCCTGACCCTAAAGCCCGAGTCCTGAGGACCAGCCGCGATTCCTGTCCTTAGCACACGGTGGCACTATCCCTTCGAGGTTGCTCCGGGGCTTTCCCTCAGCCCCGCACCCCAACCGCCTCGCTCCCGCCAGCTGCTGTGTTCTGGAGGGCTGTGGCCATCCTTGCCGCTGAGGTCCCTTGGGTTGGTGCACCCTGTGAGCGTATCAGTCCTACGGGGAGAGCCTCTCGTGGGCGGATGCCGGGAGACCCCAAACGCCGACGGCCCTGGGCACCCCGCCCGCCCCTGCCGCTGCGCGCTCCTCCTCGCCTCCCACCCCACCGAGCGCACACCTGACCGCCTGAGCCTGCTGGCCGGAGGGTTTTTCTCTCAGTTAATTTAAAATGTAATGGAAGTGACACGTTCATAAAGCCCAAGCGGTCTAGGAAAGTGCTCGTAAGCAATAGTCCTCCCAAGCACTAGGAACGCCCGTTTTTCCTCTTTAATTCTGCTCCTGCAACTCTAAGTGACATGCATAAGGAGCTCTTACCGGATTGAAGATCTGTCTGCTCACTTCTCGGCCCACCGAGGACAGCGCTCTTCTCCGCACCTCACCCTGGCTCCCCGTCGAGCGGCGGCTTCTCCTCAGGCGCGGCGGCGGGATTGGAGCGCCTCCCGCCGTCTCCTTGGTCTCCACTCGGTCTCTTTTCTCCTTCTTGCCCGCCCTCTCTTCTGAAGTATGCCTTACCAAAGACCCTCCAAACGCCCGTTCTCATGTCCTTCAAATGCTTGTCTGCCAGATTCTCTGTCAGTCCGAGGTCCGCGCCTGGCCCTGAGGCCCTGACGTGCTGGGGGTCCCCTCACAGCTGTCACCTGCTGCTGAGCTTGGCGCTCCCCGCCGCCTTGGGACTTAAAGGACATTGCTCCGTGATTTTCCGGGGTGAAGGGTAACGACATTCTGGTTCCTGATCCTCTTCTGTATGCTCTGGGTTTACTATTTCCCTCTCTCTCTGGTTTCTAGAAATTCTTAGAATTCTTTTTCATCCTAGGTATTCTGGCATTTCACATTGATGTCCTTTGTGTTAGGCTTTTCTCTCCTTCACAGCACCTCTGTGGGTCACTTAAATTGCAGTGGGCCTGGCTATCAGTGGGAAATGTGGTCATCCTGCTCCCTGCTGTGCCTTCTCCTCTGTTCTCTGACCTTCAGGTTGTTCCTGTTACTTGTGAGTTGGTTTCTGTAAGTTCTTCCTTATCTTTAAACTTAAAAAAAAAATCTCTTTGTCCTGCAGTTGTACTTTCTGAGAACTCCCTCAATTTTTATCTCCAATCCTTCTGTTATTTTCTTGCTCATGCTTTTTTTGTGAATATATTTTGCTCTGTAGAGTGGTTTTTTTTCCCTTCTGTATACTATCTTATCTCTTTTGAGATTATTTGACTTTTGAATATGTGTATTCTGCTCAGTCTTCCATGTGAGGGAATTTTCCCACTGGGTTCTTGACTCAGTAATGTAAGGAAGGGACACTAAATGACTCACCACTTGTGAGATGACTGCAAGGAAAGGTGACAGGTGTGTTTCTCTGGGTGTAGTGGGGGTGCAGGCAGACTATTTCAGTGAGGGAGATCTAAATACCAGTATTTGGAGATATAGCTGTTAATTCTCTCAGGTGTTTCTGGAATGACTCTCTTTCTGGAAGTAGACAGAAGATTGGACAGGAACCCCTTGTTCAAATTGTCCTGTTTCCCCACCCTTGTCTTTCCTGCCACCTCTCACCCCACACTAGCTGTGCCCATCCCTCCACTCTGGTTGCTGAAGCTTAGCTTTCTGAGAACTTTTGGTCCCCTGAAAGAGTGGAGATTGGTGGGAGGGGACTGGCATCCTTGCCAGTGCTGCTGATGTTGGGAGGCTTCAGGCTGCGGGTAAGAAGTTGGTTGTGACTTCCTGCTTTCTCCTAGGCCATTTACCCATCTACCACCCCATGTCAGTCTCCCAGAATTTTCTTTTAACTTCATCTCTGCTATGTTCCTTCTGTAGTTCTTCTTCTTTATGGCATTTTCATAATTTTTATTTTCGCGGTTTCAGGAATTAAGTGCTGTGTTCAGCTAGCCATGCCTATCCTGCTGACCTCTGAGATTTCTGCCTGGTCTGTTTTTAGCAGGGGTTTGAATGTATGATCTTAACCCAGTGGATGACTGAATGATGGTGACATGACAGCATAATGGGTCAGTGTCACAGGGACTGCAGTCTTATTCTAATGTTAACCAGTCATGTGACTTTATGCCAGTGATTTAACCTCATGGGGCCTCAGCTCTTTCTCTTTTGTTTTAAGTCATTGGTCATCAGGTACCGATGTGAGTGGCCAGCGTACAGGGCCAGCTTGGTCTCTACAGTATAGCTTGGTTCCAGGTGAATAGCTGAGGGGCCTCAGCACCAGGTTCTGTCTCTAGGGTAGGCCAGGGCTCCATGGCCATTGACCAAATGTAGTGCATCTTCTCACGCAAAAATTGTGCTGACTGGGAGGCATTTAAAGCATCATTTTAAACTAAAACATCAACTTGCTCTGGTGTAGAATAGCAAATCAGCCCTCATCTAAGAAATAAAAGGGTTGTCTTCATTTAGGTCTTTACCCTGTGCTGTTTGCTTGAAGTACAAAGTAAAGATCAGATTCTGGGTCCCTATAAAAGAAAAATGAACATAAATGCAAACTTTGGTCATAAAAAGTACAGTTGAGGACAGACACTCAGTGAGTGCTTACAGACTCCGCAGATCTGTGTTCAAATCTGGGATATCTGTGTTCATATCTGGGATATCTCAGGACAAGTTTACTTTCCTTAGATTGGGAAGCTTCACTATCCTCAGGGCTGCACATAACCTCACTATGAGTTCATTTGTTTTGTTGGTGGGGTGAGAAAGGTGTGGGATAATTCAGAAACTCCTCCTGGCTTTATAGTGATTCTGTTTTTTTTTTCTCTTTCATGTCCAGTGCTGGCCACCATCAACTTACAGTCACAACAAGATCTGCAGGTTCTAACCACCTTTCTCCTCAGTGTTCAGGTGCGTGTCCCCAGGGGGAGCTGTCAGCCTGCTTGGTCTGAGTGCAGGGGTTCCTAGGGCCAGGCTGGTACTCTGTGGGAAAGTCAGTGCTTTGGGGTACTTGTGCTTTGCTCAGGGCTCCCTGACAGGGAGGGAAGGACACTAGCTCACAGCCCCTATGCTCTGCAGATCCCAACCCCTGCACCCAGTTACCTCACCCCTGGCAAGGGAAGCAGTGTAGGAGTTGGCTCTGAAGGGTGCTGTGGGAGCTAATGCAGGAATGAGACTTCTTGCTTCTTGGGGAAGGGCTCCTTTTGCAGCTCTGCTTGGTGTGACCATGGAGGCATCTTGACTAGAATACACTGATACAACTAGGCCCAGACCTGCTGAGTTTGGGCCCTGTAGACCGAGGCAAGAAACCCTCTCCTGCCCTGCCCCGCATGTGTCTGACCTAAACCTTCAGGACTTAGAAAAGTTGTTGCTATCAACAAGACCTGAAGGGTAGAAGGAGAGAGGAGTTCCTGAATCCTCAACATCTGCCAAGTAGAAGGGAATTCATACCACATCCTATTCTGATTGATTTCTCTTTTTTCAAGTCCATGTATCCTAAGGAGACAGATGTTACCTTCCCAGGCAGCTGAAGCCTGCTCACAGAACTGAAGACACTGCCCTCACCCTGTCCGGTGGAGGGCACCAGGCCCCAACTTGCTGCTCCCTCCTAGATGTAGACCTCAAGCCCTGGTATTTGTGCCACCATGAGCAGGTGGCTGTGGAGGTGCTGGGGTCTGCAGACCAACTGTTCACTGTGTGGACGACAGGTCGCATCCTATGACATACCAACCTGAGGTGACCTTGTAGTGTGAAGTCACTTAGGAAGGGGGCTACCCCTGTGGGGGATGTGGTTCCTACTCGAGCTCAAAGGGATAGAATTAGCATGGAGGAGACAGTGAGCTCTGACCCCAGGCAGGTCAGGGGAGAGTTGATGGACACAGGTGGGTTCAGGTCCAGTCTCTTCTCCCTCTCTCTTTCCATCCTCCCCTTCATCCCTCCTCTCTTCCTCATTTACTGTGTGCCTGCTGGGATCAGGGGGGACGAGATCAGGCCCTGTGACTCTGCAGTGACTGAGACGACAGGGTTTCTGTCCTCGTGGGGGTCATAACCCACTTGGGGAGACAGTAAATAGTCACCAAGCGGCTAGGTAGCGTTTTGCACTTAAGTGCTGTCCAAGAGCAGTGCAGGGTCCTCTGAGCCATCCCCTGCCTGTGCCCTGGGAGCTCTCTGTGCTTCTCTTTCCACTTCTGCAAAGTGGGGGTGATGATGTTAACTCCACATGGACTTCTTTGAGGACTAAGTGAGAAAATATCTGGAAAGCACCCCGGGCAGCAGTCTCCATGTGGCTCCTCATGGTCAGCCTTGGAGAAGCGGCCCCGGTTGTGCACCCCAGTCAGCTTGTCCTGTCCGCAGATGGTTCTCCTGGAGGCCTTTCTGTCTGCAGTTTGGCGATGTCTGGAGGCAATTCGGATGCTTCCTTGTTTAGATCCAGGGCTCCTTTTAATAATCAAACAGTACGGTCCCAGTTCTGCTTCACTTTGGGATGATATGGCACCTTGCTGGCCTTGATGTCTATGTCCAGTGATGAAGAGAACCATGTGAATGTTTCTTGAGTGCTTTCTAAGTCTTAGTCTAAGCAAGGCACTTAGACGAATAACTAGCTGCATGATCTCATTTAATTCTCCCAATAGCTATGTGAGCTGTCTTTACCATCCATCTAACAGTTGAGGAAAAAGACTTGTACCAGGAAGTGGCAGGTTAGTAGCACAGAGCGATCACATGTGGGGCTCCAGCAATCAACTGCACTGTGCATGCACTGCTCAGGCCGCTGATGGGGGCCCCCTACCTTGGCCCTGGAATAAGAGCTCACTGTGATGTGGGGTTTAGGATCTACTTCTCTTCTTAGTGATATGAATGTGTGCATCAGTACAGCTCCTTTTGGGAGGCAGACAGCTATAAAAAACCATGACACCAGTCTTGCTAAAAAAAAAAATAGGTGACTACTTTGGCTTTTCCCCAGGTATGGTTGGTACCTTCTGTTCAATGGACCCTAGAGCTGACCTGGTACCAGGGTCAGATTTTAGTGCCTGAACGCAGCTTCCCTGTGTCTGGCAGCTACGCACAGGAGAGCACTGGGTGAATGAGAAGGCTCCCTGGTGAGGAGCCTGCACTTCAGCATATTCCTTGTCCTTGCTCAGGTGCTCTGGTGCTTCTGCAAACATGACAGGCCAGGCAGGGCATGGTTCTAGGAAGAATCTCTGCATCCCTGGGGCATCTTGTGCCAAAGCCAGTATTCTGAAGTCATGTTTAAGACTTCCCGAACATCCCAGCCCAGGTATAAAGCTGCGGAGCCTCTGCAGTGGGGAGCTGTGCTGTACTGCCCTGATTTTTTGGTCCAATTTTGCAAACTTCTGTATAAACTAGGCGGACCTCGAAGTGGGGTTCAGTCTGTAGCCCTCTGACTTTTCCAGGTAAAGGGAAGCAGCAACTGCGGGATGTGTGTCCACAGCATGCCTCCCAGAAATGGAATTATCCTGGCTAGATTTTCTCCTTCCCTGGAAGAGAGGGGCAAAGCTTGGTGTGATCCAGAAAGCAACCTGTGTTGGAAAAGACTCCCAAAGCAGATGGTGAATTATAATGAAGATCCCAGGGTTTTCTTACTAGCACTGTGTACAACTTTAAAACTACGAGGAGCAACAGGATCTCTGGCCTCTGCTTCATAACTTGCCACTCCCTGCCCCTGAAGTGTGGCTGCCACAGAGAAGCTGGTGCAGGGACATTTGACTTCCTCTGTGCTTGGCTTACAGTGGCTCCTGAGGCTAGAGGCAGGTGGCTGGGAAAAGTTGAAAGAACAGAAAGGTGGGGATTCTCCTCGGGGAGGGGCTTCCTCTGTTTCTTTTGGCCTGCTAACTTCTCATTTTGGTGTACCTAGGGGGTTCAACCCAAGATGGTGATGGAATACTGGACAGGGTGGTTTGACTCATGGGGAGGTCCCCACAACATTCTGGATTCTTCCGGTAAGTGCTCTGCCTTACCTACACCCAGGATTGTGTTGACCTAGAAGTAGGAATAAGTTCCAAATAGCCTGCTAATTGATACCAATTAGCTGTAGGGTGCCAGAATCCAGGGATGATTTGTATATAATCGTTGACTTCTGATATTGCAGTCATTTGTCTTGACATTTAAGTGAACTTTTACCATTGCTTTATTGTGTTTTTGTAATTAGATAAGTAATACATGCCTTTTGCAAAAATTCAGCAAATACAGGAAAGGCATAAAGAAGAAATAAAAATCCCAGAGCCCAGAGGAAGCACTTTGAGCTATAAAGTCAAGGTGCTTCTCCCTGTGTCCAGATATGCTGGTAATCTGCTCCTTGTCACCCACTTTTCCCAGCTAATGACACAGGTGGGCAGCTATCTGTTAGGTATAGATCCCATCACTGTTTTAAAGAATAAGAAGAACCCCATTGTGTTGGTGGTTAACCACACTTTGTTTACCCAATGTCTTTCTGGTGGACAGTTAGGCTATTTCCAGTGGCTTTGTTAACTGAGCACCATTTCAGCGAACAGTCTAAACATCCAGTTTTGCATACCTGGCATATTTTTTCCCCTGAGATATAAACTTCCTAGCAATAGAATTGCTACAGTTGTGATTTATTTTCACTAAACTGCTCAGGAAGATTGTAGCAATTCTTAGCATTTTTAAATGAGAATA
The DNA here is from genome assembly GCA_019455555.1 of Galemys pyrenaicus. Classification (NCBI taxonomy): domain Eukaryota; kingdom Metazoa; phylum Chordata; class Mammalia; order Eulipotyphla; family Talpidae; genus Galemys; species Galemys pyrenaicus. The sequence goes on from JAGFMF010011410.1 coordinate 1,182,934, forward strand.
CTCATTTTCCTCAGATCCATCAATACTCTGTATTAAAATAATTTTAAACATTTGCCAATCTGATAGGTCAGGGCTGTGTTCATATTTTTTGACCATTAGTGGGGTACACGCATACACGCACACACAAACATACACACACACCATTTATATTTCTTCTTTAATATTAACTTTTCATGCCACTGATTCATTCTCCAGTATAGGCAGGGTTGAAGAAATGGTCATAATGACCCTCCTGTGTAGAAACTCCTCTCTTTGCACCTCACCTAGTCGAGGGATATATGCTGGGGAGCAGCAGTAGTGCCTGAGCTGGAAGTCTCCCAACCACAGGCACTGGAGACTTCATGCTGATGTGAGGAACAATGATAGCCTAGGCACCGAGGCCCTGGTTCTGACCCCTCTCTTTTCCTCCTCCCCTCTTCTGGGATTGGAGGACAGAGCAATGAAAGTGAATTTGAAGAGGGAAGGGGAAAGGTGAGCGCCCGAAGCTGACTCGGGGCTTGTCTCAAACTCTGATGCACTTTGTCCATCCCGTGCCCTCCCTCCTGCCTGTAGAGGTTTTGAGAACAGTATCTGCCATCATCGACGCCGGCTCCTCCATCAACCTCTACATGTTTCACGGTGGCACTAACTTCGGCTTCATAAATGGAGCCATGCACTTCGATCAGTACAAGTCTGACGTCACCAGCTATGGCAAGTACCCCCAGTGCTACCCTCCTGGGGACACCCCAACATTTGTGGAGCTGGGACTTTTTAATGGAGGAACCTTTAAGGATAGCTTCTGGCACCTTTAGTGCACTTGGTTATGAGGGGGGCCTGGGGCAAGTGAGCATCTTGCCTGGATCATCACTTTTAAACTTCTAGAGAATTTGAACACTGGAACAGGTTGACACGGTGTGAACTGGGTGCGAGGAAGTTAGAGAGGCTTATGAGGTAGAGGGAGAGAAAGACCTTGGATGGTGCTGTGGTCCTGGGAAGCCCCTGCGGCATTTTATGGTATCTGGTATCAATAATATCTAGAACTAAAATAAATAAATAGATAGATAAATAAAATAGTATCTAGTATCTACAGTATCTCGTATCTATAGTAACTTATCTATAGTAACTGGTATCTATAGTAACTGGTATCTATAGTATCTTGTATCTGTAGTACCTGGTATCTGGTGTATCTACTGTCTATAGTATCTATAGTAACTAGCATCTATAAAACATGGTATTGTAGTAACTAGTGTTTATAATATATTTGGCTGGTAACTCATACCAAAAGTGTTTTGCCCTCCAAGTTTCTGGGATGAGGACCCTGTTGCCCTACCCAGCTTTTCTTTTTGCTTCCATAAGTGACAGTGCCTAGTGACAACCCCTGGTGTCTTGCAGACTATGATGCAATACTGACAGAGGCTGGGGATTACACACCCAAGTACGTCAAGCTTCGAGAATTCTTTGGCTCCATCTCAGGTATCTGGCTAACAATAGACTTTCAAGCACTAACCTAGGCCCTGAGACCCCTAAAAACTTAGTTCCTCACCCCAGTTGATCTGTATGAAGAATGTTCTAGAGAGGGACAAGCAAGTTGGTGAGACTATTTTCATCATGGTTTGTGTCTGCCAGCTTAGACTTTCCGTAGGTATTGAGACTCCTTGGGGTACAAGGAAGCCTCTGCCTACCCCCCAGGAATCACTTTCCTTGGGGAATCTGGGCACCTTCTGAGAATGTGCTTGTGTTCCTAGTGGCTCCAGGACAGAGAACACGTGGGGTCCCTGGAAAAGAGCCAGGGGTTCTCAGGATGGCTGGATGAATCAGTGACTGTTGGGGTCTTCTTGGTATGACTCTCTTGTCTATGTAGCAGGTGTCCCTCTTCCTCCCCCACCTGACCTTCTCCCCAAAACTGCATATGAACCTGTGAGACCTGCTTTCTACCTGTCACTGTGGGATGCCCTGCAGTACATGGAGGCGGTGAGTGCTGCCGGTGGGGAGCGGAACTGGGAGGCTTTCCAGATAGGGCCGTCTTGGAGGAAGAGAACACCAGCCCTAGAGAGCATCCTTTAACTTGAGAAGTCAGTCAAGACAATTCACTGTAGAGTATGCACTCTGAAGGAAAAAAACAGCACTTGAAGAAAACCTGGGCAGAGGAGGGTGAGGAGGCAGGAGAAAGGGTGACACCTCCCCTCAGAAGAGGAGACACCTTGTGTAGCTGTCTACACTAGTGTAGGCCTCACTTCTGTTATAACAACTTAGCCCACCTATGCATCTCCCTGCCTGAAGCCCTGGAGGCCCAAAGTCAGTGTGATGAGAAACCTTTAGGGTCCTGGAGATGGACTAGATCCACACGTTTGTGCAATGAGAAGTCAAAATAGAAACAAATATGAGCAGCCCTCCTGCCCTGTCTCTGCCCCTCCAGTGTGCTAACTTCCAGGTGGGGCTCTCTCTGCTCCCCTGCAGTCCCCCAGAGGGCTCAAGAAGAGGTCGCTGCTGTTTTTCTCTTCTGCCTAGCCCCTGCACCTCCCCATCTCTTTTCTTTCCAGCCAGTCAATTCTGACAAGCCTGTCAACATGGAGAACCTGCCAGTGAACAATGGGAATGGACAGTCCTTTGGGTACACTCTGTACGAGACCACCATTGCTTCATCTGGTGTGCTCAGTGGTCTTGTGTGTGACCGGGGACAGGTAGGATCTTCTCCTCTTAATTTTGTGAACCCTGTAGCAATCATGTATACAACACAGCTCCAAGACCCCAACCGTGCTCATATGTCAGCAAGTTGTAGAAGCTGCCCATACCAGTCAGCTGTGCTAGCTTTTTCAGTTGTAATTATGGGCATTCACTTCTCCTCTGTGCCTGGCTAAGCCCCCTCTTGGTGTCACACACACATGCGCGTGTGCGCGGGCACACACATGCGTGTACACACACACAGTGTTACCTCTTTCTCTGTGTAGCCTTCCTGTGGACCCATGGGTGCTTTCTGTTTGTTCATTGGGCAGGTATTTGTGAACACAGTGTCTATAGGATTCCTGGATTATGAAAAGAGGAAGATCGCTATTCCCTTGATCCAGGTTTGTTATCCTAGGGAGCTGGGTGATGACTAGCTCCAGCAACTTCCTGAACAGGTTAGGAGTCAAAGAGGAAGACATGGATGACAGGAGTTTCCTTCACCACAGAGCTGCACATGGACAGAGGGGCAGAGCCTTGCTCTCTGGTCGGCAGGGACACTCAGAGCCATCCTAAGAGCTTAGAGGACTGTGGTTCCATAAAGAAATACCCAGGTGCAGTTGTGACAGTGTTTTTGGTAAGTGGCACCATTATCGACCACTATGTTCCTGGCAGGGTTATACCATGCTGAGGATCTTGGTGGAGAATCGTGGGCGAGTCAACTATGGTGACAATATTGATGACCAGCGTAAAGGTGGGTCATGGCACGTGTTGAGAGAAGAGCTGCTGATGTTCAGCACATGTCTGGCTGTCCCTTCTCCATACGGCACACCAATATGTCTAGAAGCTGACTGCAGTGGGGCACAGTCATAGAAACCCTTTGAAGGCAGTTGGGTCTTGGAGCCCATTGGAGGGAGAGTGTTATACAGCCCAGTGGAAGGAGGAAGTGATGAAGTCCATTGGAGGGACAGAGTCAGGGGTCATGGAGCCCACTAGAGGGAAGTAGGACAGGACCTGAGAGGTCTGGCTGGGTTCTGACCTCCTCCCCAGTTGACACTGTGTGTGTATGTGATCCACATGCCAGTGGTAACACACGGGGGACAGGGAGGCACATTTCCAGATCTGAGCTAGTCTGCTTTAGTATGGGGCTGCTTGTTCAGGGTAGTGGTGCATGAGGGGCAAGGAAGGGGATTCCCAGAAATCCAGAAAAGGCATAGGACCCTGCCTTCTTGGGTCACCAACGGAGTTTCTGTTCTTGCTCTCAATTGAAACCACTGATGATCTCATTATGGTGGCAGGAGGTGGCAGGGCGAACTGTGAATATGATGCTCCTGGTGTCGTGGCCCTCTGGGAATAGATAGCTGATCACTTTGTTTGCCTTAGTCTTCTAAGCAAACCTTGCTTAAATTGGTCTCTTGCTTTTTAACTGTCTTTCAAAATGTGGGTGGTCTCAGGTAAATTATGAATATGAACTCAGGCAAAATCTCACTGTGGCAAAGAAGATGAGGCCTGGCAAGTCTTGTGGGCATTTGGCTTTTTACTGCAGAAAGTAGCATGTCCCTCCCTCCCCTGCTTGGGAAGCCAAGTGGCCCTTCCACCTGGAGCTTCCTGGATCCTGGGAATCTTTTTTCTCCAGAAGGGCCTTAGAGTACCTTTGAGTGAATCCAGGCTCACTTCCCTTTCCTTAAGTGTTCTCTTTGTGTTCCTCTCTGGGCCTCTAGGCCTCAGCTTCTCAATATGCAGGAGCTTCCTCTCCAGGCCCCTCTTTAGTGAGGGCTGGGAGGGATGGTCGCCCTGAGGCTGTTTCCAGTCTCTCTGCCTGATCCCGGATCAAAGTCTGCTCTAGACCCTCCAACCCCTGGGCATTGTAAGTCATAGACCTCCTCCCCAGATGCCTATCACCCTTCACCCCTACCTTTATACCTGCAAGTATGTGGCATTAAGACCTGCTCAAATTCCCCAGCCCATCCAGATTTCACCCTACAGCGCATCAGATCTGTGATCCAGAGATCTGGCATAGCCAGCCCCGTGCCAAGATATGAATCAATCGCCATTGAAGTGTGCATGCATCCTCAAACTTAGATACCCAAGTAATACTGCCATCTGTTCACAATTTAAATACTTTTTTTTTTTAATAGAAGGACAAAGGTGTGGGGGCTGAGAGGATTCATCAGAGACAGAGTGGAGGCAGAACAGGTGGATCTACTGAGATACCCTGCTAAGGGGAGCAGTGACCAAGACAGGAGAGGCCTGCTGCACCATGTGGGCCAGCTCCCTGGTTGGAGCTCCAACTCAGGCAGCAGCAGTGACAGAGCTGAGATTTAACACCTAGGACACCAGGGAGACCCTAAATACTTTTTAAAAGTATCTTTACTCCTTGACCAGATGATTCCTGACTGACTTACTGTGTCATGTAGTTTGAGACTTCACTAAAACTGACTTTAAAGTGGGCCAGAGCTGCTGTGACTTTGTTGACTTCTGCCCTTTGGCCACATTTTATTGTTGAAATTCTCAGCCCCAAAAAGGGAGTTCCACCCTTGAGAAAGAGGCCAAGACTGCTCACCCTGACGTCCTCAGCTCCATCATTGTCCTCTGATATTCCTTCCTGCTAATGCTAGGTCCTGGGAAACTCCAGTATTATTTATTCTTACTCCCTTTGGGATTTGGGGGGAAAGTTTTATGCCAACTGAAGTGGCATGTACTTCTGGAACTTCTGGAGAAATCCTCACTTGAAAGTTCCAGAAACTTTCATATAGGTGCCAGGTCAGCTGGCACCTTGTCATGAATTTGCTCATGTTTGCTTGCCTCCTCCCACAGGTATAATTGGAAATATCTATCTGAATGAGTCGCCCCTGAAAAAATTCAAAATCTACAGCTTGGATATGAAAAAGAGCTTCTTTAAGAGGTAGGATCCCCCCCCCCCTTGCTGTTTGTGACTCCTGGGTCCCATGCAGTGAGGGCTGGGATTGCCTGAGAACTGTGCTGTCCAGGGCCCTCCCACTCACAGGGCCCACCTCCACCCCAAGCCAGCGCTGGAATGGTGAGGCAAGGGCACTCCGAGCACTGGAGACTGGGACGAGGCTATGACGCCACCCTGTGGCCACTGATATGCCTTGTTAAGAGCTGGGGATGTGGGATATCTTTGCAGCAAGATGCAGGACAGAGCCCCGGTCTGAGCTAGTTCCCACCCCCCCCCCTTTTTGTCTTTTGTACTGTCCATAGGTTCACTGCGGGGGCATGGAGCCCTGTCCCTGAAGCTCCTACCTTTCCTGCTTTCTTCCTGGGTGCCTTATCCGTTGCTCTTTCGCCCTCTGACACCTTCATGAAGTTGGAGGTTGGTGACCCTTCCCTCGCCGGATTCTCTCTCTCGGGAGGACTTGCTGTAGGAACCCCCAGTGCCCAGGTGCTCCACCAGTGCCATGTGCTCTCTGAAAGGGCCCGGGCCATGGGTGCTCCACCAGTGCCGTGTGCTCTCTGAAAGGGCCCGGGCCATGGGTGCTCCACCAGTGCCGTGTGCTCTCTGAAAGGGCCCGGGCCATGGGTG
>JAGFMF010011410.1:1189164-1227388 GCA_019455555.1 Galemys pyrenaicus
TCCACCAGTGCCGTGTGCTCTCTGAAAGGGCCCGGGCCATGGGTGCTCCACCAGTGCCGTGTGCTCTCTGAAAGGGCCCGGGCCATGGGTGCTCCACCAGTGCTGTGTGCTCTCTGAAAGGGCCCGGGCCATGGGTGCTCCACCAGTGCTGTGTGCTCTCTGAAAGGGCCCGGGCCATGGGCTCACAGTCTACGAGACACCTGGTGGTGCTTCCAGACTCCTGTGTTCAGTCTAAGCCTGACGCCTGACTGGAGAGGCCAGTAGGAACAGGAGCTGGAACCTGTTCATCTCATGGCTGTCAAAATATCAGCTCACACGGGTCTCTTGGAAGCTGAGAAGAGGGTGCAATACTCCTGACTTCTGAGACTAATTAACACCTTTCCTATTCTGTTTAAAGGGTTGGGAGAAGGGAGTTGTATTCGTCAACGGCCAAAACCTTGGCCGTTACTGGAACATCGGACCCCAGGAGACCCTCTATCTCCCCGGTGCCTGGTTAGACCAAGGCATCAATCAGGTGGGAGTACTTGCAGTGCCTTCTTTCTCTTTGGGACCACCTTCTTGTCCCTGTCTCCCCAGTGCCACGTTTCCCTGGGATACCCTTTGTCATGTCTGTTAAAGCCAGTGCGGGCAGCAGAGGGGACACGTTTTGATGACTCCCTTGGGCAGTCCTCGGTGCTGATGAGTCATGGGTGCCAGTCTGCCAGCCTGGCTCCCTACCCCTTCTCCTAAGGCCCCCTCATCTGGCTCCAGGAGAAACCTGGGCTACATTCATGCACTGCTCTCCTCTCTCCCCCAGGTCATTGTTTTCGAAGAGAAGATGGCAGGCCCTGTGATACAGTTCACCGAGACACCCCACCTTGGCAGGAACCAGTACATTAACTGAGCGCCACCAGGTGGCAGGCTGCAGGAGTGCAGTCTTCTTCCCTGGACCAGAGGCTTGGTGTGGCTTCTCAGGACCCTCCCCTCAGGAGTTTCCTTAAGTAGCAACCTCTGTGAGTCAAGGGCAAGGCTCTACCCACTGCTTTAGCTCAAGACTCTAAACCTGCCTGAAGACTCAACCTAGCTGAAGAAGAGGTGAGACGGAAGATGTAGCTCCTAGATGTAGTTCTAGGAGATGTAACTGTAGCTCCTGGAAGAGGTGAGAGGGACCCAGGTGGCTTCTTGACTGGCACTTGTTGATGGAGTCTTTTCTACTTCCCTGATTTTCTGGGAGAGGACAGAGGTCCTCCTCTGGGGTGGGGATGTCACTTGGAGCTCTAAGCACTGAAGCCTGGAGCCCTTTGGAAGGCACTGACTGGTTGGGCCCAACACAGGTCTTCTCCTTGGAATATTTTCACCTGGAGTGGCCACATCCCTCATGGCCTTCCTCGTTTCTGAAATAGTGGATCTGTCACCATTTATAGAGGAACAGGGAAAGGCAGGGGCAGGGGTCTCTCACCCTCCCTGAGCCTTCTGGGGTTTTTATAAGCAGCTCTCTTTGAGAGACACACACTTTCTCTTTTTCATCCCCACTCTAATTGTATTTGACAGGATGACAAGTCAAAGCTTAAGAGAAACAGAAATACTGCCACTTATTTTCCTGAATTAGAGAGCATTTCCAGTCATACTCAGTGAGAAGAAGCATCCGATGAGGAGGAAATGTAGTTCTAGAGGGAACCACATCCACTCTGCGGGCCCAGGGAGGGAAAGGGCAGGTATGGAGGGCAGATAGCTCTGGAAAGGTTGGTGTGGCGATGAGGCCCTCAGGGCTTGCTTCCAGCTTGGTCTTCCTCTCTCAACCCCTGAGACCAGACAGTGGGGAGAAGAGGCAGCCTTCCTTTGCAACTCTCTGTGCAAATCTGAGATGCTTGTTCTGGAGCTAGTGGTTTGTCTCAGATTCACTGTCCTAAATCACAATAAAGCAGTAGATTTGAATCAAACTCTCCTGCTGTTACTTCTCTGATCCCATATGTGCTGCCATTAGCCATAGGCCAAGGTCAGGCCCCCATTACCCACCCAGTGCTTTCATCAAGCCCTAGGCTCCTTACCCTCATTTCTGGGCCAAGGTGGTCTGTGCCTCCCCTTGCTCGTGTCCACCGCAGTCACAGTGGCCCTTCTGCCGTATTGGGAGAGCACTCTGCTTTGAACTGTCTCCTGCCCCAGATAACTGCACCTGCATGCTCAGATGCCACCTAATCATGGAGCCTTCCTGGATGTGCTGGACAGGGGTGTCGGCTCCACACACAGCGTCCCTCTCCCTCTCCATTCCATTCTCCTCTTAGGACAGATCACATGTGGAGCACTCTAGATTGCTTTATTCTACTTCCTCTCATGAAATTGGCTCTGTGAAGACACCTGCTTTGGTTTTCCCTGCTCCGTGTTCCTAGAATACAACACTCACAGTAGGCACTGACGAGTATTTGTTGAATGGTTAAAGCAATGAGTGAGAATAAAATAAGGCAGGGCTGATGAGGTTTATGACTGTTAAAAACCATATTTGACTTTTAATTTTGAAAACAAATTAAATACAGTTAAATCAAAACAGACCAGATGGTACAGCTGCATGGGCTCCACCCTCACTCATTTCTGTCCTTAGGGCCCTGGGTCCCCAGCCTCATCCTTTATGGTGGGAGCAGGGAATAGACTGGGCTTGGAAAACAAATTATCATCCCGGTCCCACAGCCACAGTCCAAATCTGACTTATTCCCAACAACGATGAAAGCTGCCATCCACCAGGGTTATAATTATAAATAAATACACATGCAGCTAAGAGAGGATATTAGGTGAAAACAACTCAACTAGCATCTGCCAAAAGAAAAAAAAAAAGAGAGACAATATCCCATTTTACTTCTTGTTATCAATTTCCTGAAAATGAGCCCTGGGTTTTGACTAAGGAGATGGCCTAAGCCCAGCCTAGTTGAGCTGGGTGGGCACTCAGAGCTTGTTCTGGTGGGTGAGGCAGTGCGGTGCCAGGGCAGAGATCCACCGTGTGCCGGGCCCTGTGCTCGCCTCCCCTGTTCTTACCCCCATCCCACTTGATCCCAAGCGGTTGACTTCCAAAGCGGCCAGGAAAGTGTCCGGTCAGGCAGTATCCTGCATTCGGCTCAGGTTCTCAGGGTTGAACACCCCCACCCCCTGCCGCAGGGGCTTTCATGAATGCTGTGGGAAGTTAACTCTTTCAAAATAGGCAGCCAGTGCTACTCTGGAAGGTTAGGTTGCTGGGCTTAGTCCCACCCACCCATCAGGTTCTCTAGGGTCCTCAGATCGGTCATGTCAGTTTAAAAGGAAGTGGGGGCTGTTAAGCAGCTAAAAAATAAACACGTCCAGTAAGCTCAGGCCTTTCCTTTTCCTCCACTTGGGAGGGAATTGTGCTTCCAACTGTCAGGAGCATGAGCTTGCTGGCCACCAGGGGCTGACCTGTCGGAAACCCAGGACCTGTCCGGTGTCTGGAAGGCCATGGCACACACGTGGGAGGGGGCGGCTGTTCTCACTTTAGGAGCAGTGAGATTCTCTTTGCTGTTTTGTGTTTAAAACAGAATGATTTCCAAAATAGTGTGTGCTCAGGTCTCCTCCTTCCCCTTCAGTATCCAAGTGACTCTGCCCCTTTTCCATAATCCCTTGTTAATCCAACGCCCCCTCCCAAAACCCCAAACCAGGTCAGGAAAGTGCCCCTCATGGAACTGCCCTAACCTCCCTCCTCTGTCCACCTTACCCACCAGGGTTCCTGGAGCCCCTGACATCTATTTCATAGGAGCTCTGGGTAGAGAGTGCCTGACCTTCCTAGGCCCGGTCCAGGCAGGGATCCTGGAGCCTGATGGGCAGTGGGAGGCAGGATGTGGACAGGACCCATGAGGTCTTAGTCCAGATCAGTCTGTGACCTGCGCTGGCTGGGGGCCACCTCCTTCCTGGGCTGGAAGAACAGGGTCTCCGGACATGGGGTCAGAGGAAGGGCTTGCTCCCACCAGACCCTGAGGTACCAGGGGGCCTGTTGGCAGGTCCAGGCTCCCTCATGCGGAGTGGTTGCCTTATGCTCTGGGATCAGAAACCAGAGGAAAGCCAGAGAGGTATGTCTACCTGGGAGTAGCTCTCTGAGGATGGGAGTGGGGCATTCCTGATGTCTGAGGGTGGGGTGCTCTCTGGTCTTTAGGATTACCTGATGGGTGTCCTGTGTGGTGGTGCTGGCCCCAGGAATGGGGAGGCAGGGAAGGCCACACTCCACTTGACGGTTGGGGTCTTTTCACCTCCCTCCCAGCCTGGCATCACTCTGGGCCTGGCTGCCCACAGCATCTGCTCCTGCAGGCCTGGTTGGTGCAGGAATTGCTGGTGGGCGTGGCATGGCTGGCAGCTGGGCTCTGGCCACACTGGGTGGAAGAGAACGACAGTCTGGGAAATCTGTGCTTTAGGCTCTCAGTCCTTTGTCCTGGCATCAGGCTGGGTTGTCTCAGAAGCCCCCAGAATTGAAAGGAGGGTGACAGCGATTCTTTAGGAGTTTGCCTTGGAGGGACCAATAGCCACAGGGAGAGGGTGGAAGGCCAGGAACGGGAGGCTCCTGTGAAAGGGAGAGGGGAACGGGTGGCATCAGGGGAGGCAGGTAAGGGTGTGCCAGTGTGGGCCCACCCACTCAATCCTGAGTCCCCAGCAGGGATCATCCAGGAGATCCTGGGGGACCCGTCTCCCAGGCCTCTGTGGATTCCTTACAGAAAGGTGGCAAGACTGCTACTTCCAGTGACCCATGAGGACAGGTGGTGGGGAACGAGGAGGTTTTGTTCTCAGAGGCACTAACCAAACTTAGAGGACAAAACGGAAATGACACCCTGCATCACCCAGTATCACTAAATGTGATACCGAAGCAACAACTTAACTCTGGGGTCAGGAGACAGAGGGTGGTCCACTGCCTGAGCACCTACCTCTGCTGTGAGCATAAAAAAGCCTGCAGAAATTCCAGGCTTTGCCAGTCATCTGGCACAACTCACTTCATTTAGCTTTTCTGAATATGATTGCTTTCCCTCTAAAATGTAGGGAAGAGACCCCGTGGCCCACTTGAACTGTGGGTTTTAAAGGATCAAATGAAAATAGCAACATTTATATAGGACTTACGTGACACAGACTGTTACTGATGCCCCCAACAACCCATTTTACAGATGCAGAAACTGAGGAGTAGAGATAGAACGATGAAAAGTAGCAGGCCTGGGAGCTGAACCAGGTAGGGTCTAGGCCTTCACGCCTGTGCCGCCCTGACTCTGGTACGTGTAGACAGGCTCTGAGGGCTGGAAGCTGGGGTGAGACTTTCTGCCCCAGTCGCAAGACTGCAGAGGAATCCCAGGGAAAGACAGAACTGCTTTGCAGCAGGACAGGTGACATGGCCAGACTGGTAATGCTGGTAATGAAAAGGAGCTGTCATGATGTGTCTGGGAGGTGGTCTTCCAAGGTGGCTGGTGGCAAGACCCTACCTGAGTGGGGGGACACTGGCTCCTGTTAACTGTCAGAGGGTACAATGGGAAGGGGACGTCAACTACACCTCTCCCATCTTGCAAATTTGCCAACCTCACATGATTAAAGACCAGCCTTCCCACATTTATTCTGCATCCAAGCTAGACGTGACCCTGCTCAGCTTGTGCCCGCCTTTGTTCCCTCCATACCTGCATCCAGGGCTCAGATCTCCACAGTGGGGTCAGTGAAGCCTTTTTTTCCCTCGTTCACCAGCACTGGTTTCTCTGTCCGAGTGTGCCAGACCAGGATCTGTGTCCAGAGACACAAGACATGGGGCTGGCCTCGACCCCTGCCACCTCCCTGCTCCCTCCCACTCTGGGCAAGTATTTATCCATTCTGCCCTGTGTCATAGATTGTCTCCGCTGTTCTTTATTTCAACATACCCCTCATCCCTGCCATGTGTATGTGTGATGCATTAAAAATATCTATTGGAAACAGGCAGTATGTAGCTACAGAAAATAGACAAATAGGTCCCAAGATGTCCTTTGCTTCTCCTTCTCCCTTGGATTTCTTGATGGGGTCTCTCTATAAAGCTCTTCAGGAGTCTCTGACTATGCCAACACCATAACTGGAGAAGTGCAGACTGGAAGCAGCGTGTGCATCATGTCAGTGTGTCTGTACATGTGTGCATGTATTTGTGTTTGTATTCGTGTGCACACACTTGTGTGTGTTTTGGGCAGAGAGGTTGTGCAGCACAGCTATTTTGAGGGAAGGGAAGCGGTTTCTGGTTATGCCTCGATGATTCCCACCTTGCCCCACTGCCTCGCCTGACCTTAGAAGGCTGCCTGACAGCTGATAAACCGCCTTCCTGGGAGGGTGTTTCAGAAAAACAGGTCTCTGTGCCGCTTTCTCCTTGGCAAGGCTGTTCTGAGGTCTTTATTCCTACCCCCCTCTTCCCGATCTGTAGGAGGGTTTGGAGGGGCTTGGAAATAGCTTGCAGCTGTCAGCCTGAGGATCTTACCTTGGTGCAGTTGGCTGCCTTGGGCTCCAGGTCACTGAGAGTGACAAGTTCCCGGAGGAGGCTGCTTTCCTGGTAGCCCCCCTTCACGCCACGCAGTTTGAAGTAAGCCTGACTTCGCTGCAGGATGAGCCGCAGGCTCACTGCAAACCCAGCCATGTCTATCGCAAATGGTCGGTGGGGGTCGAACACTGTCTTCCAGCCGACCACCTTTCCTGCCCCATTGACCCGTGGGGCCTCATACCGAAGTCCTCCGACAAATGCCACCGGCCACACGGACACCCTCCTGGTGCTGCGCATCTGCAAGCGGAGAACCCAGGGTCAGGGGCCTGGCGATGATGACGGGGAGTGAAGCTGCCCCTGGGACATAAAATCACTAACTCTAGGCAGACAGGCCATCTGAAGCTGCCAGGGAACCAGGTCAGCCTGCTTCCAGATGCACTCACCTATCTCCCCTGGGCATCTGAGGGGAACCTGCCTTGGACTGTGGGCAAGGTCCCATCTCTCAATCCAGTGATCTTCCCGCTCTATAGGACCTGCTGCCAGCTTTCTCCCTGCCCCCCCACCCCCACCCCCACCCCCACCTCCAGGGTTGTTTGCAATGGCTCCACCCCTCCTTTCAAATACTATGGTCCACAGAACCTAAGAACACTCAAGCTGTTCCCCCACAGAGTTTCTGGTAGCCATGTGGAGTGACCCCTCTCCCCAGGCCCTTATTCAGGCAATGCTTCTTCTAAGGCCAGAAAAATGGCTGAAGACCCCAAACTAGCTTTCTTCCTATTGTGGGGGGACAGGTGTGTAGGAGGCTACTGAGACCTGCAGCGAGGTGTTTCCATTCTTGTTTCCTGGCAGTCTATACTGATCACCTGGCACCCCATTTCCTGGTTCCCTTCTGTGTTCGGATTCCAAAGGCCCCTGGCAGGCATGCGGTGGGAGGAGCTGGAGGGCAGTGGCTCGGCAGGAGGGGCTCCATTCCTGCCAGCCTGTGCCAGTCCTGCGCCTCTACTACCCTCTTCCCTAGTCCCACACCTCCTCAAAGAGCTCCAGGCTGTAAGTGTTGTCGTCGTCCGCGAAGTACACCACGCCGGGCTGGCTGAAGTTGCGCGGAAAGGTCTCACGCAGCCAGCGTAGGGCCAAGTTGCGCTGCATGGTGCCCCGAGGAATGCGCGGGTCGCGGGCATCGCCACGCAGCTTGTAGTTGCGGGGCGTCTCCACGTGCAGGTGTGTGTAGTTGAGGCCAGTGTCACGCAGCAAGCGCGCGGTCAGCGGCGTTCGGCGTGGCGCGTCCTCCACCACCAGCCAGTGCAGGTTGGGCACGTGCAACAGCGTGTTGGCCATGCGCGTCAGCTCGGCCTTCTGCACCGGGCGGCTGTAAGTGGGTGTCACCACGTGGATGGTGGGCAAGGTGTCGGACCAGGGCGGTGGCCGCGTGTACACGTACTCTGTACGCACCACTTCTACAATGTCGCGGTCAGACATGCAGTACTCCCTGGGGTCTGCCCCTGGTGGCACGTCACGCCGCGGGTCACTGCCATCATCTGCAGGGGTGGGAGAGAGGTGGACAGGCGGTGTGGGAGGAGAGCCCACCAGACACAGGGCAGAGGCCACCCTCCCAGCGAAGAGGGACTTCTCCTCTGCCCCTCCTGTGGGCATGTGTCTGACCCTTAACTTGGCTTTTTGATGGTGAAGGAAAATCCTAGGGATTTTCCTGGCTCCGAATGTCATATGACAAGGGAAAACACTTCCCCCTCCTCTCATCCGAATGCCCTCTAGCTTTTTCAGTGCAGCTGACCAAATTCCAAGACTGCACCCCCAGTTTCTAAATGCACTGGACTTTATACAATGTGTCCAGACCTTCAGCACCTTAGCGCTCTCATCTGGCCAGAGCCCTACATGGCCAGGCTGGCAGAGCACAGGGTCAGTGTGGAGATTGCACTGTCAAGACCAGTGTTAATGTGGCCCTGGCCACTGCACACTGTGGACCCAAAGAGCCTGAGGTCTGTTTTTCCTGACCTTTCATGACCCCTCCAGTGTGGTGGGGTCTCTCCCTTCTTGGGAGAGCCTCTGAACCTTGCAGCAGAAGGGAATACCCATCCACTTACTACATTTTATTGCAGTGGGATTTCCCACAATTGTTCTGATCGTTTTGAATCCTGAACTTGTCGTTTCTGATTTTAGATGCTGTTCTACTTTGGCACACAGAAGGATAATGTAGAGACCCACTTTAGCTCGTCTGCCCGCTTGATGTCAGATTCCTAAACTGTACTTTCTGGAAACACTCATTCAGCCACCTGAGAGATTAACTGTGCTGCTGAGCCTGGTCCCACCAGCATCCTGTGAATGTTTACCTGTCTTTCCCAGGACCCCAGGAGGGACACTATGTGAAACTTTGTGGAGGTCTGGCCACTTGGTCAAACACTCACAGGCAGAGGGAATCCATCCATTCCTTCTGGAAGGCAGTCTGCTCCAACTGTGGCATCCCCAATATGAAGCCCCGAGTCTTAGCTTACATCCTGGGCATTTTCTTCAATGCGAAGCTAGCAGTCCCATTAACAAGAAAAATCAGGGTCATTGGCATTCTTGTTTTTAATGAGTCCCTGTCCAAATTATTGCTCTCTGTCTGAAGGACTGCATGGTCCCACATAGTCTCAGCAGAGGTGCTCAAGGACAGATCTAAGAATCCAAATGCTTGGACTTAGACCCTGCCCAGCCCTGCCACTTACTGACCGTATGTTACTTAGTTTCTGGTGCTTCCATTTTAGCAACTGTAAAATGGAGCTAATAATAGCATCTATTTTACTGAATTACTACATGGATTAATGAGTCAATACATGAGAGGGCTCAGAATACTACCAGGCAGTAATCACTTCCCCATGGATAGGCAGCCTGTAGCCAGCCCTGCATCCTCAGGGCTTCACCGGTGATGAAGGCATGGAATGAGCTGTCAGTGACAGGAAGGGTTGAAGTGCAGCTGGAGGGCGATGGTACATCAGCCCTTCTGTCACCTCGCCTCCTGCCACTGTGACTGAGTGTGTGGGTGTCTGAGAGAGATCTGATGCTGGACTCTACATAACCCACAAGACCTGTCCTGGCTTTGAGGGGGCTCACGCAGGCTGACGGCACATCAGGGCCCAGCAGTCGCTACAAGGAGTCTGCACCTCGGCAATGGGATGCAGGGGTGGGAAGCCTAGCAAAGAGGCAGCTGAGCAAGAGCTTTTTGGAGGAGTTTTGGGTCAAACTGTGTAAAGAGAACAACACAGAGTGAAGAAGGATGCGTTTCTGGATTGCAACAGGGTGGATCTAAGGATTAATTTATCCTGCAGGCTATAAAGTGATGGAAACTGAGGTCTGAGCGGGAGATTTAGAAGTATTTTCACCAATCTCCTGCTGCTGGAATAATCCCAAACAGGCAGACATGTGCCCTATGAGGGTTCTCCGTGCCTGTGACTCATCTGCTGGCTTTGGGGCTTCTGCAGCCTTTGAGTCATAGAGGCCTCTCGGTGATCCTAACTATTTCACTACCGCTTTCATTCAACCCCTCTTGGCATGATCTGGGGAGACAACATTGCCAATTCCCCATCCTCAGGCAACATCAGTGCTTAGCAAAACCACTCGACAGCTCTGGCCTGAGACCTCTGCCAAGAATGGAATCGACATGATATCACGGCACTTCACATACAGTGGTTTTAATCCCTCTGGGACAGCATGGTTGCAGGATAACAACAATTTTAAAATGATAAGTGCCAAAGTGGGGGATGGAATTGGGAAGGAGGATAAATGTCAGGAGGGAAAGTGTTAAGTGCCTGGCTTTGTGCAGTGCGGACTTAAGGATCTTAAGCTTGACCCTTCCTGTGAAAGCTTCTGGCATCACTGGGGCTGAGCGGGATCTGGTTTTACTGTGTGTAGCAGCCCAGCTTCAACTCTGACTTAGATACTGTCTGCATTCCAACCACTTGGGCTTAGGGCCCACAGGCAGACTCCTAGACTTGTACCCTGGGCTCACCGTCTCTTACTCCCCATGCAGTGGATGCATATTTCAGTTGTAGAACTGCTGCCCTGGAGTGTTGAGTTTGTGCAGGAGGGGAGTCAGGAGGGGAAGAGAGGAGACTGTGACACTGAGGACTAAGGAGTGAGGGGCAAGCCATGGAGCCATGGGAGATTTGGGGTTACAGAGAGTCCTGGTGTGAGCGGGATAAGCAAGATGGTGCAGGAGAAAGCTCTGGACTCAGTCATAAGGAACTGGTTCTAACCCCAGTTCTTCATGGGACTTTTCCTCTAAGTGAGTGTTCACTAGGTAGGGCTAGGTCAAGGGCTAGCAGTAGATTCTCCCTGAAAGGTTTTAAAACACAACACAGGCCAGGAATGCTGTCCACCCATCTCTGCCAGCACTGCAAGTGCCCCTGTCCTCTCAGGTCCTGGAGGTGGATGCGGAGCTGTCCACAAATATCTATGCACATGTGTGTGTGTGTCAGCAAGCATCCTGTCCCCAAAGGGGCCAAGATACCCGAAGGATATGGTCATTGCCCTATGGTTACCTCTGGGATACCCTCTGGGCCATTCCAGCTGCACAGTGACTAAGAGCCCTGAAGTGCTGGTCACTCTTGTTCCCAAGGCTGGCCGGGGCTGGGGCTGGAGCCATGGCCAGGGTTTGAGATGGGATGGTGGGGCTCACCCTTGTGTGCGGCCAGTAGTGGGGCGATGGTGCTCTGATGCCACACAGTGACAAGCAGTGTCCAGGGCAGTACGATGAGGACGATTGCAAGGATGTCCCGTCTTTTCGGCATCTCCAAGGTTGGCTGAACCCACAGCTCCTCGTTACCTGAGCAGCGGCAAGGTCAGGAGAGGGGCGGCCCAGGGCAGCAGCAGACAGAGGCAAGCACAGGGGAGAAAAGAACAGGAATGGGCTGGGCGGACCAGGAGTGGGGAGAGCAGAGGAGCCGAATGTTGGCTAGCAGGTCTTACCAGCGTTCACAACCCACCCATTGTGGAAGCAGGTATGCAGAGTCCACTGGCCAGAGTCTGAGAAGGGGTGACTGTCCAAGGGCGAGGTCAGGAGGTCTGCGAGGCAGAAACCTGCAAGAGAGAGCAGGAGAGGATGGCCAGAGACCTGGGTGGGGGACAGACACCCAGAAGGGCTGGGGTCACAGTATTGGGTTTTCACCACACTCTGCTATCTCCCTGAAGTCACTCTGCTTGCGTGGGTGAAGAGTGCTGTCCCTCACTGGCATGGTGCATGGCATTCCCCATTTGTCAGTGTCAGGTACGTGGGGGTGCAGAGGTCAAGGGTACAAACTTCAGAAACACCTGCCCTGCCCCAACAAGTCATAAGCCCTTTGTTAAGTTACAGCCTCTCTCAGGTACCTGCTTTGTAAGGGTCATCTGAGGTGAAACAAATGGACACACATAAGTACTTAGGATGGCACCTCATACAGAAAGCAAGTGCCCAAGACATGTTAGCTGCATCAACGACCACATTTGGCCCAGTTTTTTCATAACCTGGATAAAGGAGTCTGCAATGGGGTGAGTCCTTTTAGGACAATCAAGATATTTTGGGGACAGATCATGGGTGAAAATGCTACAAGAGCCCTGCCTTTTTGACATCCATGGGGACTTCTCCTGGAGCGCCTGCTATACATCCATGGAATGCACCTGGGCCCCACGGCCTGGTGTCAGCAAGGGCAGATTGTCCAAGCAGGGCTGCCGCATTTAGGGGAGACAGCACTCAAAACACAGCCACGGGGGCTCCAGGAGAAGCACCGCCTCCATGCAGGGGATGGCTGTGATTTCAATTTCCTTGCAGTTATGCAGAGGGTCCTCCTTGGGGTGTTGTTCTCTCAAGAGCCCTGGTGACCAGTGGAGAAAGTCTTTTAGTCTCATCCTTCTTTTTCACTTCTGTGCTGAGCACTGGGCCCGATGCAGATGAGGCAGCAGGGGAGAAGGGGAGCCTGGGCAGGCCCTGGTGTGCTTATAGCCCAGCAACAAGTCGTATAGGCCTCAGAGGCCAGCACCCACTTGGCCCCAGGTAGTGTGTGCTCTCCGTTTTTCCCAGTCAAGAGTCAAGGCTGAGATGGAGGCTGGCCACTCCAGTTTTGGAAACTGTGTTTTCCTCTCCTTGTTCTCCCCTTTCTCCAAACAGCTTTGTCATTCATGGAAGAACCATGTATTGTCTCCCATAAAAAACACTAGGGTTGCCTGAGCTGGCTGGCTTGCTCCCTGTCCATGCCCCATCCCAGCCCACCTCAGCTAAGGCCCAACCCCCACTCAGTCCTCAGGGGAACGACCGGCCTGCTGCAGATGAACATTATAGGGTGAGACCTGCGGAGGTGGCACAGGGCAAGGGGACAATCTCTGGGAGGCGTGTACTGTCTGCTATAAGTGCCTCTTCGGTGGTCCTAGGTGACAGAGTCCAGGGTTCCACCCAGGATGCCAGACTGGGTGTCAGGCACTGAGGTGATGAACAGTGTGACCTCATGCCTCCACCCAGCCTCAGACCTGACAGGCCTACAGAAGGCTTAACTGGGACTCCATCTGGCTGGGCCCACTCAGGCCTTACTTGACAGAGGACAGAGACAAGTACTGTCATAATATTTCCTTTGGGTTATCAGCGACAACCAAAGAAGCTTTTCGCATTATCTTCATCGGAGTGAAGGTTCTTATTCCAGGAAGGAGAAGATAAGGGAGGCTCATGCCCCTTTGGTCCTGCCTGCCCTCCCTGTTCTTCCACTTCATTCCTTGGGGCAGCCTCTTTGACCCAAGCCCCTGACCGCTGGTGCCTGCTTGACCACCCTGCTGTTTACAGGCTGTTGTATCCCCATTTGGTGACGTGTCATCATCAGGACATGGGCGAGCTGGAGATCAGTGCAAGTCCTTTGGCTCTAGGCTTCCCTCAGGAGCTTCGGAAGAGAGGTTCCAGGCACTGGAGTCCTTGAGTCTGGGTCAGGCACAGGGACACACACCAGCTTGGCTGAGGGCCATGTCAAGGCCACTCTTTTCCACGAAACCTACCTCCACTGCAGGCTCCCAGCTCCTCCTGGGGGACTGGAGGAAGAGGGGCAAGGGTGTAGAGGGAAGTAAGGATGCAGGGGGCCAAGGAAACTGTTCTGATCCATCCCATCTTTTTTGGTCAAAACATCGATGAAAGAGAAGGGAGGGGGTATGAGGGTGAAAAGCTCTAAAAATAAACTTAGCAATAAACCCAGTTGTGCATTAATTACTCTGGAAGCCATTACGGCTTGAAAACCCCATAACTTTAATGGAGGCTATTATAAGCATACTAGCAGAATTGCGGAGCTAATTACCAGGCAGTTATTAAGCAGAACAGAGAGAGCCCTCAGCCTCGGGAAAGCCAGCTGGCCAATAAGGGGTAGATGTGTGGGAAGTGGGGACTAGGCCTAGGGCAAAGTGCACTGGGGGTGGGGTGTGGCAAGAGGGCCTGGGACAGGGGGGCTTAGGGCAGGAGAGCCTAGGGGGAGGGTTAAGGCAGGGAGGAACCTGAGGTAGGGGGCACAGGGGAGAGGGTCTGAGCAGGAGGTAGGGCCTGGGGCAGAGGAGGGAAGTTGTACCTCTCTTACTTCCAGATCTGAGATGAGCCTGCCAAGGCCACCACCTGATGACAGCCTGCTGCTTCCTTCTGGGCCTTGGAGGAAAGGCAGGAGTGCCTGGGTTTGCAGGCCCAGCCTTCTGGTGGTATCTTTCTGACTTGCTCTCTCAGTCCTTACTTGGCATGGCAGGAAAATCAACACAGAAGATGGAGGAGCAGCTTAACCACACATTCTCCCTCGGAGAGGGAGGGAGACAAGGTTTGAAGAATTGGGTGGAGGTAGCAAGGAGGCTAGGAAGTTTTCAACGTGGATGAGTTTGGGGCCCAAGGGTCCATTGTGGTGACAACTGTCCTCCTGCCACTTGCCACTTGTGTCAGATGTCCCTCACCAAGTGCAGACATGAGGAGTCCTTTCCACCCTCCTGTGTAATTCAGAGCCTTCCCCTGGACGTGGTGACTTCTGAGGTGAAGGGAGCATGTGAGGTTGAGGTGGAGAGCATGTGTGAGGCAGGGGCAGGGCTCTGTACAGCAGGGTGGGCCTTTGGCCCTCTCTCCACTGGGGGACCAGGGTCCCACTGCTTGCCCTCTGTGGTCCCGTCTTCCATTGTAAAATATGGAGGTTGTGTTGGGAGAGTTCTAATGGTTTCAGTTCTGCCATTTTGGCAATTTGTGACTAATATTGTTAGGGCTCCGGAAAGATGAAGAGTTGGCCTGTGTGAGAAAAGTGGGGGTGAGAGTAAGACCAAAATCAAGGCAAGAGGGCCCACAGAATAGCTTTCCATAGAATCCAGTTATGATTTAAGGGCCACTAAGCCATGAAGGTGGGCTATACCTGGGCAGACTACTTGTAGGAATTTGTCCACAGGTTTTAGGGTGCCATGGGTTGTGTGTGAGGATCAGCAGTTGTCTGGAATCCAGATGGGAGGGCTATGATGTGTCCAAGGCTGGGGCCAAGTCAGTCATTCTGGGCAGCCAGGAGCAGTTAGGCCTGGTGAGCAGGCTGAGTGCCAGGTTGGCATCCAGCTCGGCAATTCCAAACTCATGGAAAAGTTTCCTGCTGAGCCTGCAGGTGTTCAGAGGAAAGCCTCATCAGCACCCCATGTCCCTGAAGAGAAGCTTATTTAATTTCATGCCACATTTTAATTCCACTTCTGTGGGCAGTGACAAAGTGAGGGAGCGGATAAGGGGCTGCTTTCAGGCACCTTTTACCTTCCACACACAGTCCATGCACATCACTCAGAGTGAGGTGTAAAGAGTATTAATAGTACCAATGTTACAGAAATTGTGTGCACACAGATGTGTGGATGACGGAAATCAGTAACAAACAAGATCAGAAACTATCCACGCCATTCTTCTGGTGGGTGGTAAAGGCCATATTATCCAGTAAGACTGGGAACAGGAGCTACTTGATGAGTCAAAGAGTCCACTCGAGGGAAGATACTGCATGCCCACCATGCACATTTCAACTTACGATGAGTAACTTATAGAGCTAAGAGTCCAACAGGATGAGATACTGTTACAGGGCAACCTAGTACGCAACATGTAGTCACTTTGCCCAGATCCAAACCATGCAGCCCTGGCTAGCTTGCTGCATTCTGCTTTATTTATGAGGGCCAAGGCCCTTCCAAGGGCTCAGACAGTGGGCGAGGGCTTTCTCATCTGGCCCATGCCACACACACTGCCTGTCACCACCAGTGTTGATGTCAGTGGAGTGACCCAAGGACCAAAGGTCATGTAGTGAAGAACTTGAGAGTCCAGGGTAGGACCCTTAGAATGTTTGACTTTTTCCATCCATTTTTACTTTTTGTCCAGACTCACCTTATGGAGGTTTTGTTTGCTTATTTTGTGAACATTCAACATAGTTTTTATGGAAACCGCTCCTTTCTTTCATTCCAGCATGTATCTCAGGGTCTATGTAATTTTCTATGGTGACAATAATAAACAAGACAATTGTAAATAGGCTGAGGGATGTGAACTGGTGTGGCTGGACATGTGCTGGCTGGTGACCAGGTGGAGCCCCGACATCCCACCTATGTGAATACCTGTGAGTGTGTGTTAGGGGCACAGTGGAGAGCATTAGTGGTTGTGCTAGGTCAATGGAGAAAAAGTGGGTCAAGAGAGTTTTCACTGTACTTAGGAAAAAAAGGCAGCCTCCCGTTCCCCAGCTTTACCCTCCAGCCTCAGACGGTTGTTCCTTGCAGGCAGACCCAGATTTTGTCCCAAAGATTGGCAGAAACCCCTAATGGGATCAAGGGATTAGTATTGATTCTGCTGCCACTGCTCAGGACAAGCCCAATGCCAGAGCTAATCAGCTCCCAGTCCACTCAATCTATACATCATTAACCCAGCTTCTTTCCTCTTACCACCCCTGCCACCCCACCCTGGCCCTGGATTCCAGTCACCAGCTCCTGCATGGGGGGGTGAGAGTGGGGGGGACACATGCATGGGCCTCCTTTCACTTACCACCCCCTAGAGTATTCCAGTGTGCAGGGTGCTGCTCTATCCAGGCTTCCAGCTCCTCCTTCTTTTCTGCCCCCTCACCTGGAGGAGGTGGGAGGAGTTTCCCAGAAAGCATTCCACTTGGTAGAGGTAAAATGAGGCACTTGGTTGGAACTGCAAGCCCTGCTAGTAACAGCCTCATGCTGGCCCCACAGGATTCATTTTTTCATAACTAATGGTCCTTTGAACTCAAGGCAGGCAGAGAGGCAGGCAGGGGGACTACATCCATATAAGGAGAGTTCTGCTGGTGGAGCTGCTGGTGCTCTGGCCCTTGGACTCTGAATGCCTGCCTGCCCGCCCCACTCTGCTTCCCTCTCTGAAGACAGTGCTGCTTCTAGTTTGCCTGGCCTATCTCAGCCCATCTCAGGCCCTTCTGCCACAGGGACAGGGTCCCTCAGGAAGGGGCTCGCCCACACTGATTTCATGGTGTGGGCACCGAGGAGGGGAAAGCCAGGCCCCAAGCATGTGTCCTACTCCCAGGCCTGGCCATGCTGGCTCTGACTCCTGGATACTTCTGGTAGGAAGAGCAGGCATGGGTTCCATTCTGTACCATCTAGTTTCCTTCTAAGAAAACCAAGCCAGGGGCTTAGGCAGAAGGCAGTGTTCTGTTCAGGCTGGGCAAAGAGACTTCTTTCATACTTTGGTTTTCTTCTACCTGAACAGTGTCAGAAAATGCAACTCATTGTTTTAGGGAGTTCCTTTGTTTTTCTTTTGGGCTTTTCAAAAGTGGCTTTGGATTCAACTTAGATTATGATTCAGTGAAAAATGAAAACTGTAGTTCATTCTACATGGCACACTGGAAGTGAAGGCCCAGTGTGCACCGCAGGGATCTGAATCAGGTATCAGTCCCAGATGGTTTCACTGGTTTCCAGCCTGTCCAGACAGAAGGGCCTCCAATGACCTCCTGTCTCTGTGCATCCTTTCTGTTGTGGGCAGACTCCAAGGTTTCTCCTGTGACCCCTGACTCTTGCTTTTCATGCCTTTGTGACCCCCTTGACTTAGGTGTGATTGGCACCTGTGACACCTCCAGCAAACAGAATGTGTGAAATAACTCCCACAATTACATTCTATAGGACTCTCTCTTGTCACAGTCTTTCTCCAGAGTCCCTCTTGCTGGTCACTGGAGTTAAGTGGCCATGGTGGAGAAACCCATGTGGGGAGGAACTGAGAGTGTCCTCCAGGACTGAGGCAGCCCCTAGCCAACAGCAAGCATGGCCCTCTGACCTGCCCACCATGGGGCAGTACATTCTGCCAACAACTGAGCCTGGATGCAGACTTTTCCCTGACCAGTCCTCTGGAGAAGAGCACAGCCCAGTCAATTCTTTGCAGCCTTGTGGGTCCCTTGGCAGAGGACCCTGCAAAGCAGAACCAGTTTCCCTTGGGATCCTCAGCATCCTGAGCTCCTGACAATGAAGCCAGGGCCTAAATGTGGCCACTGTCTTCTGTTACCTTCCTTCCATTCCTGCTCTCCTCCCTGAACAGTGACACATGGGAGGACAGTGTGATTGTAGAGAGATTGGGGCTTGGAGTGAGCTAGCCCTAAGAGATCTCTTTCTTTGCTGTGTGACTTGGACAAGGTAATCTCCCTGAGCCTTGGTTTTCCCATCTGTAAAATGGGAGTGAAGTTATGGTTTTCTCCCATTTGGGTTGTTAGAGTGATTAGAAAAAAATAATAGTATAAACTATTTGACACATGGTTGGTGCCAATAAATGGGAGCTGTTGTCATTGTTGACCCTGCAGGTCTGGAGTGGGTGTATTTGGCCTTGTTTTGTCCTGATTCACTACTGATGAACTACTGGAAGGTATAATAGACATTTGACCTTGAAATCCCTTGTCACCTCCCAAAAAAAAGCAGTAGAAAGCTTAGCAGCGCTAGTTAGAAGGGACACATCCCTGTCTCAAGGGCTAATGTGTGAGGTGTGAAAACACTGATGGGTGCCTTTGACTTCGCTTGGCCTCAGTTTCCTCATCTCCAGAGTAGAGCAGTGATCCCTCTTTTATTTCCCAACATGTTGCCCTGTGCCCTTAAATAGAACATGACTGATGCAACCACCACCTTATCCAGCCTTTCGTCATCCTGCTCAGCAGACAACATGAAATTCCCAGGACTGTCCCCAATCTTTCTCCTCCTGCATCAGCCACGCCACTGTCCTTGGCCTAATCTGTCATGAAGCCTTGGGCTGCATTCCCTCCCATACTGGTCCAGATCTGACCTCAGCCTCCATGGTGATCTCTCTTCAGTCTAATCCATCTTTCTGACTTGCTGAAGTTTAAATCTTCTGTGTCTCCCTGATTGCTGCCTACTCGCCTGGCATTGCAGGCACTTTGTCAAGCAGTCCTGCTACGGCTCTACTGACATCCAACCTGTTTCCTGGCCCCCTTCAGCTACAACAGTCTGACTTTTGCAGCTCAGGTGAGAGACAGCAGCAGGTGGACCTGCCTGTTGTGTCCCAATGGGAATGCCCGGTTCCCAGCCAGGCCAGGGGAAGACCGTTCCCTTTAGGCCAAGATAACTAAAGAGTGAGCCAGACCAGGCCCCCACAAGTTAGCACCTCCTAAATTCCTTCTAAGTGTGACCTTGGCACCTCACCTTGGTTTTTGACCCTTACTGCTTTGCTGTGCCAGACCTGTCACCTCCTGGTGTGGGAGGCTGTATCTTGGGCTTGGTGGCTATCATGGGTTCCTGCCCTGTAGAAATCTGGGGGGCAGCCTGGGCATGGGCCCTCTCCCCTTTTGCCCAGCACCCTTTTAAAGCTGCCCAATTTGGGATGATGTCAGCCTGGCACAGGCAATGAAGCATCTGCTCCCCATCCTCTGGGATGCAGAATTTGTAATTTCACTCAGGAGGGTGATTGGGGCTGAGTTTTGTACCCTACCACTCATGGAGGCTGTCCCAGCAAAGCATGGCGTGCCTTCTGAATGATTTCATAGGGCATTTCTTCACACACGTGTGCAAAGATGTGTCTGCTCATGGCTAGCACCGCATCTGAACAAGGGCATGTCTGAACAAGGGCATGGGTGTCCTGACACAGCATGCACACCTCCTGCCAGTTTTCTATGGCTCTGACCCACAGGAAGTATCTGTCTATATCAAAGATGATCTGATGTGCCCACAGCATCCGGTAGCTTTGATCCCAGGCTGGAGACGGGTGACAGGGAGAGGCCAGTCCACTTTTAGTGTGGTGCTGGAGGTGGGGCAGCCTCCCCTGAGAGTTAAGGACAGGACAATTGATATCACACTCAATGGTGCTATGTGGCTTTCCAGATGAATTCATACTAGCTATCTCTTTGGATCAATAAGCTTCTGCAATCTTAAAGGTTTAGAAGAAAAGGGATGAGTGTCCCAGGTGTCCCACACCCAGCTTGACTGTGGTGTGGCCACAACCTGACCATCCTGGGTAGCAGCAGCACCAGCTGTCCTGGGAAATGGCAGCTGCTTCCCTCTCAGGGGTTTTTCCCGCACATATACTGGGGTCATTGGAACTTCAGGGTCTTCCCCCAAACCTACAAGCTGAAGTCACCTCCCCTGGGCAGGTCACCAGAGCTATTGTGGTCACTTACTTTATTATTCAAACTAAGTCAGCTGCATGTGCTGAGATGAGTTGTTAGTGGAGCCGTCAACAAGCATGGCCGGCAACTTCCCAGGGCTGTGGGCAGGGTTCCCTCTGCCCACTCCCAGGTTTGGTCTTCACGCTGCATGATAGGCTTGCCAGTCACCACTATGAGCAAATCGGGCTCCTCTGCCCCACTCCCCCATCCCCAAATATTGACCTCTGGAAGCAAAGGGGCTCTCACTGCTGCCAGGTCCTCTGCACGCCCTCCTCTCCTTGACGACAGGCTGAGAGCATCAGGCAGTGCACAACACAGGACAAGGCCACACCAGGTCATGGTCCAGCTCTGATCACGACGGACACACCTTCAAAGAGCCCAGCCTTTTCCACTCACTTACTGCCATGCTTGATGCCCTATAAGACTGATGTGCCCATGAGGTCAGCCCAGTGTGGGCATCCACCTCAGCGCAGGGACAGAGGCAGGAGTGCATAATGCAGTGGAACCTGATAAAAGCAGGGCTGAGAGGTGGGCAAGACAAGCAGCCGTGAGTGGAGCAGCAGCACGGAGAGTCGGACTGGCGGCTGGGCAGCCTTCCCCTTCTGCAGGAGCAGTGGGGGCAGCACCTCCCCCCTGACACTGAGGTCGGAGAGTAGCCAGAACCCAGAAACACTGCAGTCTGCCAGCATTCTGAGCTGTGGGGCTGTCAGAGTACAGGCCTGCAGTTCTGGTCTCACTGCCCCTCATCTAGAGGAGGCCCAGAGAGTCTTCACACTAGTTATCTCTTTTGATCAATAAACTCTTGTGATCCTAAAGATTTAAAAGAAAAGTAGGCACAGCGGGTGGAGTGACCCAGGCATCCTGGGACAGGCTCAGGTCTGTGCTGCGCAGGGTGGGTGCTGGCGCTGGTTGCAATGAGGGTGTGGCATGTAGCCTGGCCCAGGCGTGGTGACTGACCTGGCCTCATGGCCCCACAGACCAGTGAGCAGAGTATGTGGTTGGCAGGGTCTGGACCAGGACTAAGAGGGCTGATGAGGCGAGGCTGGAACTCGAAATCCCTGGAGGGACAGTGAGGGCCACAGCATTGGTCTGTTCCCACGCTCTGTGCTGCCCAGTCCTCTCCCTGCCTCACTCTCCTGGGTGCTGGTGTTGACCATCTCCTGGTGAGTGAGCTGACTAGGTGAGATGCCCTGAGCACCTCACCCTCAGCTGCGAAGCCTTCCCCACCCTGTATCTCCTCAGAGATGAGCACTCTCAGGGTCCACACTGTGCATGTCCAGCCATAGTCCCTGCTTGTGGTTTCATGTCTGTCCTCTGTTCCCAGACACACGTCTTCTGGGGGCTCCAGACCTGACTCCCCTGGATCTCATCCCAGGGCCAGGGCCCGACACAAAGCAGATACTGCACCAATCTTTCTGAGTCTCACTTTCCTTATCCATAATTCTAATTTTGAGCTTAAATGGGGGACTTCACAGAAAACATCTAGCATAATTAAAAATGTTAAATTATATAAATTACAAGAATCACCACCGCCTTGATTTAAAAATCAGCAGATTTTAAGCACTTGGAAAAGAAAAAGGGGAAAGGAAAGAGGCCCCTGGGCCCCTGGGCACCTTCATCCTGGGCCAGCACTGGCCAGCCTCTGGGCTTTTCTAGTTGCTCCCTCCCCTCAGGAAGGAGGCTGTGCTGACGTGGGACTCTAGAAAGGCAGGCACGCAGCAGTGTGATCCAAGGGGACGTGGGTGCAGCGGTGGGTGCCCGGAGGAGTCTTCTTCAGCATCTTCAAGGAGGCTTGTCCCCGGAGCCTGGAGCACTGGCCCGGCTCTCTCTGCCAAGCCTGGCCTTTGGCCTCTGGCCTCTCTCTGGTCTCACTGGCCCCCTGGGAGGTACTTAGTCTTCCAGTCGCCACTTCCCACTGTGGCCTCAGCTCCCTTTGCTCACTACTTTTGCTGTTCCTCTTTGACAGATGCGGAACCTGAGTTCAGAACTGCAGGGCCCTGGCTCAAGCAGAGAGCCTGGATTTGGGGGCACCTCCTTGTGCCACCCCCTCCCTAGTCTGACAAGTTCTGAGGGAAGAAGTGCAGGGCTCAGAGGTCAGGTATCTCATCTCCTCCTCTTATCCTACCTCCAGTCGTCAGAGCACCTGGCCTCTCCTCCCCTGGCCTGGGTGACCCTGGGTGCCAGCCCCTCCTGCCTTTGCCCCTGTGAGCATCCTGTTCTTTGAAGGCTTCATCCTTATCACCTCCTACTTCTGAAGTTCCCCCTGCAGCATCAGCTAACCCTATTGCCTGGATGAAAACTATTAAGAAAAGACTTTAAGGGGTTGGGGGAACCTCGCCTGAGAAGGCCTGTGAGCCTAGAGTGAACAGCATGTGCTCCCCTGCCCTGCAGGCAGAGGCGGGTATGATGAATCGAGGGTCCCTACCGCTCAGTCCCCAGAGGGCAGACTGTGCTGACATGATCTCTGTGTCACAGGCTGTCTATTACATAGCTAGCAGGGATGGCCGCGCATCACTGACATGGACTGAGCAGTCCAAAGGCACTTGCTCAGGCAGCCACCCACTGGGGGACTCGGAACTACCCAGGATTCCTGGCCTGGAGGAGGGCTCTGGGAGTGAGGGGCACATCTCTCGGTCAGTAAGGGTCCCACGAAAATGGCAGGGTAGGGAGGGGTTACAGCAGCGTGTAGGCATCCCTCTCTGCTGGCATCCCTTTCCCCTCACTGTCCCTCCAGTGGCTGAGATGTGGTTTAACCCTCAAGAACCAGGCCAGGGATGCTCTTCCTGGGTGAAGGGAACAGGTGTCTGCTGGGCTCCCTGCATGGACCCAGCCCCTGAGAAGGAAGGGCCAGTGAGGAGAGGCACCAGCGATGGAGCACGTTTGCTTCATGGCCTGGCATCAAGTCACCTGTCAAGGGGCTGGTTAGTAGAGAGAATGCAGCTCATGCCTCCCACACAATAGCATCCACTGCAAAAACCTAAAAAGCCCAACACGGGCACCACCTGGATGCCCTGGAGGGCGTCATGCCTGATGAAGGACCTAGTCACACAGGAGAAAATATTGTCTGAGAGCAGGTATGTGAGGCATTGAGCTGTCAGTTCTAAGTCAGAAAGGAGACAGGTCATCAGGGACTGCGGTCGGGGGAGTGGGGAGTCATCGTTTAAGGAATGGGGATTTTCTCATCTGCGGAATGAAAACTTCTGGAGAAGGGTACAGCATGAATATACTGAATACCACTGAACTCTTCAAGATGGCAGAAGGTAGTCCACCTGTTACCTTTCTTTAAAGAGAATCTGCTACCCAGAGGTCTGGTAAGATGCCTCAACGATGACATACCCCTGAGGGCCGGGCACTGGGTGTAGGGAGGTCAGAAGGTTTCCCAGGAAAAGGACTGGATAGGCACACAGGTGTGGTCCCAGGTAGGACTGCTGGGTGTACCTTCCTGGTGGCTGTCATTGGGAGTGTCACCTTGAAGCCATACGCATGGGGCAAGTCAGGGGGAGTCTCCCAGGGGTTCCAGATGTGCCGCTAACAGTGATCAAGACATGGCTGGAAGGGGGGTGTGCACACACACGGAACATGCCTACAGACACACTCGTGTGCACACAGCAGCCTGCTGAGTCTCCAGACCTACAGACACGAAGGGTGGAGACTGAGAGTGACTGGGAAGCCTATTCTGAGAAAGATTTATGTGTGGGAGAAGAACTTTATATCGACAAGTGATGAGTTAGGCAAGTAACTTTCAGCTTAAGGTCTGGAACTCCCTATGAAAGAAGAAAATAACGTCCAGGAGGGTGCATATCAAGCTAAGTAGGCTGGGGGTGTGAGCAGCCTGCCACCTTGGAACAAAGGACCTAGGGCTCATGAGGGTTCATCCTAGTGGGAACACCTACCAGTCCTTCCTGCTCCATACCCTGTGATGAAGGGGTGCGAAGGGAGGAAGCTCTGAGTCAAGTTACAACCCCAGGAGGCCATAGGCAGGAGAGTATCCGAAATTGTTGGTGTGCCCACTGGCACCGGCTGCATTATTCCATGACCTGCACCTCCCAGAGGACAAAGTGCCAACACTTCTGGGCATTGGTACCCACCTCCAAGGGTGTCATGACACTGGGGTTGGGGATGTGAACTGAGGATGATTCCCAGATATCCTTAGGCTCAGCAGACAGCTCCCAGGATACCCCCAGTCAGTGAATAGAGACTCAGAAAGCCTCCAGTCTGGCTGTGCAGTGCTGGGGTGCTCGACTCCTAGTCTAAAGCCATCAAGAGCCCCTGCAGCTCACTCAGCAGATGATTCCTAGTCCACCTTAATTCTTTGGTCTGAGAGTACATGGAAGCTTGACATACTAGAGCAGACTAAAAGATTCCCTGATTAAAGTTTTGTATGTGTTTTTAATGATTGCTCATGGTCTGAAGGACTGATGTTCCCTGTGGTCCTGTCAAACATAGTTTAGTGGTCTAATAGGCCAGTTGTTAGAGATGGCAGGAAAAGATCTTTCTCAGCTCTGGGGAAAGGGCCTCTGGGATCTCAGTCTTAGTCTCATACACTTTGAGGGGGGATACTGAGCACCTCTATCCTGCCAAGAGGACAGACAGTGTGAGAGGGAGGAGCAGGGAGTGGGGAGACTGTGGTCAACAGTCTCACAGAAAGTACTGGAGAGCTGTGTGACCTGAGACAAGAGCAGAACCATTCCTGGCATTGGCATCCTTATCGATATAAACAATGTAGGCAACCTAGAGTCGCAGACTTCTGATTGTAGGAGAGGCCTTGCAGACCAGAGAGGCTGCTGGGCTCATTACCTGCGTGTATGACTAAGGATGGCGGTTCTTGCTCCCCAGGCCCAATTCCTCCAGAAGTCCCACCTCTCTCTTATCCTCTGTTCCGGGGGCCTTTTGTAGAGAGCTTCCTGCAATAAGTAGTAGATCTGGGTGGGGACACATTCACCAGTTCTCGCTCCTCATATTTCAGAGATGCTATGAAACTCTGCCATACACTGAATTGCTGACACAATTGTGACTTGTATGGGGTCAATCAATTGGTCTCTAAATTCTGTCAGGCTAAGCAGACCCCTTGCCTGTTCCCTCTTTGGGGATTTAGGGGGTGACTTTCTTGCTTCCTTCTCCACGGGACCTCAGAGGGACTTAGAGCAGGCCAGAGCCTCTCTTGTCCTATACCATCTCCATTCAGCAAGGTGCTGGTGCAGCTGGGTCCTCATTTGTTCCTTTTATTATTAAGGACATATGGAGGCTGTTTCCCTATTGACCTAGTGGTTAGGGGTAGGTACTTTCAGAATGTATGGAGGCTTAGGAATTTTTTTTTTATTTCTGAGAGTGATCCCAATAAAACAGAATTTCAGTTGCATCCACTTCCAGAAATGTCAGTCTCTGTGTATCTTGCAGTGTTCATTATTACAAGGCGGCCCTTCTTCCTCTTTTTTGTCTTACTAGGTCAGGGGTATAGGGGTTATTTTCTGGTCATGCCACCACCAAAGGTGAGGACGCTGAGGCTCAGGGAGGGTCAGAGATGTAAGCAAGGTCAATGCCGATTGCTAGCTGCCCTGGCAACTTGGCAGAATGCCTGGTACAAAGCAGGATGTTCAATAAGTGTTTGTTATGTGAATTGTTAAATGAATAATAAAACTTGCTGAGCAAGGCACTTACAATTGCAAATGTTGAGAGATTAACATGATTAACTGTAATGATTCAATCCCTCTTCATAAACATTTTACCCCCATTTTAAAGATGAGATATTGGAGGCCCAGAGAGGTTAAGTAATGTTCCAAGACCACACAGCTAATTACTGGCAGAGCCAGATTTGAGTTTAGCCAGGTGGGTGCCAGGGTCCATGCTCTTGCCACTCTGCTAGACCATCTACGCAAAGGCTAGAGCAGCGCTCTCCAGCAGAATTCGCTGTGGTGCCAGGGATGCTGTGGGTCAGTGTTGTCAGAGCTGTGGGTCAGTGCTGCCATGTGTGGGCACAGGCTGTTGAGATGTGGCTGAGGGGCTGCACCTAGGGGAAGGGAAGCAGCCATTCAGAGCTGAGCAGTAAGGGTTTCTGAATGATGGTCAGAGGAACAGCCCAGAGACCTGAGCCTCAAGAGACTCCTGGCCTCAGAGTCCAATCCCTCAAGTACCTCTTAAGAAGGAAGCAAGATGGGGAGAGATGAAGGAAGGAAGAAAGGCGCCCAGCCACACTCTCTGTCAGTGATAACTGGCAGAACAGGAGGGGGTGGGGGGGCCCTCAGCCTCAGGGCGGGTCCTATGGCTCTCTCACTGGTTGCCAAGGTCAAGCCTTCAGTCACTCTCTCTCCAGCCCTCTCACCTTCGTGGAACAGTCATAACACCTCGAATTTCCCAAATTCAAGAAGCAAGAAGCCCCGCCCATGGCTCTGCTACTGAGCCGTGGGATCCATGGACCTGCAGACAAAGTTGATCCCCAAATCCAGCCAACTCTTGGTGATTCAGACTGAGACTCTCCACTTTGGGGCGTATCAGCAGCAAAGCCCTAATTCTTGCAAGGCACCTGGCTGGGAGGCTGCCTGCCCTGCTGTCAGCTGGTGTATGCAGGAAGCACAGACTCATTATAATATTGGCTAGAGCTAAACCTCATTAGAAAAGTAAATTTGCTGTAGCTGCAAAAACAAAAAAAAAAAAACAAAAACCAAAGAAAACAAGCAACCCATATAACCCTTCCAAAAATAAATAGAAAACTCTGGTTTGGTTTGGGATTATTTGTCCCCCCAGCACTGGCTCTGAGCCTGGGACACAGTAGGTATACAGTCAACATCTCCAGGAGTAAACAGAGTTTTGAGTGAGCTCTGTCTATCTTGACATCTCTTATCATGGATGGTTAAGTTCGGGATCAGGGATTCTTGTAAGCTGAATGAATATTTTTTAGACAACCACTGACTGATAATTTGGAAAGATTACATCGACCACTTTTCTGATGGAAACTTGTCATCACTAATGCAAGGAGATACCAGATTGGCCTGGCAACAAAGGCAGGCCCAGTAGGCCTGGACCTGGCCCCAATCAGGGGTACAGCCACGAGACGAAGTAGGTGGTGTGGGAGATGGCAGAGACCCAGGATTCCAAGGTGACTGGTTCCAGGATTAGCCAGAGAATGGCTATCCTGAATTCTACTGTCACCCAGATCCTGAAAGAGTGTGGGGCAGTGTGTATAAAGCAAGTACATGGAATTAACATTCTGCTAGCACTTCACCTAAAGCAGCCTAGTGAGAGGAGGGTCCTCCGTTTCTAGGTTTTTAAGAAAACAGGGCTCAGAGGGCTCAGCTTTTCCCAAAGTCTACTCTACTGGTCATGGAGGGGGTTGAAATAGGCACCCCTGGCCTGACTGAGAGTCATTGTTCTGTATGTCCATGCCCCTGACGACCTTCTACAGGGTCCCTAAATGACTTTGTGCCTGGAAGCCTGGGCAGGGGAAGAGTTGCATGAAGGAAATTTTTCTTCTTCACAGGTGCTAGTTCTCTCCAGAGGGCACACCCTTCCCCCACCTTATGGCATTCGGGACCAGAAGGGATGGGGGGAACCTTTAGGCCTTGGGGATGGGCAAAGACAGGATCTTCCTAAAGCTCCCTGATCTCACAACTTGTCCCCCTTCTGCTTCTCTCCCACCCCCATTCATCAGAGTCAGGGAAGGAACCTCCTCAAGGGATGGTCCACTGGGGCTCTTAGGAAGGAGAGGCACTGGGCCTACCCCCATAGCACCAGTGGGCACTGGACTTCTGCTTTGGGGCCTCCTTCTGTTGTTCTGTGAACATGCTTCCGTGTCTTTGTCTGCCTGCCTCAGATTCTCTCTTCAGAGGCTTTGCCTTTCTCCTCCAGTTCTCAGAAGAAGGTGAGCTTTCAGGCATTTCTATGCCAGCTCATGCCTCTTTTCCAGTCAAACTGAACCAACATGCAATTCTGTCCTAGAGCCTGACTCCCCTGCCCAGTCTTGTCAGACACGGTACAGTTAACTTGGTGCCCTCAATCCCAAAACCCTGTGGGGAAGCCCAAGTCTATACAGAGGCTTAAGGCAGGCACCTAGGCATACCCTTGTGCTCCTGGTATGCCAGAGGCTTCAATTCTGTCACAAGAGCTAAAGCCATCCCACCTCAGTGGTTTACTTGCCTGTGCTTCAAGTGCAGCCATTATATCAGTTCATCCAGAAACCTGGGTGGATAGACTTAACCCAGCACACATGAGCTTCAAGAGGCCTAAACATGGAGTGATTCCCAAGCATCTACAGATCAGGTAGACGTGGGCCTGCAAGCCACTGTCTTCTGTGCTGAATGGGGCACAAATCCTCCCTGTTAATGGTAACCCTGGCAAGCCTTCTGGCCCCCACCAAATGGTGGCAGAGGAAATGGCATGCAGTCAGAACCTTATGGGGTGCTGGGCACAGACTGTGTGTATCATAGTCAACAGTCTCTTTGAAGGTCTCGGAGGGAAGGGTCTTCATTTCATAAGAAGGAAAAGAGGGACTTGATGTTTGGTCCAGAAAGGCCATAGTGGCCACCAGCTAAGCAGGTTTGGGAAGGAAGTGCCTCAAGCTGTGGCTATTAGAAGTAGGGAGATATGAGGCACAGAGGACAGATCTCAGAAAACCCTGGAGCAACAGTCCTGTGAGGCCACACACCCACCAGAAGCCCAAGAACTTATGAAGCTGTGCACCTGTCATTTCCACAACACCACAATAACTTCACCATGTTAAGTACTAGCCACCCTTACCCAATCCTTTCAAACAGTGTATGCCACACAACTCAAGCTCAGAGTCCACATTTATCGCATACAGACTGATACCCAAGTGGGGAGAGCAACCGCAGAGCATGGGGCTAGCAAGTGTCACAAAAGTACCCCTTTAGAGTCACATGCTTTAGAAGTCCCCAGAATCCCTCAGTTATTGCTTCTACGAGAATCCACCCAAGTAGTGCGGGGTTGGCTGAGAGGAGGCCAGACCAGGTGCAGGAAGGGGAAGGGGAAGGGGAGGCACATAGAGACCTTGTTTGCCTATTTGGGGGGTGTGTTCATGTATGCGAGGGGCGTGTTTCTTGACCATAGCTGCTTGGTGCCACAGTCACCTACTGCCTCTGGCACTGTCGGATGCTTTCTTCCAGAGACACTTCTCCCCTTCCTTTTCTGAAGTTGTGTGCTCTGACTTTGGAGGAAGCAGGACCTCGGGTCTGAGCCCAGGTGTGGAAGGGAGGGTGGTGAACTTGGAGGTGCCCCCTTTCTCCTTGACATACTGAAAGTCCCAAGGACCCCCCTCTGCTAACCATGCCACCTCTCAGACCTTTGGTATATCCAGCAGAGCTGCAGCTCTCTGGTTCCCTGAAGAGAGTTAACTTGCCAGTGCCTGGAGCCTCAGAGCACTGGATGACAGCTGAGGAGAGGGGTGCCCAGGGTGCTGACCCCTGACTCCTGTGAGTCACCAGGAACCACCTGCTGAGTGGTGGAAAGGTAAGGGGAAGCTGAGGAGTCTGGGTCAGTTAGAGCTGCTGAGAACCAGTTTCCCGGCTAACGCCCGCCCATGGAGAGCAGGCAGCGCCCAGGTTTTGTTTGGAAGCCCCTCGCTGCAGCATCTCCCAGCCGGGCTGGGTTTCCTAGCCCCTTTCCAGCTACCTCCGCCGCGCTCCCCCACCCCACGCACACACCCCGGAGAGGACATGGCGTGGTACTGATGGAGACGCATAAAGGGGTTCTGTGCGTGGTGGCGGGCGCGGGGCCACTGACCTGCGGCAGCGAGTCCGGATCGTCCCCGGCGCAGTCCATCGCGGGCGACGTCCTACGCCCCGGCCCGGGCGCTCCCCGGCTGCTGCCCTGGGCCGCGCGCGCCGCCCTCCCCGGGGGCTCTCGGGCTCCGCACCCCCGGGAGCCCCTTCATAGCCGCGGGGTCCGCTCGCCCGCCGCAGCCTGGGCCGCGCCGCCCCGGCGAGGCCGTTCTCCTCCGGGCTCAGCGAGGCGGCGGCCGGAGCCTGGGAACGCGCGGCAGGGCGCTGGGGGGTGGGGTGGTAGGAAGTGGGGCGGCGCAGGGGGAGAGGGAGCGGCGCAGGGGGTGGTCGCAGAGGGCCCGGCGCTGGGCGGCCGGGGCTAGCAGCCGAGCCCAGCCGACCGGGCCGGCGCGGAGTCCCCTCGGCGGCGGCGGGTGCGCTGCTGCCGCCGCGGTTCTGACAGCGCCTCCCGCCCGCCCCGCCCCCACTCCCCCGCCCCCACTCCCCGCCCCCGCCCCGTCCCCGTCTCCGAGCCAGCGCGAGCTGCCGCGGGACCCGCGCGGCTAATGGTCGGTACCAACCTCGCCCGCTGAGGCGGGGGGCGCGACGAGGGAGCCCGGAGAGGAGGAAGGACTCCCCCACCCCCACATTGGTATCACCTACCTCCCCCACCCTCCCTTCACACACACCCTCCCTGGCGGAGGCGGCTTCAGCTCCAGATTCTGGATCTGGGGCTGTTGGGGCGGGGGCAGCACCCAGCCGGGCCTTGGCTCTGGAGAGTTAAAGCGCGCCCGGCCTGCTGCCTGCACCCCCATTCCACCCCGCCTCCATCCTGGCTGTTCCTGGCGCCCAGCTTGGCAGCCCTTCTCAAAGGGTGATTGTTTCTAGGCTGGGTAGTTGGGGTGGGGGGCGGAGTGGGGGCGGGGGCAGGCAGTTCTCTGGGCCCAAGAGGCAGATCTGCGGAGGTGGGAAGGTCCGGCTCCCTCCTTTGTGTCAGGCACCTCGGAGTGGGGGCTGACTGGTGGAGGCAGTTGGTACTTACCAGGATGCTTGTGTGTCTCTGTGGGGTGAGGTGGGAGGGCCTTAGTCTAGGGTCAGTAGGGTGGGCACACCTGTGGACACCACCACCACCACCGTCTTTCTTGTTGGAGGGACATGTGTAGCTGCTGAGTGTGAGACTCATCGCCCCCACCCCCCGCAGTGTCATGGACACACCAGAGAGAAGGCCTGGGGACAGTGCATGGGGTGGAGAGGGAACTGGAAAGGGATGGAGGCATAGAGATGCAGCAAAAGGGTACAACAGGCTATCCAGGAATTTTTTATAGGCTCCTTGGGCAAAGGAGCCTCTGTATGTTCTTTGCCTGTGT
Organism: Galemys pyrenaicus; assembly: GCA_019455555.1. Classification (NCBI taxonomy): domain Eukaryota; kingdom Metazoa; phylum Chordata; class Mammalia; order Eulipotyphla; family Talpidae; genus Galemys; species Galemys pyrenaicus. Next base: position 1,220,258 of record JAGFMF010011410.1, read on the forward strand.
CTGCTGTGTGCTCTAGAGATTGTGTGATTGGTGAGTCCATGAGCATGTACATGTGTGGAGTACAGATGTGGTTATGTCCTGTCACCATCTATGGCAATATTTCTGAATGTTCTTTAAATCAAATTGTCAGAGACTTAGAAGCTACCCTTGTTTCAAATCTTTGCACCCTGACCCCTGCACATGCCCCCCACACCTCCCCCCCATTTTGCTTCTTGGATGACTAGTCAGAGGGTCCCTCTGTCCCCTTCAGAACCCAGGAGAAAAGTCGGTACCTGTTGCTGGGTTCTGATCCTGTGAGGCCAGAGGACATCAGTGCATTTCAGCACTTATACTCTTCCGCAAAGCCTGCACCTCTTGCCTTTACTTGGCGGCCAACTCCAGACCCAGTGTCAGGGCCCCAGCAGCACCAGCAAAGCATTTCTACAAAACTGTGGATGGATGATGAGAATCAAGGGACTCCTTCCTGTCACCTTCCATGCCTGTCATTTGGCCAGCCCTTGTTCCTTCTGGATGTGTATGATGTTGGGAAGAGGATGGGGTAGGGGTGAGGACAGGGGTTCAGAATCAGATTATGGTCAAGATCTTAAAGTGAGGAAGGGTCCTCATCATTTTCTCTATCCTACAGACACTTGAAAATATAACCACTACCTCTGGAAACAACTGCTTGGTAGACAACTATCCCTCATTATCACTGCTTCTGTTCCTGTGTTTAACACACTGCTTTGCAAACAAGGAAGTCCTTCTGAATCTAACCGGAGTATCTTTTGCTGCAATGCAGGCTCATTTTCTTACTCTTTCGAGGAGGCGTATATTACAATTCTTACGGGAGAGGATTTTTTCCTTTTATGGAATGGCCCTTGCTCTTTAGATTCTGCTTAGAGACCCTTTCCTGAGACCATGTTTTTCTTGTCTTCAGCTCCTTCTGGAGGCTCCACATCAACTGAATGCAGAGGAAAGGCAGGTGCAGGAGCAGGAATGGTAGGGTGGGAGTGCAGAGGAGGGACCTGGCCATCAGTTTGCAATTGGACTCTTCCCAACTCAGGCCAGCCAGACCCTGTGACTCAATGGGGAGGGAGAAGTGGCCTGAGAGGGTTCCAGTGCCAGTCCCTTATTTTAGAAACAAGGAGTCCCTGGGCTACAGAGGGGCTCATCTGCAGTGTGTAGGGTAAGTGTGTTTGCTCAAGAATAAGACACAGCTCCATGGTGAGCTCAGGCCCTGAGGATACCTGGATTTCAGGTCAGTTCTGAGGGTGCTTCCTGAGTGGCTCCCTTCTCCATGACTGATCTCTTCAGTGGTGAAACCAGGGGTCAGGCAGACCAGTCTTCGGCCCTGCATAATCTTCCAGGCTGTGACTAGGTGCGCCTTTCTGCAGGTGTCCCCTCTGTGCACCGTTTAGCTAATGGGTAACTAACCAGGTAGAATGGGAAGGGTGACATAAGTTATCCTGAATATTCTTTTAAGAAAAATAGTTGTCATAAAACCCCTTCTAGGGACCTGGCTTGCAATTTAGCCCCAGGCCCTGTTTATGGAATTTTAAAATAATTTTTAGAGCCAACTTAAAATAATAGTGTGGGATTAAAATTAGCATGAGTAGGTTCAGTGAAGAGAGAAAAACTTGCCATTAGTTTTGGTGGGAAGTTTTGGCAACAACCCAAGTGCATGGACACACAGAAAAATATATCTATGTAGGTACAAAACGTGAACAGAGAGTCAGATGCACATCTATACCCTCTATACCTTGTGTGTACATGTGCATCCCTGTACACAGACTGTACACAGACTGACTTGTTTATGCACACAAGTGCACCAGTTCCCACAAAATGGTGAGCCATAACACACATCTTCCTCCCTCCCCTCTTTCTGTCTTCCCACTCTGCAGTTCTGTGGAAATCCTTTTCTTCCATGTCTGGATTTAGTGCCTCCCTTTGGCTGACTTGGCTCTTGCTCTAAGCATCTGGAGCAGCCCCTGGGTCTCCCTGAAAGACTAATTTCCCCTTCTCCTTCCTCCCCTGCCAGTAGCTAGCCCCTCTTCTGAGAGGCCCCCAAAGCCTAGCACCAACATGTTTAGTATGCAAAGCCAGAGTCTGTCCTCTGGGACAAGCCGTTATGTGTTTATTGTGTAGTTAAGCAGGATAGGAGCCCTGCCCCCCACTCTGGTCCTGGCCCAGCTCCTACAATCTGACTCCCAGAAGGGTCCCATAAAACCATCATCTGCAATGAAAAACCTGCAGAACTTCTGGGAGGGTCTGTGGGTTTTCTCCAAATTACCTGTGCCCTAATTTAATACGAATAACAGTTTACTCTTATCAGTAATGGTTCCCCTTGTGGTTTCCTCTTCTTAGGCCTCTCTTTCAGCAGGAGCACTGATCTGCTCCTGGTTTGTAAGGAAGCTTCCTGATTAGACTAGTCCTTCCTTCTCAGCTAACCACTCCAGAGAGCTCACAGAAGGTGGCTGAGCTGCTCTAGCCCTTCTGGGATCCACAGCCTGGCTTAGTTGTCTAAATGTTGGGAGCCCTATCTAGTGAACCACCCCCAAATCTATTGTGGTGTTGTGTAAAGGTCCAGGGGAACAGAAGAACTCCCTTACCACGGTTGTAAAGGCACACCCAAAGGTGCACAGACCCCCTGCTGACCAGACATTTGGATCTTAAACATGCTCCTTTCCCCCAAACAAATTGGAAGTGGTCCTTTACTCACCAGGGCTCTCGCTCCTCGCTCCGCTCCCTTTCTTCCTTCCAGCACAGCCGGCATTCCTCCTGAGCCTCAACATGAAGGCACACTTGGGGCCCCCTCTCTGTGTCTATGAGCAGGGCACAATTGCAAGGCTGTAAACTGCTTAAATGATCTCATTTTTATTTTGCTTTGTTTTTCCTATGGCTGAGGGAAGCATGAAAGGGCATGGGGCAGAGCCCTGTGAGCTAGTGGAGGATCCCTCCAAGGTGAACTTCAGATCATTCTGTGTTCTTGGAAGAGTAAAAATGACCCTTGCCCTGCTCACCACTCCCTGACTACTTCTCAGGGCCAGTTCTCCTTAAGTTCTATTGAACCCCTCCAGAGCCCCTTACACATGGGCTCTTCAGTTGCAGATCTGTGGTGATTCCCTCAGTTTCCCCAAGACCTTGCTGTGACTCTGCCACCCTCTTCCTGAAACAAAGGAGAGAACCCCCAGAAAGTGAACTGACCCTCCTCTCATCCCACAGTGCTTTCTCTGGAGGCTCTTGGAGAGCGTGATCTCATTTATTCAGCTAATATTTAGTGAGCTGCTGCCTGCCAGGTACTGCGCCGAGCACTATAGATATAGTAGTCATAACAGAAAGATCCACCAACAGCAGCGATTAGAAAAGTCAACTTTGCTTAGACCCTTTGTATATGCCACGTAATGTTCTTCATGTGCAATAACTAATTTCATGATATTAGGTACCGTTTATGATAAAGCTCTATTACAAAATCCACTTTATAAGTCAGGAATCTGGCATATAGTATTTAGGTGATTTAATCAAGATCACATGTTTACTAAGTGACAAAGTTGGCATTTGATCCAGGACACACGCTGCTCATCATCCGAGTATACCTCAGGAGCTTATATACTAGTGGGCATAATAGTCAAGCAAACAAACATGTTGAATGAGATCGAAGAAGAAAATCAACATGATGAAGAACTGGGGAGAATCCTGGGAGGGCGTCTGAAGGGAAGGTCAGGGAAAGCCTGTCAAGAGTATGAGGTGAATAGTAGCCTAGACAATGAGAGGCCATGTTTAGAGCTGCAGAATGGAAGCCCAGGCCCAGGGAGCACAAACAGGCACAGCTGGGAACCAGGAAAAGGTGTCCCGTGTTCCAGAAACAAAACTAGGCAAATGGTGTTGGGACATGGAGAGCAAGCAGAGCAAGGTGATGTGAGAAGAGCATTCACTGGAGTTTGAGGATTCATGTGCATGACTGACCTTCTGTGCTTATGTCTTCTAGAGAGGAGCTGTTCAATAAATATGATGGATGGAGTTGCTTCATTTCCTGCTAGCGCTCTCTCCAGAGTCAGGTGATGGGCATGCAGCTTACATTTGGGTGTTAGCAGAGACCTGAGCCATCCTCACCTATTCCTCTTGAGCTTTGGAAGACATAAAGGAGAGAGGAGTCTCCTGATATGGTTTCATTCATTCACTCAGTTGTTCATTTATCCATGCATTCAACCCAATTTCTGAATCTACTCTGCCAGAACACCTCTGGGTGCTAAAAATAGAGAAATGAAGGACTGTGCTGCTGCGTTCAATTCAGTGGTTCTCTAAAACCCGGGGTTTCTTTGATTCAGTTTCACCATAGTCCCAACACCAAATTCACAGCAGAGAAGAAGCAAGAACAGGGGTGGACTTCTGAGACACAGAATGAGACCTGGGATAGGCTGCTGGAGATGATAAAAACTGGGAGAATGGGCAGGGTAGCCATGGGCAGTGGCCTCTGAATTTTTGTTTTTGCCCAAGGTACTGGACATGATGATCATTTTTGGGGGGGGGGTGTAATGCAAGAGGAAATGGTGATGGTTGCAGGAAAATTATAGACAGAGTGGTTATTTTTGATCAGGCACATTTTGAAAGAAAAGTTTTGTGTTAAAAGGTTTGAAAAACTTATCGTGCTTCCTATATCTAAGGCAGATCTCTTTTCTTCCTCTCAGGATTCCATGAGCCCATGTTTTCCTTTTTCTCCCCCTGAAGTCAAGAGAATAGCAGTAGATGAGGTGTGGAAATACTAAGAATTAGTGCACCTTGATGCCATTTGCCCAATCTACCTGTGGTGTGATCTATGTGCCAGGGCAGATGGCAAAAGAGAGAAGTTGCACTGAACAGTTCCTGACAGCATCATTGATCATGGGGAGCTGAAGGACTGAAGAACATTCCCCTGCTGGCTTTATGAAACAAGCAAGAGTCTGTCAGTATTTCAAGGAAAGAAGAGGCAGACGTATTGACATATTCATGGAAAAGTTATTGAATGTCAGGGACAATGCTTTTCTTGAACTTTGGGAAGAAATAATTGAGGCAAGGCCACTTGAGAGCCTGGCATTGCTCAGCAGCAGACTTTCTGGTAAAGTCCCAAATATGGTCCTGAGTCTCTTTCTCAGGTTCACTAGGTTCCATATCCTGGAGATGGCTGTACCCAGACTTGCAAGTGAGAAAATTATACTTTGTCAGATGGCTCTTTCCTGGCTGCAAAATTCAGGGTCTCTGTAGGGGAGCTGGTGTCTGTCCTCACATAACCTAGTGATGGGTAAAAGGTCTAGGGAGTTAGGGAGAGGTGTGATAGGACCCTCTGGGCTTGAACACACATCTGAAAGTTCTAATTCTCCAGCTCAGTGCCCTGCAAATGGATGGTCATTTGGGGGCTTGTAAGTGTCTAATCCCTCATTCAGCAAAGCAAACACCCTAAATCCTCAATAAAGTAGGTTTTACAGTCTCCCGTATACATATCTATGTTTCAGCACCGAGGCCAGCACCACTCATGAGAGGCATATGCTCTTGCATCTGGACATGAGCAATAGCAGGACTCTGGAAGCCCAGCTTGGGCTTGGCAGGAGGCATCACATAGTGGAAGCCAGGCTGACATCCACATTTAGCCCTGCTTCCAGGCTCTGCACTTGTATATTTTTGAAAAAGACAAGATCTTTTTTAAAGTGAAAGCAGGATAAGGCATACAAGTAAAAGCAGGTGTTTGAGAGAGGGCCCATGTTTTAAATGTGGGGACTGAGCTAGATGGCATACCAATTTTGTTTTGGATGCTAATTTTAATAAAGTTATTGCTGATGTGTGAAGTGTTCTGAAGGTACAGCTATAGTGAGCTGGACAGATGCTGTGACCATCAGTGATGTTTGCCTTAGTAGCTTATAAGAAAGTGGTATATATGTGTGTTCCACGTCTCCTAAGTCAGGCAATATTCAAGATCCTTTTTAATTTCTCTCAGTAAATGTTTGTACAACTCAGTGGTTCCAATTGTTTCAGCTCTTCTTTTTAAAAATCCATTTATTCATTAAACTAGCATTTCCTGCTAGGTGCTTGTTACTGGGCAGTATACTTTACTTGCTTTCAATGAATGTACAATCCAATAGGGAAAAGAGACAACTGAAGACATTCCATACAACAGGATAAAAAGTGACCTGTTCTTGGTAGAGTGAAATTATAATGAAGTCCTGATACAATGGATCCCCTAAATCAAATTAACAATCCTTTTGACACCTTGGTGCCTCAATTGGCAGAACTTGAAAGTAGACTTTCCACAACTTAGCTCTGAGGCCCAGAAAAGAGGTTCCAAACTGTGGGTTATCAATTTTATGATAAATGTGCATTGTTAAGTCACACTTGCCTCTTTATGTAGCTGGGGTGACCATGACGCTTTAGGTCTAACCAGACTATGGTCACCCACAGTAGACCTCATTTGGGGTCTTTCCATAGCAAAACTCCTAGTTGCTATAAAGGAAAAGCCTTAATCCCCATTTTGAAAAAATATTTGAAACTCTAAATACTTTGGGAGTGGATGGATACTAGAATGTCTATGTTCTAGATTGAGAATTAAGGGAAGGATGGGAGTATCTTGGTAATGAGAGGACTTGGAAAAATAACCAGAGATGCTAGGACAGGTCATTTCTTTCTTTTTATTTTCTGTTATTGTTTTTTTCTCTTAAATAGTTTTATTTATTTTATTTTACTATTTTCCCCACCACCCTCCCATATGTCTCCTTGTCCCTCTCCCTCTTAACTTCAGATCCCTCACAGTATTTGTTGATATCCATTGATTTTTGAAAGTATTTTGTGTCATCTCATTGTCTGATTTAAAAATGTCCAGTATTTGTTTTTGTCATCCTGACTTGCTTTACTACATGAAAATCTCTCCAATTCTCCCCATTATGTTGAAAATGGCTGCATTTCATCCTTTCCTACATGGTCTCTATTATAGGGTAGATATATCAAATCTTCATCCAATCATGTGGACTTTCTCTTTTTTTATGTTTTATTTTATTTATTTATTTTTTAATATAATTTTTTAAAATTTACATATATTTGACATCAATTGTAATCCCCATGTATTCCCCATCACCATATCACCAGTGCACCATCACCTCAATCCCCCGTGCTCCTGTCTGCCCTCCACCC
>JAGFMF010011410.1:1230162-1265346 GCA_019455555.1 Galemys pyrenaicus
ACCCCTATGTTTATAACAGCACTCTTTACAATAGGAAAGACCTGGAAACAACCTAAGTGCCCAAAAACAGATGAGTGGATCGGGAAGCTGTGGTACATATACACGAAGGATTTTAAAACCTTACACCTCGCCAGTAGAAGGAGCCAAGAGTCCTCTCATCTAAGTCATCTCATCCCTACAGGACACTGTTCCTCTGTCCCCATCTTATTTCTGTTTTAACCCAGTAGTAGAGACCATACTGATTGTCAAGACATCCTTTTCATCTTCTGTTTTCTTACCTAAGTTAGAAAGTTCATTTTGCTGAAACTGATGACTGATTTCCTTGAAGACTACTCTACTTCTAGGGCAGTCCTCTTTAACTTTCAAGTACTTAGGAAACTCCCGATTCCCATTATAACATGATTAAAAGTTAGACTGACTCAGAAGAACCTAGATCTTTGAAAAGTTCTAAGGTGATGTGATGCTGATGCCACAGACCCTTCAAGCTCACTTTGAATAACAAAGGCTCATGGGTAAAAGACAAGATGAAGTTTAAAGGCAAGATAATATCCATCTTTTGATTTAACACACCAAGACAAACATCCTAAGTTCTATTAAATTCATAGTAATTACATTTTATAAATTCGCAGACTGTCAAATCTAACACAGATCTTGTTTGATTTTTTTTTCATTTTACAAATAAGGAAACTGAAGCTCAAGAAGATTCAGAGATTGCTTAAAACCATAGAACTGACCTGAAAATAGTGGAATTAAGGTTTGCTAAATCAGAATCTTAGTATCTTAAACTCTGCTGCTTTCAGAAACTGGAAGTAGGAGGAACAGAGACAAGAAAGTGATAAAAGGTGATCTCCCAGTTACTGTGGAGGTAGAAGCACAGAAAGGGTGATCCTCTTGGTGATGCCCCGTAGGATTAAGAATAGTTGAGTTTGTAGGACTAAGAGTTCTCAGTTCCTGCCTGGGAAAAAAGGATGGAGTATGAGACTAGAGACAATAAAGACAGGGAAGGAAGATACTGATGAGATAGGAAGAATGTAAGGAATTCCTGTTGGATAAGAAGAGATTGAAGGTGAAGGGAAAAAAAAGACTGATTGGATTCCTTACCATGTCAGAGAAAATGGACCCCCTCCTCCCTAATACCACAGTGCTCCCTTCTCAATATATAACATGTAGACCTCTGTGCAGAAGTGTTGCCTATTTATGTTTCCTCACTGTCTATAATAGCATCTTAAGGGTGCTTTGTTTGAGATTACTTTGTAAACACCTGGCATGTATTAAGTACTTAATAAATATTCTAAATGTATGAATAGGCATATATTCAAAAAAATCAGAATTAGGAAGTAAAATTCTAAGATTATACAGTCTCACACACAAAAAATATGATATTGTAAATATAAGAGAAATATCTTGATAGGAAAATGTGATCATTTGACCTGGAATAATAATATACATGGCAGGGGAAATTGTGTAATCAAGGAAACACCTAGGTTTGTAGATCAAATAAGCAGGGGAAAAGTGGTGGAGAGTCAAATTTTTAAGGAAAACCCCAGAGTTCTGTTTTGGAAAGTTCATTTGAGATGAATATTAGATACTTTGAGTAGAGCTGGAATCCAGAGAAACTGCTGGAGGCTGAAGGGATTCTGAGTTCCTCCACAACCTGAAACGGAGAGAAAGCTCCCTAGTTGCCTAGGGGTAGTGGCGGTCTCACATTCCTCAGGCCTCACAGGAATTCTTGGCTGCCACTACTAGGGAACTAGAATGACTTGGAAGGGCTCCTAAGGTAATTTGGGACAGCAATGGAAAACTGGAACACACTTAGGGGAACCTTCAGCATGAATGAGAATACTCAGAACCTCAGAGGAGGCAGATCGACCAGAACACAGGGAGGAAACCCAACAGCAATAACTACAGGACCAGAGCACCAAGGGGACTGAAGCACAGCATCATGGGGACTTTCTGGAGCTAGAAGTCCTGTATTTTATGGTGAAAAATTCAATAGCTGGATTAATGGGAAAAAGGTGGCAAGTCCAAGTGGATCAGAAGATCAAATGGAAAAAGTTTCTTCATATTTTATTATGAAGATAAAGAAAATATTTGGAGGACAGATTGTGGAGACTATATGTAAATAGTAGGAGTTCCAGAAGGAAAAAAAGGAACAGATGGAGGAGCAATAAATAAAGAAATAATATGGTAACATTTTCTTGGTTTGTCAAAAAGTTCATGGAGGACTAGGTAAGACTGACAAAAATTTCCCACCCCAGAATATATTGGGGAAAATGCCAAACTTTTTCCTCCCTCCATCTAGTTCATTCTAGGAGAAGAGTAGCTTTGTCTAAGTAGCCTGAAGCCCTGTACACTGACCCTGAGAAGAGCTTTGGGGAATTCTGGTTCCACAGGTCTTGTCTTCAAGGTGAAGTACCACGAGGGAGGAGAATGTCCTTGGACCACACTCCGGCTATGGGTAGTGAGACTCACCTGCCAGCCATGTGCCCACAAAATCACATAGGATGCCAAGTCCTAGGTGCTCGTTGCAGAGGAATAATCTGGCTTCATGCCTAGACTTTCTAAACAGGGACCAATGAGCCCGTTGCAGCTACTTGGTTCTCTTCAGCTAGACTATATGTGTTCAGATTGGGGGGTGGGGACAGTGCTCCTGGGCTGTGGGCAAGGCCTGGCTCAGTGTGGAGTTGAGCTCATGTTTCTGGCCTGGCTTGATGAATTTACTGGGAAGGAGACACTACAGTATCAATTTGTGCCTCCCCTGACATTAAGGAACCAGGCAGAACTCTTCAGAATTGAACAGATTTTTACCAAAGAGCTGGAGGTTTGCCCCTGAGAATGATATATCTGCTCCCTAAGTAAGAGCCATACGATCCAGCTGCCCAAAGTGACAAGGAAGTTAGGGGTGGGGCTGTGATGTCCACTGAGAATGGGGTGTTGGGGTTGTGTGCTGCAGGAAAGGTTCTGGGCTCAGAGGGCCTATTTAAACATTTAGAGACTGTTAGGTCCTTGCTACAGCTCCATGAGGTAGGCAGGGGCAAGAATTATATGTACCTATTTTGCAGGTAAAACTGAGGGTCTTTTGTAAATGAAAGAAGTAAGATGTGATAATCAGTTGACACCAATTTCATATCAATGAACACCGCTGGATCTATACCTTTGGCGAGTGTGGGCAGTGTGGCAATTCTTGATTCTGAACTTGTTGATATATACTTTGCTTCGGTCATTGTACTGGGGTAGACATGAGAGCAAACTGGTCCAGGCCAGGTCCTAAGGGACTTTGAGGACTTTTGTCTGTTTTCAACTTTGCCGTAACTATGAGAATAGTTGTAGCTCACTGGACCCTTCTGATGAGACCCCTTGCCCTGCCTGCCCAAGCACATATGTGGTAATCCTTAGGCTCCCGAACACTTGTAGCTTGAAATTGAGCCACCCCTGATGACCTGAATGTTCACACAAATGGCTCTTGTTTGAAGCTGCTGAGGTTTTTGGGTTTGCTTTCACATTGCACAGCTAACCAAGTTGTAAGAGACAGTGTATCACTGAGTAATTTTCTCTGTGTGAGACAATTTCCAGAGTTTTCTATGAAAACATAGATTCCTAGGCCCCCAGGAGGTTTCGTTTAGTAATTTGGGAGTGGGCTCTTGCACCTCCATTGGAAGCTGCTAATTTGTGGTCCTCTGATGGTTTGATACCTACTACACACTGAATGGGAAAAGCTACTTGTCTCAATCCCCAGCAGCTGGTGGATGGACATGTTGGATGCATTTTCAAACCTAGGATATTGACTCTCAGAGTACACATATTTCCTCCATAGCCTTGCCATGACAGGTGTGTGTGTGTGTGTGTGATGGGGCACTGGGACATGAATGTAGGTGTAATCAATTAATATTAGTATTGTAATCAATTAGTGTTGCAACTTGGGATCCTACCTGAAACCTGTGAGTGGCATAGTTATAATTGAGCAAATTGTTCCAAGAACTTGGTTAATGCTTTGCTTGGAGCTGCTTGCAGCTGTAGCGTCTTGATAAGGGGGGCCCTCCCGACACACTCACATGCACATGCACATACACTCACACACACACACACACGATGGTACTTTTCTTTCTGCAAAGATCAAATTGGCTTCCTTGTTGCAGGCTCAAAGCAGCTGTTTATTTGTTGTTTTCATGTTTTCAAATGTTGTGATGAGGTTTGCTTCCTTCTCCTTTAACTGAATTACATGTCATTTAGCTCTTCAGTGCAAGCTGCAGTGTGAGCTGGATCCTCTGTCACAAGAGGCTTCAGCTTTCCTTCTCTGTCCTCCAACCTATGAGACCATTATGGTCACCAGACACTCAGAGCTGAGGCCCTTCATGAAAGACTAGAGGCACACAGGTTTCTTTGGCTGAGCCTGCCCTTCTCCCTCATTTTGCCTTCCTGTGGGCCCAGCACTGGTCTAGGGGCCAGTAGGAAACTGGGGTTGCTGAGAGGAACACGTTTTCTCTCCCAAATGTGAGTGTTGAAGAATAATAAACCTAGACCCCTTTTCCTTTGTTGAGGGGTCCACTGTTGACATTGCATTGGGTCATGTTAGCTGAATTGAGTACAAGGGAAAGAGGCTGGAAACAGGTTTGCTACAGAGCCTATGAGCACACAGAGGGCTGGAGGCAGTAACATGGGCTGAATACTTTCAGAACCTGCATTTTATCTTTATCTTTACCCATATTCCATTAACACTCACCTTAAAGGAGCCAGAGATGCCCACCATTAACCAAATGCCCCTTCCATTTTCCTGACCTGGTGGAGCCCTGGTTTCTACTCTTTCAGTCTCGTTCTTCTCTCCAAGCAGGGACACACCTAGCACATCTCCATCACCCCACTGTACAAAGGAATTATTATTACCTCTATAAATAATTGATTCACTATGTCATAACTCACCATCAGCTCCCCTATCTGACCCTGTCTTTTTAATCTTGAAATGAGTGGGTTGGGCTAGATGAACTGGGTCTAAGATTGTTGTTACATCTAAATGTCTTTGATTGGTATGTGTAGCTTTGTCTAAGTTTGTTTACTTCTCGGTTATCATATACTGACATAGTCAAACATTGTAGTGAGAGAGCACCTTGATCCTCAGGTGAATCAGGCATGGCTATAGACTTGATGACATTGAGGGAACCACACAGATTTGGAACTGAGGTCTCTTGAACCTGAGGTGTACTTGGCAGCAAGTCCACCCAGGGATGGGGGGCCAAGGGCCTGGGCAGTACAGAGCACCCTGGCAGCTGTCAGAGCAGGTTTCAGCAGCAGGGAAGCCAACCATATGGATCAGAGGGGCCGTGGAAAGTGGAGGGAGGTTAAACACTTGGCAGGTGGGGAGCTTGGCACAGAGGAGCTGAGAGAAGTTCAGGCTGGCAGGCAGTAGGTGCAAAAAGGTCTGGCAGCTATTATAGGGGGACCTACTATAGGGACTGAGGTCCCCTGCTCTGCAGAAGGGCTGGGTGAACAATGGGGGTACCAGTCCTAGAACAAAGCAGGGTTGAGCAGGGAAAAGACTCATATAGAAGAGTGAGGCATGACAATACAATGGTCAGGACCCAAGTTACCAGTCACCCCTGCCCAAGCCTGCTGGTGGGGTGTCAGCATCTTTAGCACACCCTCTGGGAAAATTTTCTGGGGCAAGGACCAGGCTCACCTTCCCTTCTGTAAGTTTGTCAGGCTGAGGCCAGGTTGATACTCACATCTGACCCAGGATGCTGAGTGGGGATGCTGGAGGTAGAGGACTTAGTCCCCTCTGTCCTCTTGCCCTCTCCTATATAGACAGGGCAGCAGGGCCACTGTTGTGCCCATGAGAAGCCAGAGCCTGAGCGCTCAAGAACGCAGCTTCTTGGTTTGGATGATTCAAGAATCATCAAGTGATGACTCCACGGTGGAGGTCCTGAGCCCCTCCTAAGGAAGCTGTAGTTCCTCACAGCAGGGCTTACGGGTGCTTTGAATAACAGTGCGAGGAGATCAGACGATTTTTTTCTTCCCAATTAAGACTGAAGAAATAAATCCCAAGCAGAATTCAGAACAAAGGAAGGCTGCCTTAGAAGAAGCACGGCATGTTCACGTTCCAGGAGGAGGGAGGGGGCTGTGCACCTAGGGGCCCTCTTAGGTGCCAGCGCTTCATGTCAGTGACCCCCCAGAGAGGCATTTCTCATTCGTTAAGAGAAGCCCAAGCAGTGCTGGAGGACACACAAGCACAGCGCGCGGGCGCAGTGCGGGTCCGTGTCCTCTGGTTCTAGCTCTCCGGCTCAGAGGGGAGGTCCTCGCATGCTCTCGCCGCACGGGCAAGCCCGCTCCTCCAGCAGCATGCCCATACACGGAGCCCACCGGCTCTGCCGTCCGTTTCTATTGAGGAGTCCAGACCAGGGAATAAGAGCCAGAGAGATTCGTAGGGATGGTTCAGTTCAGTGTCACACTTGGTTTTTCCGGACAAAAATGTGCCATGAGCGCCAGTATTTAAGACAACATTTGTTCCCAGTATTCAGAGGTGAAGCCCAGTAGGTCTGCTGATGCAAGACTTGAACCTCCTCCTGGCTTCCAAGGGTCTCCAGGGTCTGCAGGACTCCACAGAACACATTGAAAACACCACCAGGAGAGTCCCCATTCCATCACTGTAGAGTGAGGCTTTGCCCAAGATGGCATCATGTCTGTGCTCCAAATGGAGCCCAGGTCTCCTGGTTCCCAGTTCTCTGACCTTTAAAGGTCAAACTAACATTACTTGCCAATCAAGAAGAGATCTGAGGAAGATGAGAAAGCAAATTTCTTTTCTCTGCAGAGCATGGGACATGGAGAAGAGGGTCTGAGTGAGACTGTGGCTGTTGAGTGAGGTCTATAGGGCTAAACCAGCCGCAGCACAGACATACAAAGGAAACCCGCTCAGATTGTTCTTCAGACAACCCCCAAAGCAATGAAGTTGCCTGCTCCCTCTACCCAAGAAGGCTTTTCCTGGCATAGTGACTGGTGCTAGGTTTTATCAATAGAATTTGTTGATTTTTCCCAAGTATACTCATTTCAATAAAATGGATTCCTTCCATGGGCCACTGTTAAGCTATTTACATTTAATTTCCATTTTCCATTATTATTTAAAAATTTGGTCATGATAGGTAGAAGAATTCGAAATTTAGGACTCTCTTGGCAGAAGCAGGGCCTCTGCCCTTTATCAAGGATGGGATACCCACCCATCCTAATGATGTAGTTAGCCAAAGTGCCCAGTGTGTTGGCAGGTCTTTTTGCTTTTTAGGGTCCCAAGCTTCCACTGCCCTTCTCACCCCTGAAGTAGCACTCACAGCTCTAGGCCCTCAGGTCTGTATAGATCTGCTTTTGCTGAGTGCCTATTTTGAGTCAGGCAGGGAGACAAACGTGAATAAGATGTGGTCAGCTTGCAAGAAACTGACAGACTTGTAGGGAAGAGGAAATTTCGACACCCTGATGTGGTGGGTTCTGGAAGAGCAGGTTTGGGAGCTCAGGCTGTCTGAGGAAAGGAATGGGGAGAGGGCGGCCTCTGCTAGGGAACAGTGGGCACCCAGGGAGCCAAGAATACGTCATCTACAGTTAATTTTTCTCAGAGAGTCAGGGAGTGTATCTGAATCCTCTGATCCTATTTTCCTAGAAAATAAGGAAATTTTTCCGGCGGTGGAGGAAAGCCACACTGTAGAAGAGTCTTGTGTTCCAGCCCGGAGGCAGCTGCCCAGCTGTGATAGGCAGAGCCATGCCAGAAAATAGCTCATCTCCTAGCTGCCCGGTGATGGAGAACACCCCTGGGGAAGGTTAACTCAGAACATCATCATTAGCTTCAGCAGGCAGAGGGCTCCTTTCCAGACCAGGCCTCCTGCTGGGCCAGCTCTAAAATGATGGGAATTGGGCGCTAATTACCATGGAGTGCCCCCACCCACGCAGCCACACTGTACCCAACTCCTCCACAGGGTACTAGAGACACTCAGTCTCTGTTCTGTAAAAACTAGTCTTTTTAAATTTTTCTTGACACTTTTCAGTGGGTAAAGAACATTCAAGTCTGTCATCTGCTGTGGACAGTCCCATTTCCATTTCACTGGTAGGAAAGAAGACTTGAGAAAGGGATTAAACTTACACTGATAGAAAGTGGGGAGCTGGGATTGAAATTGGTTTTTTTGACCATATGTAGTGGTTTATCTCTGCTTCTAGGGTAGGGGGAAGGAAAGGAAGAAAGTAACATTTATTGATTTCCTTCCATATGTGAGACACTTCACCTATGCAAATGCACTTAATGAAAATTCCCAGTTTTAGAGGTGAAGATGTTGAGGCTTGGAGAAGTGAGCAGTGTGCCCACAGCTGGCTAGCAGGGGGTTGTAGTCTGGCCTCCACCTAATTTCATATCTTCCTTTGTCTGTGACGTTCCCAGGTACTTCTGGCCCCGGAATGGGGCTGGGTTCCTTATCAATCAAGTTCTGTGGGTTCAGATGCTTTGTAGCTCCCTTCTAATTGAATCTTAAGGAGAACTAGTCATTTAATTTATTTATTTGTCTTAGCTAGAGTCACATTTGGTGGGCCTTCTGCAAAGCCTTGTCTGCTTGGATTGGAAGGTGTATCAGAATTGGAGCTGATCTCTGCAATGTAAGGGACCTGGGACCTGTTCCTCAAAGTCACAATGGGTATGGCTAGTCTCTGAGGGGTGTGGAGGCTTCCTTGGAGGCTGCCACATGCTTCAGTGTCCATGGCATTCCGCATTCTCAGCTGACTGCCTTCCTGCAGTGATAGGCTGTCTCTTTTGCTTTGCTCCTCCTGAGCCCCTCCTGGCTTGGGTCTGGCCCCCATGCTGGTCCTATCTTTGGAAGAAAGTGGTCAGACCATTGTCACCCAGCCCTCATTTCCCAAACCAGTGGCCCTCTGAAGGATCTGCAGTCTCCTCCCCCACATCCTGCTTCAACATAAGGGGCAAAAGCCCTAGGAGTTGATTCAGTGTCCTGTTGGCATTTTAGAATTGACACTAAAGGTCATTGCTGGTGATGCTGAAGTGAAATTGTATTCATATAATTAGAGTCAGGAGTCAGTGAATGGGATCTTTCTTCTAAGTTTTGCCAATCAGTAAGCGAGTATAGGAAAGATAGTTTGCAGACTGACTAGTAGAAGCTTAGATAACAAAAGGATCTCAGAATTATTTAGTCCAACCCACTCACAGCACAGATGCAAACCCAGGGCTGGGGAGAAGGGAAGTGATGTCTCGGTTATGCAGCTGGAGAGCAGCGGAACTGAGGTTAGGATTTCTGGGGTGCTTTGCTTTTCCTTTTTGTAATTAGGCCACAATATTGCTACTTTCTACATTCTATTTCTCACACTCATTTTGGCCTAATTTACAAAATTAGTTCAGATGAAAATGTTCATTTGGGCTGTAAATTTGCTGAATAATTGCTGCATGGATCTCATCTCATATAGCAGCTCCTTCAGAGAGCTCTCAAAGCAGGCAGGGGCATACCTCTGCCCCACCCCCTGCCTCCTGAATGTTCTTGCCAGAAAGCCCAGCACCCAAAGAGTGGCTACCGTCCTCCCCCCAAACAAAACTCAGCACAGGAAGGAAGAGCCTTAATACAAAAGGAACATGAGACAACCATAAAGTAGCAGTTCTTCCCATATTAACTTATAGATTTAATTTTTCTTCAAGCTCTGATTTTTTTCAGGCATGGGGAAGTTGACAAAATAAAATTTAAAATCATTTGAAAAATATATACAGGTGAAAATTGTGATGAATTATGACAGAGAAGTTGAATGAGGAGAGGGAGGGCTGTTTTACCATATTTTAGGCTATCATAAATCATTACTAACCAAGACAGTTAGTAGAAAAGAAGAGGAGAGAGATTTACAGCCCAGATAACCCAGATAAGGGCCCTTAATATAATATAGGAGTTAAGGCATCTCACGTGGTAAGAGGCAGGCAACTGAATAAATACTGTTGGGAAAATGACTTGTATTTTGGGAAAAATAAGCAGTTTCAAACGTTACTTCATACCATATATCAAGATGATGTATGGTAAGGGAGAAAAAAATCAAACCAAATTGAAATTAGAAGAAAATTTAAGTCACTGCTTACCTCTAAATGGAAAAGGATGTTGTAGGCATAAATTTGATAAAATAAATAACAACAGACTTGACTACATTAAAAAAACCATTCTGTATATTAAAAATATTTTACAATGAAAGACAAATGTATTATAAAAATAACAGCTATCAAAGATAAAGAATAGGGGTCTCCCTGGTGGTGCAAGGGGTTAACTCACAGTACTATGAAGCTATCTACAGTCACTGCAGCATACATTTGATTCCCGGCCAGGGAGGTGACCCACATGGCAATTCAGACCTCTCCTGTCATGCCCACTGGTCCTCTCAGGAGTATATTTCAGTCAATCTGTCTGTTCTGTTCCCTACTCTGTCTCTGATGAATCCTCTCATCCCCTGCACCTCTGGCCTGTACCCCAGTTATTCTATAAATAAATAAATCTTTATAAAATGAAAAAACTTAAAAAAAAAAAGAACCAAAAATGAAGAATAAATTGTCTGAAGACAATGCTTATAAAGGTAAGAAAAAGATTGCAACCTCCAATAGGAAAATAAACAGAGATCATTTATGGGCAGGTTGAAACCAAATTCTGAGAAACATACTACAAATGCAATTCTTCTAAAAAATCAAATAAATGCAAATGAGCAAAAATGAGACATTATCACCAAGTTAGCAAAGATTTAAAGGGTGTACTCTTGATGTGCTTCAATGAGTTAAGGATATGCTAGTGGCCTTCTCATGTGCTAGTGACTGATGGAATGATAAATGGTATTACATCAACCTAAAACTGTGCAGACATATGCATTTAGAAGACATATGTATTTGTCTACAGAGTGGACAAATGAATATGTATATTTTAATGAACATATAAATTCAAACAATTTGATTATATAAGTGTTTGAGACATGCACTAGCATGTTCATCAGCATTGTTAGAATTGCAACTCAAATGTTCATTCATTCTTTTATTTGTTCAATAAATATCAAGATCTATGTTTTAAGTTCTACATTAGATGTTGGGGACACATTGGCAAAGAAAGTACATGGTTTCTTCTCTTAAATTTTCATGGGGGAGATAAACAACATGTGGGTAAACAAACAAGAACTGTTTAACAACTATGAAATAATTATAGTCTATAGTAAATTATTACATTACCGTTAAATGATGTCTATGAAGAATGACACTCACATATCCACCTATCTAGCTGCCAGTCAAGTCAGTCAGTCAGAGATCCAAAAATATTTATTGACTATCTAGTATGCCCCAGAAACTATACTAGACATAGAAGAGAGATTAGTCAAAACAGAGACAATTTCCTTCTTTGTGGCCCTCGCAAGCTAAAGTACTAAGGTAGCCCACAAAAAAAAGGCCATGAACTGATATGTGAGTGGTCAGGAAAACCTTCAGGAGGAAATGACATCTAAGGTGGAACTCAGAATGAGTAGGAATTAACCAAATGAAGAAATCAAAAGAAAAGAGTGTTACAAATAGACATGGTTGTCGAGTGCATAAGAGAAAGGCAGGGAACACAACTCTACATATAATATGCTATCCATGGTACAAAAATCTGTAAAAACATACCATGAGGAAAGATACTCAAGTGTTAAGCATTTGGTGGGATTAAATGCAATTTTTCTTTCCTGCTTTGTTCCTTTGTTAGAAGTCAGTCCTCAGGTTTTAAATTCAAAGGTCTCCCTCAGGAACTTCTTGGCCACCAGGCAGCTGGCTGCCATAGCACAAAGTAAGAGGGAGGCATAGTGGGCTCCAAAGACTTCAAGGGAAATCATGAATCTTGTTAGGAAAGAGCCCAGATCAGTAAGGAAAGAAGAGGGGAGCCCTCACCACCCACAGAGAGAAAATGGAAAACAGTTCTTCAAGACAAACTGTGTTCAGGAGACCTTGATATTTTCATTTTGTTTTTGATAGAAAGGCCTGTCTCTGAATAAAGAGCAGTGGATGTTCCCACGAGTGATGCTAGAGGACACGCCAGGGAGGGTGCTTTCTATGCAGCCAAAGGCTAACTGGTCAAAGGGGGTGGGTGCTCTCTGGCCTCCCTCAGCCTTCTGATCTTGCCCCTGACATTGTACCAGGGCTCTAGAATTCACTCCCAAGTGGAGGAAACACTCCTTTCCTCAGCACTCCCTCCCACCTGACACTCCCTAGAGCCAACACTCAACTTTGAGACCATGGCTCCCAGTGTCTGCAGTCTAGCCCTGCTTGACCTTATCTGCTCTGAAATCTGCACCTTTCTACAGCTGCTCATGGAAAGCTCTTGTTCTGTAAGATCCTGCGTTGTCTCTCCTCATCACCTCGATGCAAACAGGCATTTTTCTCTGACTCATCTGGCATTTACTGTCAGAAACACTCATTTAATATTTAGCACATTCTTCCCCTTATTGCGTTATTTGTTACTGTGTCTGCACCTCCCCTCCCGACTTGGAATGCTGTTCTTTGTCCCTTTGTAAGGTCCGCGGAGTGGATAGAATAAGGCAAAGCACGAGGGACTGAGGTGATGGTGCTCTGGTGAGATGTGATGGGGAATACATGGGGATTACAATTGATGGCAAGTATATGTAAATTTTTAAAAAATATTTTATATTAATAAAAAAAGAAAAAGAAAAAAAAAAGAATAAGGCAAAGAGACAGAAGTAAGAAAGAGTAGAAAGTTTACTATGCTCCTGGGCGAAATTCACAGATCCCAAGCAGGGAGTCTGGGAAAGACACACCCCATGTACAGGCTAGGGGTCTTTTATATGACCCTTCTCTGCCAGGTTTGAGTGGAAAAATACGGGCGAGTCATATGCCCCTTCGGTTAGGGGTTCGTTATTTGCTCTGGGTTACTATTTCACCAGGGAAATGGCTACCCGGTACCAGCTTATCTTGTTGTTTCCTGCTGGCTCTCTTCAACATGCCCCCTTCTTGGAACCGTTGCCCAGGGGGAGCCTGGGTGACCTTTCACCCTTCCCCATCTTTTGAACTCCTACAGAACACTCCAGGGACGTGCTCAAAAGTCACAGCCACCTTGGCCTTCCACTTAACTTTTGTGAATGCCACTTCATTTTCAGCCGCCAGAATGGACTCCTACTGTGGAAGAAATATTGCTGGACAATGGATGTAGAGATATCTCCCCAGTCAGAGAGTTTAGCCTAAGTGCAATTAACCCGCCAGTGCAAGTACAATTAACAAATTAGATTTATGACCTAATCTCAGCACTCCTAAACAGAGCTGCGTTTCAAAGGGTCGGATGGCCTGTGTCCTTGGAAAATTATCTCCCTGCAAAACACCCCCTTTCCTCTGGGAAATAGCTTTCAATCATATGGTTTTTACCCATGTAAGCAATGTAGAGATAGTAAAATATAAAAGGAGTTCCCAGCCTTTGTTTGGGGCCCAGATTTTCAGAAAAGGTCCGTGTCTGGGTCCATATTCATAAGAATGTGAAATAAAGTGCCTGGTCTCCAGAGATCCTCGAGTGCTGCCTGTTGTCTCTTTCCATAGCCTGGGCTAAGGGCCACAGTAATTCTGTAACACTCTAAGTCTGGAAACTGTTCCTGATCTATCTTGGCATTTCCTGAGGTTCATTTTTCAATGTGATGTAATTTAATGTTGAGTTAATGAGTCAACAGGAATAAGGTTCTCACTTTATTCTCACCTTTTTGAGAATTTCTATGCTCCATTACAAGTTACACTTTTTAGTTCTTATTGCATAGAAAGTACTGTGTAATAGGAAGCACAGTAGGTACACAGTAGATGCTTTAATGCATACAGGATGCTTTATTAATCACGATATAGGTATTGATAAGAGAATAAAGTCTGTCAGAAAGAGGGGAGTACTCAATTTATTTTCTTCTCATCCTTGGGTAGGATTGTCTTCTGGAACTGTTCCTATTCAGAGAAGACCCATGTGATCCATGAATATGACAGCCATATTTAAATGCAACCTTTGTTTGCATCTGGGGGTTGAGGGTGGTCCCCTGCCTTGTGCTCCACTGCTGTCCCCTGGCAGGATGCTGACACAGAGCCTCTATACGAAGTAGTACCTCCTCTACCCCCCACTCCCTACCCTTCCCCCCAACCCTCCACACCACGCCATCTCCCCCACATGCTGCCAAGGCTGAGGTGGAAGAGGAGACCTCTGGGTCTGCCCCTATTGTGACAGCAGTCTATCTCTTGCCTGGTGGACATATGCAACTGGAGACAAGCTTAGAACTGCCATCAGAATGCCTAAACCGCTCAAGGGCCATAGAGCCAGTTGCCCTCTGGTAATCCCTATTTACTGCTCCTAATTGTCTGTTGAGATAGGGGTCTGAGCTCTAGCCTGATGTCAACCAGGGTTGTGACTCCAAAGATAGCAATGCTTCCCCCTTCTCCTGAAGAACTTCTCACTGAGGAGCTGTCACATACTTCCACTAAACATCTTAGCAGAGAGAAGAGAAAACCAAGCCAACAACCTCCCTGCGCACCTCCCCAAAAGGCCAAAATGGCAACTCAGCAAAACTCTGCTGTCCAACTGCCTGTATTTATCCTGACAATTTTTGTCCCTTGTTTTCCCCCTAAGTAAAGTTCTTCCTTTGATCTCAACAGCCCTCAGAGAGAAGAGTGGCACTGAGATAATTATTTTCTAAAATTGCTGAGGCATCATATCCAGAGAGCCCAGCTCTTTGAGGAGCAGATTCTGGTTCTGCTGGGAAAGAGACTCTCAGGCTTTCTCTACCCTCCTTGGTGCTTTGGGTTTCGCTGTGAGACTGGTCATATGGACAGGTGAGGTGGCACAGGTGCCCCTGGGGTGGCTCCAGCTCTCAGGATGCTGCTCAGACCCCAGCGATCCTGGCTTTTGGGAAAGGCCTCATGAGGTGGCTTGGGGCCACATTGTTCTGCAGAAAGCTTTGTTGGGCGATTGAGTGGTAAAAGGACATGGGGGTAGAGGCAGGGCCACTCAGAAAAGGGGTCCAGGAGTGGTAAGATGGGGAGAGAGGGTGGAGAGAGGATGGGGAGAGAACAAGAACCAGCAGCGCCCAGTGGTAGGAGAAAGCAGTGGGGAGATAGATGGGAACACATCTGATTCCATAGGAAGCAACCTAGATAGGGGTGAAAGGAATGCAAACTGGGGTTCTAAACAATTCATTCTTCTATCAAGGCCACCACACTGCAGAGAGAAATGGATGGCATGACATCAATTTGGTGTCAGATAAGATTCAGGGAAGTTCAAATGGACATGGGTACCCTGTCCTTCTTGGGTGTAAGGATGATTCCTGACCAGGTTGATAGGAAAGGACTGAGCCTTCTCTGCCCCTAACAGTGACCTTCTGGGAAGGGCCGTCTCTGAGTGTGCAGAATTCTGTTTCCTTGTGGTGGTCAGGCTTTACTGACTCTTCTGTATGTCTTCGACTGTGGCTCCTCTTTCTTTATTCCTGGACCTGAAACTGTATGACCAAGGGGTACCCAGGGTTCTCCAAACTATTAAGGGATGTTCTAGAAGGGATTTGCCATTGCATGCACAAGGCAAAGAAACAGACTCTTAATGTGAAAGATATTTAATTGGTTGCAGAGATAGGGGAAATAGAAAGGAAGGGAAGAGCTTCTAATAACAAACTCCAAAAATTATCCTCTCATGGTTAAATGCCCAGCCAAACAGGCTTCATGCAAAGCTGAGCCATAAGTCTAAGATGCATTTTGTTGGGGAGCCACATGAAAGGAGTTAGGCAGGTCCTAGAGAGCTGGAATAGAAGGAGAGAATCAACTTTCAAAATGTACTATAGAATATACCACGAGGTCAAGATAATGGCTCCACTGTCAATGACAAAACCCTAAAGTCCCGGGAGCAGCCTCTCCAAGTGTCTGTCACTCACCAGTCTCCCCCCCAAGGGTCTCTCCTCTAAATTTACAGATTCACCTGTTCTCTGCTGGCTGCCACCGCCCCCCTCCATTTAGGAAGTTGGGTTCACAGCATGCTGGGCATTGTAATCCAAGGAGGCTACATGTAAGTGGGGGCTGTGAAAATGGTGCCTGTTCCCCACCCTGCACTGTGATGCTCCTTTCCTTCTGGGGGAATGCATTCTGTAAGAGACCCAAGCCTTCCATGCAAACTTCAGGTCACACAGATCTGGGTGAGTATGTGGGTTTGCCCCTTATTTCCCAGGTAGCTCATTTAACATCCCTGAACTTCTATTTTTTCTAAGTCCAATCAGGTAACTTAGATGGACCATCGTGCAGGATGGGCTCCCTTATTCTTGCTATGGCATTTGAGTGACAGTTCTATCGTATACATTCTGAACCATCTCTGAGATGGTTCTCTGCCTTTGGTGATCAGGATGGTGTAATGGTGTCAGCTTGGATGGGGGAAGAGGCTCCAGTTGGACCCCAGCCTCCAATATCAGATTCCCCAAAGCATTTGGGTGTACATTTGTTTGGGAGGTGCAGACTCTGCAGTCCAGGAA
This sequence comes from Galemys pyrenaicus, assembly GCA_019455555.1. Lineage (NCBI taxonomy): Eukaryota > Metazoa > Chordata > Mammalia > Eulipotyphla > Talpidae > Galemys > Galemys pyrenaicus. Next base: position 1,246,648 of record JAGFMF010011410.1, read on the forward strand.
TGTAGTATTGATCAGAATTCAGCCCTTTGGGTAAAGGCAGGTTTAAATCACCCAAAGATAAGAATGACTAGATATAATCTGCCCTCCCCCTTTGCATTTTCCCTGAGGCTTTCGCTGCTCTTTGCTGCAGCACCAAAGCTGCCTTAGGAGAACCCCACTACTTAGAGTGCTCTGTGACTTCGGAGGTGTGCTCTCTAAGGGAGCCATCCACTGGGGAGATTTTGGGTGGAAGGAGTATATTGGAAGCTCCAGAGAAATCCCTTATGGGAATGCTGTTTATGCTCCTAGACTCCACTCCAATCATCAGATCAGACGGCTCATATTCTCAGTGGAGAACTGACTGGAAGTCCCACAGTTTCAAGACATGTCCTCACAGCCATAGCTTTCAGTGCTTTCTCACAACCCTGGATGATCCTGGAGACCCAACACCCCAGGCATAGTGAGGACACATGGAAGGCCCCATGTTCCAGAGGCGGAATGGCCCTCCCATGCAGTCCACTTCCCTCCCAGCTCTGGTTTGCATGGGGACTCCCTTGCTTCCCTCTCCAAGTGGTAAGTAGAGATTTGTTGGCCAAATGATGAATTGAAGGAAAGTAGGAGAAAGAAACAAAGATAAACCTTTCAGGCTGGATGCTGTCTCAATGTCCCCAAAACAAAAATACCCAGGGACAGAGCTGCTCAGAGGGGACAAGCAGGAGTCTTGCCCTAATTTCTGGACAGCCCACAGGCCCACTGCCCACCTTCTCCCCTAAGTTACAGGTTGGCCTGGACCTCCAATTCCTCATAATCAAATATTAACCATCATTTAATTTTCTCCTGGCCACATCAAAGTCAGAGTCACCAGTGACTCTCACTGCCCCTCATCATGTCCATCTGGTCTCCAGGTCTGGCTGACTCTTTTCCTTATCACTTCTTGTCTGTAGGCTTTCTCTGGCTTCTGGCTGCAGTTCCAGGTCAGACAGGACTTTCTGCCTGGGTTCCTTGCTGCCTACAGGCAGATTCATTGTTCCAAGGCTCTGCTTTGACAGTATCACTTTTATAGACACATAAAGGAAGCACTTAGCACTCAGTCATGTTAAATCTTAACCATCTCTATAGATTTTATTTTTTTTTTAGTGTAACTCATCCAAATTGTCACCAGCCCCAAAGGTCCCACATTTACAGTGATAGTAGCTGCTCAGGCAGGAGGTAGCAGGATCCTGGGAATGCAGGTGCTGGGCAGGCCTATGAAGCTGTCCTCTCCAGGACTTGACCTCACTCGAGTCAGACTAGACTGCAGTCTGTTTCTTCCTGGGTGCTACCTGGAGCTCCTGCTTATTCTTCTCAAGAGGGATAAGTAATCACTCCCTCTAGACACCATCAGCATTACCTATCAGAGGCAATATATCACAGCTGTTAAAAAATGGGGGCTATCAGGCATTAATCTTTTAGATGCTGGAGAAGAAAGATGTGGGGATCCCAGGGAGATGTGTGGATGGGCACATGGGGCAGGCTTCAGCAGCAGCTATTAACCAAGCAGCATGGGAGCAATTATGCCAACTCAGTGATAGGGACTGGAAGGAAACAGGAGCAGTGGTCTGCAGTTCTGATTTATGTGGGTCATTTCCCATTAACACCCTGTTGGCATTACTCTGTGTATAGTAATGATTAAAGAGACAAAACTGCTGAAGAAATAAAGGCACTGGGAAGTACAAACAATTCTGGAGTCAGATGACCAGAGTTAAAAAACCAGATCTGACATTTACTGGTTGTGTGACCTTGGTTCAGTCATTTATCCAGTTTAGAAAATGGGTATAGTAATGGTATTGGGCACAATATGTTATTGATATGAGAAGTGACTTAGAATTTGAAGGGCTAAAAGTGTTTGGACACAGTGAGTGTTCTGGAGTGGCTAGGTATGAGGTGGTTGGTATGTTGGAGTGGGTGGCCTGGGTTAAAGTGCTGACCAGCTGACACTCCAGTACCTTGTTCTAAACTGGTCTGCTGTCCCAGGCAGAGGGCTTTTGCCTGCTGGTCATCCTATATACACTCCATGTCTTTTCCTTCTAGCCACTGGAGGATCTTGCCTTGTCCTGACTATTCAACAAGCCCGTCTCATCTCCATGTCCTCTGGGAAGCTTCATTTGACCCCTCCAGGTCACTATGGCTTCTGCATTTCCAGTCCCCAAAGGCTTACTCTTTTAAGTGTCCATTCAGTGCTTCATGTGTGACTCCCAGAATAGCAGATGAATTCATGTGAAGGGATGGTTTTTTCTTGGCTCACTTGTCCATGGATTCTTTTTAAATTTCTTCTTTGCCCTGCAATGTTCAGGGAGTTGTGAGTACTCCAGGAAATCCATCTGATTTGTGCAAACTCACTTCTGAGGCCTGGGCTTACTGCTTGGCAATCAGTGGGGACTATGGGACCAAGGACACTCTTGTCTCCCTGGGGCTCTGGCCACAAACTTGATACTGGTGTTGCCTTTTTTTCCCACTAGTGCCCCCCAAGCAACCCATTTATGGCAGGGTCAGAATGATCAGGGCGAAGTGGGCTCTTCTGCCACTTTCCTTCCTGAATAAAGAAGGAAGAAGGCCCCAACCAATCCTTGTAGGGTTAGGGAAAGTAGACAGTGAATTGGGAGGAGTGAACAGCCCTCCTTTGCTGCACAGGGACAAGCCTCCCAGGGTTTCCAAAGTCAGTGGCAGCCCCTCCTGACATGTCCTTACTTTTGAGGGACATTGAGAGGAGACTAGTTCTGCTGTGCACTGCAGTCTCAGCCCAAGCAAGCAACCTGCTTTATGTGCCATTAAATAATTAACTTGGTACTACACAGAGAAAAAAAGCTTCAGTGTTAGTAAAAGGCCTCTATTAATTACTTTCATTTTGCTTGTGTATCTTGTCTCCAAGAGGAGATAAGAAGGGGGAATGTAGTATTTTAAGCCAAGTGGAGAGACACCCTCATAAAAGGTGACAGATGCCTCCTCCCCATCAAGTTGGGGCTATGAACGGGGCTTACAGTCACCAGGCCCTGCTCACTTGGTTGGCTCCTGGTGACCTGGAGCAGGGGATGTGGGATCAGCTCCTTGCTGAGAGTGGCAATTGACTGACAGCCTCTGATGAGCTGACCCAGTTCTGGAATAAGGCAGCAGCAGTATTTGGGTTGCTTTAAGATATTGCTATTTAAAAAAATCCTCTGAATCATTACACACGTGCCTCCTGGAGGAAGCCTGCTGTTTACTGCATGAGGGTGTCAAGATCAAGGACATGCATGGTGGCCACAATGTCACAGAGTCCCTGAGATGACAAGGGGAGGTGAGATCTCAGAATATTTGTGCTTGCCCATCGTGCCTGCCCCATCGTGCTGCTTCATTGTGCTGGTCTTTAGTTTTATATCAGCATCCCTCATGGATGTCTTATTCCCTGAGAGTAGACATTCCTTTCTTCCTGACATTCCTTTCCAACTGATACTCTAGTGTCTTGTTCTAAACTGGCTTCCTGCATTTGCCTTGCATGTTCCTGCTATCCATACATCATGGATTCACCCATGTATTTATCCCTCCAATTGGCCCTCTACCCACCATTTTTCTATCCATCCATCCATCCATCCATCCATCCATCCATCCATCCATCATTTATTGAGTTCCTACCTTAAGCTCATATCTGTTCCTAGTAACAGTTGGCACAACCATGACTAATGCACATTAGATCCTGTCCTGGCAATTTTGATCCATGATATGACCCAATATTTAATTAAATTTTGGATATTGATTGCCTCAGTGCTGGAAGGAACCTTATAGATTGTCTAGTAAACTCCTCTTGTTTTATCGATGAGTCTGGATGTCAAGGGGTACCTCAGCTGGTTAGTGATTGAAACAGGACTGAGTCCATGAGACTTTCCAAGTATGTGGTGCAGTCCCACTCCATCTTGTGTTGTCCCAGGTTAGATGTGGGATCTGAGTGGGTGACTTAAGAGGCTGATATGTGCACATTGTGGTCACAGTTGGAACAGGAAAAGAAAATGGGTCAGGTGATTGAAGTGTGCACTGAACAGGGACACTTCCAGCATGGAAGCACTTCATGTCTGTGTGATTCATGGTATGTCTTGGAGAGGGATGCCTTTGGGACCTTACTGGGAGGATATCCAGAGGAGAAGAGGAGATGGATGAGTGTGGAGATTTGGCTGGATTGGATTTGAATCCCAAATCTAGGCTTCTAGGCAGGATAAACAACCCCATAAATCCTCTGTCCACTCCACCAGCCTAGACTCATGTTGCCTGCAATTGTACCTCAGAGCCTTAGTATCCTGCAGTCTCCTTCTGGGGCCCACATGCTGTTCTTACCTGGGGCCAACATGTCTGTTCCTTAAACACAGTCTTGCTAGGAAGACTATTAAATTGTGACTGGCCTCGCCCACAAATCTAGTACCACACATTCATTTCTCTTTGATTTTTATCCATAATGCTTCCTGAACTTGCTCCTTTTTCATATCAGGGTACACACAGAAACTACTGTGGATTTTGGGGTATCTCTATGAGACTTGGTAAAAATATTCATTGCATTCTTTTTGTATTACTTAAGGTTGATGAGAAACTTAAACATACAATTTCAAAAAAGATATTCAATAATACATTATGCAGTCAAATGCTGAAAGAACAACAACAACAATAAAGAATAAGCTCAAGGAATTGGGCAATTATAACCAAAAATAAACAACAACAACAAAAACCTAATAAGACCAAAAAGCCAGGATAAACCAAAGGGAACATGGGGGGGGCAGGGGAAGGGGGGAGGGCAAAGACGGGGAAGAGGCCAGAGGGTGCACAAGGGACTGAGGTGATGGTGCACGGGTGAAATGGTGGTGGGTACTCCCTGGGGACTACAAATGATGTCAAATATAACTAATAATAAAAAAATAATAATAATACATTATGCATAAGAGTTCCAGGGATTTGTAAAACTTTTCAAATGAATGATTTGAGCTGGTTTCCATGAACAGAACATAACCCTATCTATCTATCTATCTATCTATCTATCTATCTATCTATCTATCTATCTATCTATCTATCTATCTATCTTTATATCTATGTATAGATTTGGATGCTTAAATAGCTACAATGCAACTTATAGCTCAGATTTAGTGATCATTTGTTCAAGTTCCTGATGGATACCACTGAATAGAAACTTTATTCACACAAGATGGTGATAAAAGTTTTAAAACCATTTTTTATGACCATTCAGAAATCTACAACAGTTAGAATGATCTTTAAAGGCTCAAGCAGTTCTTTTCCTTTACAGATGAAAGTAATGTTGAAATTTCTTGTAATCATTTGAGTAGATTTCTTATTGGCCTTTTTCATATCAAGTACTTGAAAATAATGGTCAAGTGAGCACTATTAGACAAGGAGGAGGAAGAACTTCAGGGTCAAATGCAGCCAGGAGAGCTTTGGTCACATGCTCATCTGCTTCAGTATTCCCTGCTCTATGTCAACAAGATATAGGACCCCCCCAGTCACTGTGTGTTGGACATGACCTTCAGACCCTTTGCTATGGCAGCACTTACCAGAATCCCCTGCTGAGCCCCTCAGACTCCTCATAATGGCCTGGGTGAGCCTTGGGTGGTGGGGCACACATCCTCTCATGGGCCCCTTATTGACATAGATCAGGGAATGCTGAAGCAGATGAGCATGTGACCAAAGCTCTCCTGGCTGCATTTGACCCTGAAGTTCTTCCTCCTCCTTGTCCAGCTGTCTAATTTTGAACAGATGGTCTTTTACTCTGCTGAAAAAGTTGAGTTCAGTGGGAAACCCCATTACCCTTCTTTCGCATTACAAATTTTCCTTTCCTTAAACCCCTCTCTATCTTTCCTCCTACTTTTATTTGAAAATATGTGAATGCCCCATTTTATACTGGACACACAGGTGGTGTGTGTGTGTGTGTGTGTATGTGCGTGTGCGCGCATGTGACTAACCGAACTTCAGTGGTCTCTGAGTGCATGGAGCACAGCTGGTCTCCTCTCAGGTCCTCTCTCTCCAGCATCCACCTTTCTCCTCTTGGTTGTGTCTTCAGACACACTCCCCACCTGTCTACTCTGCAGAATCTCTGCTGCCATTGTCACACCTGATTGCTGCTCTTCCTCATCTCTGCTGGCTTATTGGATGACAGTTCTCATTTGGGCCTCCTGCACTGTCTGAGTTCTGCACTGTGCTCAAATGACAGAATTTGCTTTCTTGAAGGTTATAGAGACTAAAAATCTGGGGGTAATGCCATCTTCTCAGTGTTCCTCTCCCTCAGCCTCACTGTGATCAGATGCCAATGGTCACCTGTGTTGCCTGTAAGTGTCCCCTGTTTCAGTGACCCCTGTCCTCCTCCAGGCTCCTTCCTGCCTCCCCAGGGGTGCCTTCTAGAGAGATGATCTCAGGAATGGGAGGTGGTAGGAGTACAATAAGGCCAATGAAGGAGCCAAGTCTCCTTGTGTCCTATGTGGTCCTCTGTGGTCCTATGTGGTCCTATGTGGACCTCTGCTTAGTTAACTGTATGTCCTTGAGTTTTTATCACTTAACATTGAAGGTGGTGAACACCCTCTACAGTAGAAACATGCTTTGTGTTTGTTTAAGAAATAGCAGGGAACAGGTTAGTGACCAGATCCTGTTTTCCAGATCAGTTATTTGGAGCAAATGTGAATTACCAGAAGCCCCAGACCGCCTGGGCTGCCCCTCCAACTTTCTAGCAGAGAAGCAGTTTACTCACTGACATGGTTGGGGATCAAAAAACCCCTTCCTCCTCTGCCCCAGGAGTTAGAATGTCTCCTATAACTCTGTGTCTGTTTTCTCTGACACATCATTTATTCCAATGACTTGAGTTTTCTCTTCTCTGATGATGGAGTCCAAATTGATAACACTATAGTCTTTCTTTGACTTAGGTTTCTCCCAAAAGTGGGGCCTGAGAGAAGGACTTGGAAGCAAAAGTAGGGTAAGGGGCTGAACTCTTCCAAGGGTGTGTGAGGTAGCCACCACTCTAGGGCAGTTGGGGTTCCATCTATGGGATATGCATCAGAATTGTCCCCTGAAGGACAGAGGAAGGAAGTCAACTGGTGCCTCATGGGGAGTTAATGTGCTCAAGTTCCAGAGTGACACAAGCTAGCTTGCATAGACAGAGCAGCGTTTCCCAGTCCTAATCCTTCAGTTAGCTCTGGGAGGCTTTATCTCAGAGATCTGATGTTCTTTCCCCAGGAAAAAGGACAGTGATGATGGTAACTCAAATCTACAAAATAACAGCAATAATAATATTATTTCACATCTCTGTAATAATTGCTAATACAACAATATCCTTTAGTCTTTGGAACCCATCATGGGGATGAAGTAAAGGGCACATCTGATCGTTCTCATTTTACAAGAGGAAATTAGAGTTCTGAGAAACAAAGTGACTTGCCTCAAATCAGATTTCCAGTAATCAAATATAGGTCTTTTGTTTTTTTATTTAAGAAATACCTGGATCAGTTAGGTGCAGGCAGGTAGTGTGTTTGTGGAGGTACTGTTGATGGTGATCGTGGTGTTGGTGGGGGTGATGGGAGTGGAAGGTGTTGGTGGATGGTTGACTCTTATTAAGGGCCAGCAGAATTCCAGGTGGATGAGACCACAAGTAGAATTCTTGTACTTAGTATAGAAAGACAAAAGCTTCAGTGGAGAAGAAGGTGGGTCAAATCTTTGATAGACATCAGTTGATTAAGTCTGTGCTTCAGTGAAGATGGGAAGTAAGGGGCCAACCCCACATGAGGCCCCAAGAAGAGACCTGCTTTGGATCAGAGACGCTTCCATAAAACACATTCACAAGAAAGCTTTCAGGAGCATAAAAGAAACATTTTACATTTTCTTCTTAGTTAGGATGAACCAGAGACCAATACCGAGAACCATAGACTGTTTTTCTAGCTGCTATATATAATTCTGAGAATAAACTATTACATGTTTCTCATTACAGAGTGTGGGATCAAGTATCTTCAATAAATGTTTTTGCATCTTCCTAACGTCCTGTGTTTAACAACCCTTCTAGTAACTAATTTACATGAACATCTTGACTATCAACTCTACATGATTGTTATTTAATGGCCAGTGGAAGAACATACTCAGTATCTTAAGGAAAGACTGTCATTTGCAAGAACTTCAATTGAAGAAGGGAGAAGGGACAGGTGAACCCACCAGAGGCTGGGACACCAGAGTCAGAACAGGCTATTATACATTTAAAAGTTTAATCCGACACTTCTCCAAAAATTCTCTTGTTGTCAGCTCAGGTTGGAGAAAGGTGACCTTGTGATATTCAGCAAGGGAGGGGAAGAAAATCTCTGTAGCATCAATGACCAAATTTCTAAAAGTCTGGTTTTGGAAAGATGTATTCGTCCAGTAACATACTCGAGATCAATAAGGATTTCATGGTGTTTATCCAAGGGAGTAAAACATTAATGATCTTTTTGTTAGCTGAGATGTCGTTTTTCTCTCTCTACTGTTGACATTAGTGATCTCTAATTTGGGTGGAGCCAATCTCTTCATCTAAGATTTCCATGCCCAGAGAGAAATATCAAACAACCAGTACCCGAACTGAGTGTGATTTCAGTAGGACTGGTTCCAGCAGGGGGTGGCAAATGAGTTAGATTATGAATAGGAGGTTTCTATTCTTTTCTGTTCATTCATTCACTTTTACTGTGGTGTAGGATAACATCTCTTGAGATATATGACCACACTCACTCACCACTAAGGCATCCATAGTCCTCCACCATGATCATTGGACTCCCTCGCCACTTTGCTCTTCACTCTCCCCCTGTCCCTCTAGCAGCCTCAATTTTAGTCAGGTTCTAGGGTTTCTTTTGTCTGAACCTTTGATTGTTTCCTTATATTCCACATATGAGTGAAACCTCTGGTATTTGTTTTTCTCTGAATAGGAATAAGTTTTAAGAAAATCGTACAGTTTTGCTAACATGATTTCTTTTTACATGTGCAAAATAGTCATGTACAATAAAAGGTATTGCTAAAAAAGAAGTCTAGAAAACTCTTTGAACAAATTTAAAATAAAAATTATTTTATAAGAATGTATTATATTCTAGTTTACTTGGCAGAGTATTTCCTTTTTTGGTGAATATAACACTTTAATTGACTGTCATTTTTATAGTGGATGAAAGAAGTGTCTTTTTATTATTATTTATATTTTACATTATTTATCATTTTTGTACAGTGTATATTTCTCATCCCCGTGGAATTCCCATCAGCAATTCACCCCTGCACCATCCCCATAGTTCCTTGTGCTCTTCCCACCCATTTTTTTCCTTCTCTGTCCTCCTCCCTTCAAGAATGTCTCAGATTTATAGTTGTCTGTTGGTTTTGATTCTTATTTATTATAACTGATTTTTTTCCCTTAGTCCCTTGTTTGTTTCCTCTACATTGCTCTTATGAGTGACACCATCCAGTATTTTTCCTTTTCTTTCTGGTTTGTTTTACTCAGCATAATCCCTTCTAGCTCTGTCCATGTTCCTGCGAATTACATGAATTTATCCTTTTGATTGCTGCATAATATTCCATAGTGTATACATACCACATTTTCTTGATCCAGTCATCTATTTTGGAGCATTTGGGTTTTTTCCATAGTTTGCCTATTGTGAAAAGTGCTATGATAAACATAGGTGTGCAGGTGTCCTTTTGAATTACTGTTTTTGTGTCCTTTGGGTATACGAGTAGGATTGCTGAACTATATGGGAATTCCATCCTAAGTAGTTTGAGGAAACTCCACAGGGCTTCCTATAGTGGTTGGACCAGTTTGCATTCCCACCAGCAGTGTAGTAGAGTTCCTTTTTCTCCACATCCTCACCAACATTTGTTATTGCTAATGTTTTGATATATGCCATTCTCACTGGTGTGAGTGGTTTTGATTTGCATTTCTCTGATAACAAGTGATGTTGAACGTTTTTTCATATATCCATTGGTCATTTGCATTTCCTCTTTGGAGAAATGTCTTTTTAGCTCTTGGCAGAGTATTTCTTAATAAAATGATAAATACAGTACAATTTTAAGTTTCTTAGATTCAGTGAAATTCAATGAAGAAAGTCAGTGAAAGTGTCTTAGATTCAGTAAAATATTAGGTAAGTCTTAAATATCTGTGATTCCTAAAAGAAATTATCATGTGATAAGGTCACGTGTTTGCTTTGCTTTGAATGAATTCAGCTTAGTTTGTCAGTGTTTCTTTGTGATGGTTAATTGTTTATGTCAACTTAGTTGGTCAAGTAGAGATGTTGCTGTAGATATGATTGCAATTCACTTCAAAAGAGTTAAACAGGGCTTCCCTGGTGGTGCAATGGGTTGAGCACCACACCGCGAAGCATCTGCAGCACAGCAGCGTGAGTTCGATCCCCAGTCAGGGAGGGGACGCACATGGCACAGCAGACCTTTCCTGCCTCGCCCACTGCTCCCCTCAACAATATATTTCAGTCGATCTAACTGTGCTGCTCCCCATTCTGTCTCTGATGAATCCTCCGATCTCCTGTGACTCTGGCCTATACCCCAGCTCTTGTATGCATAAATAAATAGACCTATTTTAAAAAAAGGAGTAAAACAGATTATCTCCCATAATGAGTGTGGGGGGAGTAGGTGCTGACCCAATCAGCTGAAGGTCTTATTAACTAAAACAACTGGGTTTTCTCAAAGATGATATTCTTCCTCAAAACTGCAGCATCAGCTCTTTCATTAATTTCTAGCCTTCTGGTCTGCCTTATGGCATTTGGACTAGCCAGCCTCTAAGATGTGCTCAAATTCCAGTTTTCTCTTTCTCTCCCTCTCTCTCTCTCATCTACCTACCTGCCTGCCTACCTACCTATCTACCTATCTTCCTACCTATCCATATCTCCTATTGGTTCTAATTCTTTAAAAAACCAAGACTAACACAATATTTTAATATATATCAGATAGAATTAAACAGTTTTATCAGCATAGAGGAAAGGAGGAAGGCAGACTGCAGACTCAAACATCAGAGGACTTACTTTTCTTAATGCAGACACTTTTGCACTATATTTTTGGGTGACAGGTTGATTCGATTTAGTGACTCTCACATCTTCTCCATCACTGTGTGATTGCTTTTGGCAGACCCACCTAGAGGCCCTTAGGCTTAATCGACATAATTTCCATTTCACTGAATTTGGCCCATTGCTTCAGGTAGGCCGCCATCTGATGCTATCTGCTTGGCTGCTGCAACCCTGGACCTGGGAAGACTGGGTCTGTGACTTCATCCAGTTCAGAGGGGGTAGCACTGGTTTCCTTCTCACTGTGGGTTACAGAGTAGTCACCATAGGCCTTCTGACCATGGTTTACCACCTCCAGAGTCACTTGCTTTGGGCTCAGGCGGCAATGGGCAGAAGTGAACAAGCAGTATTAATAGTTTCCACGGCATAATCCATCATCCTCTCAACAATGCATTTCTGACAGTTCATTAGAATCCACACAGTGGAATAATGAATGTCGTGTTTAGAATTACAATCTATTGCTAAACAACAGATCAGACAGAGCCTGTTGTCTCCCATCTCCCTGTATATGCTAAGCGTTCATCTTCCAATGCCTGTTTAACACTGGTTAGCCAATGATTCTGCTGAGTAGTTTCAGATGGCTTAATCACATCAAGGGGGTGGGACCGCTATCCTTCCATGGACAACACTCAAAGGAGAGAGAGCAAAACTCGGCTTGGAGAAGGGTGGCTGTCAGTGACTTAGGCAAAAAAAATCGGTATCTCTCCCCATCCTGACACTGGGGATCCAGGGAGCGGGAGGAGTCAGTTGTTAAAATGTGAGTTGCAAGGGAGGGAGGATTGAGGCATCCAGTCCCATCCTCTCCATTCAGATGCTTAATGAAGATGCAAAGATGGCTCTGACTCCTAGCTTGCTGTGCTCCCTTTGACTTCCTCTCCCAGGCCAGAGGTATGACCCAGTCAGGGCACAAAGAGATTCACCCCTGAGAGAGGATATCTGTCGTCCTCAAATCAGGGCAGCCACCTGTTTGGCAAACTGAGAATCTTCCAGTCTAACTGCCCCTATAGTCTCTGGTCTCATCGAGGCAGCAATGCTTCAATAATTGCTCTTAACTTTATTTGCTGAGGTTTCATTTATGTTCTGTTGTCACCTTTTGGGTGATCTGTTCCATCTCACAGAACAAGATGAAAGATCCCAAGAGGAGGTGGCCTGAGAGTCTGCTCTGGGAGGTGAGAATCATCCAGTTGGTATCTGTGACCCTGAGAAAAGTGTCCTGCCATACTTTTGTTTGGGAGTACCCAGGTTTCCTTTGTGCACCCCCCTTCTGAGCCTTCTTGACAGTTCCTAGAGTGTCTCTGAGGTCAGAATCCATCTCCATAGCCCTGGGTGGGTGATACTGGCTCTTACTAGTTATGTAATCAGGTCCATATTCTTAGACTTTTGGACTTGGTTTCCTCATCTGTACAGTGGGCATAAAATAGCATCTGTTTTCTAAATTCTAATAGGAATGTAGACTGTAAAGTGCTAATGAATAAATGCTCTGTGTGTTCGTGTGGGGGTGCAATTCACTTTTCCATCACTCACATTTATTCTTGGTTTCTCTAACATAGGCAGGAACTCTGTTGGGAGACAAGGTAGCTTTAATCCTGGGGAATGGGGAAATGGGGAGGCTGTAGATATATTTCTAGATGCCATTTTACTAAACAGAACCCTTTGCCGACTAATGCCATGAAGTGCCAGAGTCAGTTAAGACTAGGTTAGAAACTACTAAAATTCATTTTACTCTAATGTTCAGACTTGGGGGAGTGATGATCTCTATCAGCGGGCAGGGCAGGGAAAGGCCACGGTGTGTGCTGTTTTCCAGGCTGTAAATACCGCTGTCTTGGCTGATTTGAAGCTTCTGGGGTGGACATGGATCTGGAGTTGGAGGAGATGAGCACTGCTGCATCTCACAAGTAGCTGTGAGAGGTCATGGTCCCAGCGGAAGGGGCGAGTCCATCCAGAGTGAGTTTAGGCTGCTTGGTGGTTGAATGCTCCCACAGAAGTCACCTCTGCCCCACCCCAAGTTATCGGAACACACAAAACTGAAGCTCTTCCTTCCCACTCCTTCCAGGGCTAACAGGATGAACCCTAGTACCCCGGCCATAGCCCAGAACTTCAAAGTCCCATGGGTTTTGCCTTCTTGGTATCCCCTGCTGGGTGGCATTTACCCACCTTTGTAACCTTGTTCCCATCCTCCCACCCTTTGGTAGCCCAGAGTTGGCTTTTGTGGGCAGCCTGTGAATGCCAGTTCAATGAAAGACACTTTGAATCACCAGTCACATGTGGGCACAGGCACGGTAAATGAAAGAGCCTTTGAAGCTTCGCTTTGCTTGAGTCCCGGAACAGCCTGGGAAGGCCTTTGTCTGTTTGGTTAGCCTGGTGGGCTAGCTTGCAGCGGCTCTTCTGTGTTTAATAGCCAAGAACAGCCCCACACCTCTGCATTAAGGCGAGCTGGGCTTCAGCGACTATGCCCCCCACCCCCAATGGGGGAGGGCTGCATTCAGGACTCCTGCTGGGCCCTAGCTGGGGGCTGAACTGGAGAAGACTTCTGAGCCCATGGGGCTGTTCCCCAGCTTTTGACTCTGTGAAGTGAGGAAGAAACTTGAATGACTCACAGTTGCTAGGCCTCGCTATGGCTTTATGAATAAATTGGGTGCCTGGCGGAAAGATCACTGTATTTCTGATGCAAATCCCCCACAAGACAATAAATATAGATTCCTTTGTCGTAATTACAGCAGCGTCTTGATCTGCCTGCAGTGATTAAAGTGTAACCAAACTGCTGTTTAATTTCATTCTAGGCCATTTTCAAATGGTGTTATGTAAAGACATCTCGAGACAGAAATACTCCCTGCAGCCAGGACCTGCTGTGAAGGACTCAGCTGTGTTTCTGCTGAGGCTCAAGCTTGGCTTTGGCTGCACAGGTTGTATGTGAGGGGTGCAGTTTGCATGTGAGGGGCACAGGCTGCATGTGACCTCTGGTGCCCTACCATCTGGCTCTCTGCAGAGACTGTTCCTAGAAGCCTTCCCTCCAATCTGCTTACTAGGAAGTCTCAACTCCTGCTCAGAGGCTGAGCCCCCTACTGGGTCACCTTAATGAATATCTGGGGGGAAATCACTTCAGGAAGCTTCTACCCACCCACTCCCTATTGGGGGACAAAATGCACTTACCCCAGTGACTGCTCCTATGAAGATGGTTCCTTCTGGAAGGTCAGGTGCTCTGTCTGCAGAGCTTCATAAGCATCCAAGTCTTATACAGGCTTGAGGGAGAAAGGCTGGGGCTCCTTGTTAGCAGCTGAGCTGGGAAAGACAAAGAAGAGACAGAGTCTCAGGGTTACCAGGGGTCTGCTCCAGTCACATGGGCAGGGCTGGCCCTGTGAACTCTGCCACAGCTGTGCTGGCAGCCAAGCTGCATGATTAATCTCTTTTGACCCTTCTGTAGGGTGGTTCCCAGCTAGCACTGTGTCTGGGTGGGCTTGGGGTGGGACCCCCGACTATAGGTGCTTATATGCTGGTTCAATATAATCAGAAGAACCCCACCCCCACCCCAGGACTTGCTGTCCCCTACCCCTTTTGGTGCGGGGAAGACAGAGAAATGCCACAGCGGCCCATGGGGTGGAAGTGCCCCAGCCTGGGAGGCAAAAGGTGGTGGGAAAGGGCACCTTCCAAACTTCTGCTTGCCCACTTGAGAAAAACACAAGCTACTTTAGATTATATGAGGGCCTTTCAAATCTTTGATCTCACTGTTTTAAACATGCGCCTTGGAGGTTCCCAGATAGGGAGCAAGGAGTGATGAGTAAACAGGGAAACACATCTGTCAAAGCTGCTGTGTTTTTTAGAGAAGCTGCATCCTCCCTGTGGCGTGTATGTGTGTGTATATGCATATGTGCATGCACGTGTGTGTGTATGTGCATACTTCTGGTTGTGAACTCTCAAACTGTTGGGATGAGAGAGGATGAGAGAAAAGCCTGGTTGCCCAGGTCCAATACCCTTAGAGTTTCCCAATCTGGATCCCCTGCCTGTAGTCCAAAACAGCAGGGAGGGTTTGGGGGAAATTCTGAGCAAGTTATTTGTGGGGCTGCAGATTTTCTCTCTGAATAAATTTCCTTCTCTCAGAGTCAGCTAATAAGGTCTGGATATTCATAGCCAGATCAGAATTGTGTGAGGAAGGCTAGGGAATGACCCTGACAAGAAATATGGCAGTGAGGTACGCAGAGATACCTAGCTGAGGTCAGCTTGGCAGGAGAAAGCAGCAGTCAAGGGTAGCTTTTTCTACAAGCCTGAGGATGCCCTGGGGGGTAAGTCTTCTCTGACCAGCACTGGGCCCAGTACATAGGTATATGTGAACCGAGCGGATATAATTCAAACTACGGGTCAAATAGCAAGTTGAAATCCAAACTTCTGTCCCTCAAAGCTAACCCTCCTGATCTTGACCAGAGGTCTGCTCTACACCCACTCCCCAAGAGCATCACATCTCTCCCTCCACATGCAGTTTCCAAAGCCTACAGATTTTACCTTCTTCATGATCCTCAGGTCTGTTCATTTCTCTCCAGCCCTAGAATCTTTGCACAAGTTCCAACCACCATCTGCTCTGAACCCTTTAATAACTTTGTGTCATCTGCAGGACAGAGTCCAAGCAAACTTTGGAGCCCTTCTTGATCTGAAGTCTATTGCTTTCTCCCCTATCTTCTCCCTCTTTGACCAGTCCTCCAGCCAGATATAACTCCACAAAGTGGCGCTCTGGCTTCTGCCCTTGGACATTCCCATCTCAGGTGGCTGTGCCCATAATTTCCTACCCCTTTGTCTTGTCCAACTCCTCGTCCCCCAAGCATGGCTTAGGCATGAGCTTTGACACCCAGAGTCCCACAGGGGTACTCCTGAAGATGGCTCTATGTTCCCACTTCAGCCCTTGCTTGTGAACCTGAGATGACTTGATTACTCACCTGTAACCCAGGTGAGGGTGACCCCTGGCTGGTCCTGTTGCCTGGAACAGAGGCTGGCCCTCAGCAGATGCTCACACCCTGCACTGTGCTTTTGGGATCCTACGAAACTTTATCCTGTAAGATATGCCATCTGCTTGTATTTGTGGAGGAAATTAAAGTGCCATATATTCTTTTAGTGATTTACTCATTTTTGAAATCACAAAATCATATTGAAGAAAACAGTTTAAAAAAAAACATACCCCTTATGCTAACACCACGAATTTCAGTTTTTGCACATTACATTCCACATGAACATGATTTGTGAAGTCTAATACTTCACTATTTTTATCAGCTCTCTTTCTTCTTTTACATGTAAATTGTTTCCTTTTGTTTTGCTATTATAAATAAGACAGCAACCACATGTGCTTGCTTTTTGAAAATTTTCTTTTGGTGTTGTTACTTAGGTTATAAATCTCAGGGTAGAATTTGTTACAGGCACAGTGAGGGGCAGCCTGGGATCCCAAACCTGCCCACTCTAAGTGTGTTCCACCATCCACCAGAAAACCTACTATATTATAAGACTTTCCACAGAAAATAACTTTAATAAATTAGTGTAGAATAGAGAGAAGAGGAGGGAAAGAATAGAAAAAGTTGCCACATGACACATCCAAAATTACCCAGCCCCTCGTAGGTAAATACCCAGCCAAACAGAGTTGGCCCAAAGCAGAACCACTGAGGCCCAAAAGCTTGCCCACAAGTCTAAGGCACCTTTTGGTGGGGACCCATAGGGAAGGGGCAGAAGAGTCCAGGCAAGTATGGAATGAGAAGAGCAAAATCAAAACCCAAGTCCAGAGGAAGGCCGCCATTGTCAGCCTCCCCGTGGGTCTCTCACCCACATCTCTTCCAATTGTCTCCTTCCATGTCCCCCAAGTCCCTGGTACAAGTCCAAGGCTGAGAACAAGTGCGGCTCCTTCACATGCCTCTCTGCTCCACGTGGCTCCTCCAGATCCACTTGATCTCCTTCCTTCATTCTCCCCATCTTCTCCGCTTCTCCCTGCTCAGCTCTACTCTTCCTTAGGTGAGGCAGGGAACCTGGAACCTCCCCTCTCCCTGGGGATTATTCGATTACAAAATGAGTTACAGTTTTCCTAGTTTGGCATTTCAGAAGCTTTGCCCTCTTTCAACTCCTAAGGGAACTTTTTGTCTCATCACCCACCCACCCATGCTTCCTGTGTACCAACCACAGTGGACTGCCTTCCTTTTCCGTAATACAGTGCACTTTTTATGTGCATTCCTACTTTAATTTTGACTGCTATACTCTTGTTATCTTCTTTGTATATTTCATGTTTTCATATTTTATGTTTTTAATATCACTACATTATATTTTACTCATGGGTTGTGTGCTCCCCAAGGACAGTCCTTACACAGTTAATGCAAGGATGTGTATACGTTACATATTCAGTGAGTGATGCTTGAATGGATGTATAAATGCATAACTCAATGAAGTAACGAACAGCTCATCCTGTTCATGTTATAAATAGGGAACGAAAATATCTCACTTTGGTAGACTGAATAAAAGTGCTTTGTGATTTGAAAATAATTCAAGAATGGCTAACGGTTACAGAACCATGGTGGCCTCTCTTACTCCCTGAGTGCTGGACAGCAGGATGGTGTGACAGCACAAGGACAGGGAGGGAAAGAATCACTGAAAATCCAGACCCTGAATCATCCTGAGGCAGTAGGTTTTGTTCTTCTTTGGGTTTGTTTTCCAAGCAGGCTATTCCCATTATATATGTTTTACATCATTGTTTATTTTTGTATAGTTTGATTTCTCCTCTCAGGTGTAATCCCCATAAAATTCTTACCACCATGAGTCATTACCATAGTCTCTCGTTCTCTTCCCCCCTCTGTTTTGTTCCCTCTCCTTCTCCCTCCTGCTATATGCCTCATATCTATGGTCAGTTTGCAAGTTTTGTCTTTTTCCTGACCCTTTGTTTGGGTTCCCTGTATTCTTCCTTAAAGGGAAACCTGATACTTTCGTTTTCCTTCTGACTCATTTCACTGAGAATAATCCCTTCCAACTCCATCCATGTTGCTGTGACTGGCATTAGTTTATCTTTTTTGATCGCTGAATAGTATTCTATTGTGTATATGTACCACATCTTTTTGATCCAGTCATCTCTTTTGGAGCAGTTAGGTTGTCTCCATATCTTAGCTATTGTAAACAGTCAAGCAGGTTATCCCTTGATTAATATTTAATGTTTGATTAATGTTTTTGTCCCTGAGGTTGCCTGGATAATGCTACTCATTGAGGCCTCCTGCATGCCCAGGGATATCTGGAAAATGAACAAACTTGACACCTGAAAAAGAAAAGCATAAGGGAAAAATTTCTAGAATGATGCACAGCTTGCATGCATAGTTCTGGTTGAGGAGAAAAGGACTTTCTCACGTTACAAGAGTGACTACTTTCTGAATGTTTGGTAGAATTCATTTGTGAATCCATCTGGTCCTGGGCTTTTGTTTTTGGGGAATGCTTTGATTACTTCCTCAATTTCTCTACTTGATATTGGTCTGTTTAAGTGTTCCAGTTCTTCTTTGTTTAGCTTTGGATGGTTGTATCTTTCTAAAAACCTGTCCATCTCCTCTAGATTGTTGAACTTGTTAGTATATAGCTGCTCATAGTATTGTCTGACTATTCTTTTAATCTCTTTTGAATCTGTTGTAATTTCTCCTCTTTCATTTGTGATCCTGTTTATTTGTGTTTT
>JAGFMF010011410.1:1266569-1289703 GCA_019455555.1 Galemys pyrenaicus
AATTTTCCCTTAATATCTCCTTAAATATGTTTTCACTTCCTTGATCATTTTCAGCCTCTGGTACTCCAATAATTCGTATGTTATTTTTCTTCATGGCATGTGCCCTTCATGGCACATTTCTCGTAATATGTCTTCGCTTTTTTTCCTCTGGACTTCTCTGTCTTTTTCTGTCTTGGTTCTTTTTGTTTCTGTATCTTCAAAGGAACTGAAGATACACTGCTGGTGGGAATGCAAGCTAATCCAACCACTATGGAAGGCCGTATGGAGGTTCCTCAGTCTACTAGAAATGGAACTATCATATGATCCGGCAATCCCACTCCTAGGGATCTATCCAAAGGACACAAAAACACTGACGCAAAAGAGCACCTGTACTCCTATGTTTATTGCAGCACTATTTGTAATTGGTAAGACCTGGAAACAACCCAAATGCCCAAAAGTAGATGACCAGATCAAGAAGATGTGGTACATATACACAATGGAATATTATTCAGCAATCAGAAATGAGAAACTAGGTTCATTTATAGAAACATGGATGGAACTAGAAGGAATTATGCTCAGTGAAACAAGTCAGAAGGCAAGAGAAAAATACTGGATGGCTTCACTATTAGGAGGAATATGAAAGAACAACAATAACAATAAAGAATAAGCTCAAGGAATTGGGCAATTATAACCAGAAGTAAACAAAAAAACTCAACAAGACCAAAAAGCCAGGATAAACCAAAGGGACCATTATGGGGGGTGGGGGGAGGATGGGAGGAGGGCAAAGACGGGGAAGAGGCCAGAGGGTGCACAAGGGACTGAGGTGATGGTGCACGGGTGGAATGGTGGTGGGTACTTCCTGGGGACTACAAATGATGTCAAATATAATTAATAAAAAAATTAAAAAAAAAAAACAAGAGTGACTGCTGCCCCTATACACTGACAGAAGGGCTCTCAACCCCTCACTGTCCTCTCAGCTAATGTCTTCCAAAGAATGCTCTAGCTTTGTAAATAGTTATTGAAAAATGAGTGAACCTATGTTTCTAATAGAGGCTGAGAAGCAGACAGGGTCAGTAGAGCATAAATTCTTCAAAGTTAGAAGGAATATTTCTGATATGAAGTGAAGGAATTAAGCTGAAGGATGGAACTGTTTCTTTTGATGGAAACTGATGGAGCTAGGGAAATTGATCAGACTAAAGAAAGCAGACTTTGCAGTGCTTCACTTCTTACTAAAGACAGCAGAATCCTTTCCTTAAATAGGGGCTGATATTTCTCTGTCTCTGGGGTGAGGACACTTGCTTTTCCCCAGAAACTTCTTAGTATCCACCAGGGATTTGTTCTAGGGCTCCTTCCCCTGCCCCAGTTGTAGATACCAAAAGCCAAATGCTTAGTTAAATAGAAGTTAGAATGTAGGGGGAAGGGCAGTCCCAAACCCAATGCACCTGTTTATTTTTTTAAAACATTTGTTTTGTTTATTTTTATTTTAAGTGCATAAAGTTATTAATTGATTAAACATCTTTTCTTTTTTAATGTTTGTATATGTTATATCATTTTTGTAAAATGTTTGATTTCTCCTCTCAGGTGAAGTCCCTGTGGAATTCCCACCACCAAGCCACCCATGAACCATCACCATAGTCTCTTGTGCTCTTCCCATCCCGGTTTTCCCATCCTCTTTCCTTCTCCCTTCCCTGCATAAATCTCTGATTTATAGTTTGCTGCTAGTTTTTTCTCTTTTTTCCCTCGATCCCTTATTTATGTCCCCTATATTCCTCCTATAAGTGATAACATTCAGTATTTTTCCTTTCCCTTCTGACTTATTTCACTGAGTGTAATCCCTTCTACCCCCACCCATGTTGCTACAAGTGGCATGAGTATCTTTTTCATTAAAGAATAATATTCCATTGTATATATATATATATACCACATCTTCTTGATCCAGTCATCTGTTTTTGGGCATTTAGGTTGTTTCCATGTCTTATCTATTGTAAATAGTGCTGCAATAAACATAGGAGTGAACATTTCCTTTCAAATTAATTAAAACATTTTTCTTATATTGTTGTTACACATATAGTTCTCAGACACTGTTACTTATGAACCATCACCATATTCCCTTGAGTTCATCCCTCTCCTGTTTTGCCTCCTCCTACCCCCTCATTTGTTATATGCCTCAGTTCAATGGTAAGCTTGCTAGTTTTGACTTTGTCTTGACCTTTTGTTTGACTTCTCTATATTCTACATATAAGTGATAACTTCCAGTATTTACTTATTCTGTCTGACTAATTTTGGTTAGCATAATCCCTTCCAGCTCGACCCACGTTGCCACAAATGGCATGAATTTGTATTTTTTGATTGCTGAGTAGTATTTCATTATAAAAACATACCACAACTTCTTGATCTATGTGTCTATTTAGGGGCATTTGGATTGTTTACAAACATTGGCTATTGTAAATAACTATGCAAGATATGCTACTATAGCTTGGCTATTATAAATAACTATGTAAATAGCTAGGGGAACATAGACAAAACATAGACTCACCAGAGGAAGCACAACGCAGAGCAAATAGAATACCCATTGGTATCCACCAGGGATTGGTTCTAGGACTCCTCCCACTCCCCCAGTTGTAGATACCAAAAGCCAAAATGCTCAATTCACTTATGTAAAATGGCATAGTGTTAAACATAGCCAGCACATCCTCAGGTATACTTCAAATCACCTCTAGGTCATTCTTAAAACAATGCAAATGCTATGCAAACAATTATTATGCTGTATTGTTTAGGAGATAATTAAAACAAAATGAATCTTACAGGTTTAGGACAGACCCAAGCATCTTCAGTAGTACAGGTACACAACCTATCATTGGTGGAATCTGTGGATGAGGACCCATGGTTTCAGAGGACCAACTGCAGCCATTCAGTATACACTGAATTAAGGTGCTTGCAATCTGAGAATAAATATTCAAGCATGGATGACAACTAAAGTTATCATGAGAGCTTCTCAGTGACTAATAAGATAACACCAAACTGGTAAAAAGAGGTAAAGCTCATCAACTTCATTTGCCATATCATTAGGTTACATCAAATTGAGTTTCAATGATGAGCATTTATAGAATCAAGTAAGTCTTATATTGAGGTCCAGAGAAACTTGCCAGGCACCTGGTAATAAGTCTGAATAAATTTATCTTTGATTGTGTGTATAAAAAGGCAAACAATATGCAATATACCCACCCATCTAGTACTTGCTTCAATTACTTATTTGCTTTGATAGCATGACCAAAGTGGAATTTTCTCTTTCATGTGAATTCATAATTTTTGCTTAAAATGAATGACACCTAGAATGAGTACCCCCTTGACAGAGCATTGGAAAGAATGATGATCCTGTGTCCCGGACATGAACATTCACTTGCCAGCAATGCTATGACAGGCACTGGAAGCTGCCAAGCTTCCAGCAAGGCTACAGATTTCTCAAAGCTGGGAGGGGCATGACTACATCTAGAGGAACTGTCACTCCAGAGCAGAACAGCGTCTGTCAAAATGTCAGATTGAGTCTTGATTAGATTGCTTTACTTCCAGCAATAGTTAAGTCCATACAGATGAAAAAGAAAAACACTTTAATAAAATAGCCAGAACAGAAGAAATCATGGTACTTTTCAATATTCTTGAAATGTCAGGGGTCAGAACCAAGCATGCCAGGGGCAAGGGACCATGGTGAGGCTGTACAGAACTGCAGACTCAGTTCCAGTGGGAGACACACACTTCTACTCCAGATGTAAGGCGGACATACCCAAACATGAATCCTGGACCTTACTAAAGAAGAAATGCCGGGCTTACATACATACAAAGTATTTTATTTGATTTGACCACTCTTAAGCAATGCAGTA
The DNA here is from genome assembly GCA_019455555.1 of Galemys pyrenaicus. Lineage (NCBI taxonomy): Eukaryota > Metazoa > Chordata > Mammalia > Eulipotyphla > Talpidae > Galemys > Galemys pyrenaicus. The sequence goes on from JAGFMF010011410.1 coordinate 1,270,427, forward strand.
TGGTACTCCATACAAAGGTTAAAAAAAAAATGACCATATCTTTGTCACATAACTCTGTAACAGGGTAATTCCCAAGGAAAGGGGAGGTCCAATTTCCCTGCCTCACCCAAGGAAGGGTAGAATTGGCCTAGGAGGAGAAGCAAGGAAGACTGGGAGAAGGAAAGAAGGAGATTGAGAAGATGACCTGGAGGAGGCACATAGAGCAGAGAGACATGCAGAGGAGCTGTGCTTCCTTATCAGCCTTGGACTTGTACCAAGGATTTGGGGACACATGAAAGGAGACACTTAAAAGAGACAGAGACATGGGTGAGAGACCCATGGGGAGGTTTATACTGGCAGCCTTTTTCTTGGCTTGGGTTTTGATTTTGCTCTTTTATTCTAACTTGCCAGCACCTTTTGCCCCTTTCTTATAGGTCCCCACCAGAAAATGCCTTAGACTTATGGGCAAGCTTTTGGGCCTCAGTGGTCCTGCTTTGGGTCAACCCTGTTTGGCTGGGCATTTACCTATAAGGGGATGGATAACTTTTTTTTTTTTTAGCTTTTTTGTTTTTTTAACCAGTGGTGTTTTTTATTTATTTTTAATATAAATTTATTTATTTAATTATATTTGACATCATTTGTATTCCCCAGGGAGTTCCCACCACCATTCCACCCATGCACCATCACCTCAGTCCCCCGTGCTCTTTCTGCCCTCATCCCCGTCCTTGTCCTCCCTTCTCTTCCCTCCCCCCACCACGGTCCCTTTGGTTTATCTTTGACCATTTGGTCTTGTTGAGTTTTTTGTTTGCTTTTAGTTGTAATTGCCAATTTCCTCGAGCTTATTTTTCTTCTTTTTTTATTGTTGTTGTTCTTTCACATTCCTCCTAATAGTGAAGCCATCTGATATTTTTCTCTTGTCTTCTGACGTTTCACTGAGTATAATTCCTTCTAGCTCCATCCATATTTCTACAAATGAACCTAGTTTGTCATTTTTGATTGCTGAATAGTATTCCATCTTCTTGATCCGGTCATCTACTTTTGGGCATTTGGGTTGTTTCCAGGTCTTACCAATTATAAATAGTGCTGCAATAAACATAGGGATACAGGCATTTTTTTGGATTGGTGTTTTTGTGTCCTTTGGATAGATCCCTAGGAGCGGGATTGCTGGGTCATATGGTAGCTCTATTTTTAGTAGACTGAGGAACCTCCATACGGCCTTCCATAGTGTTTGGATTAGCTTGCATTCCCACCAGCGGTGTACCAGGGTTCCTTTTTCTCCACATCCTCGCCAGCATTTGTTGTTGTTGGTTTTTTTGATGTGTGCCATTCTTACCGGTGTGAGGTGGTATCTCATTGTGTTCTTGATTTGCATTTCCCTGATTATGAGGGGTGTTGAGCATTTTCTCATGTGCCTGTTGGCCATGTGAATGTCCTCTTTGGAGAAGTGTCTTTTAAGTTCTTTTTTTTTTTTTAAAGATTTATTTATTTATGCATACAAGTGCTGGGGTACAGGCCAGAGATGTGGGGGGGTGGTGGTGAGAGGATTCACCACAGAGAGCGGGGAGCAGAACAGGCAGATCAACAGAAGTACACTGCTGAGGGGAGCAGCGGGCACAGCAGGAGAGGTCTGCTGCGCTATGTGGGTCCCCTCCCTGGTCGGCAGCAGGGATTGAACTCGTGCCGCAGTGGCTGCAGTTTGCTTCATAGTGTGTTGCTTAACCTACTGCGCCAACAGGGAGGCCCGTCTTTTAAGTTCTTCTGCCCATTTTTTGATTGGGTTTTTCACTTTATTTTTCTTGAGTCTTATGAGATCTTTGTATATCTTTGTGATCAGTCCCTTGTCCGTTGTGTGGAGCGCAAAGATTTTTTTCCCATTCAGTGGGGTTTCTTTTTGTTCTGTTTAATGTTTCCTTTGCTGTACGGAAGTTTTTATCTTTATGAAGTCCCATCTGCTTATCTTCTCTCTCATTTTTATTGCTTTGAGCATGCCACCTCGAAAGAACTATTGAGATGTATATCTTGCAGTGTTTTGCCTATGTTTTCCTCTATATATTTTATATAGTCCCAGCTGTTTATCTTCTCTTTCATTTTTATTGCTTTGGGGGATGCATCTTTAAAGATGTTATTGAAATGTATGTCTTGTAATGTTTTACCTGTGTTTTCTTCTATATATTTTATGGTTTTGGGTCTCACATTCATTTCTTTTATCCATTTTGAATTGATTTTTGTACATGGTGTGAGATAGTGGTCCAGTTTCATTTTTTTGCATATGGTGGACCAGTTTTGCCAGCACAATTTATTGAATAAGCTGTCTTTGTCCCATTGAAAATTCTTTGCTCCTTTGTCAAAGATCAGTTGACCATAGTTGTGTGGTTTTACTTCTGTGCTTTCTATACGGTTCCATTGGTCTGTGTGTCTGTCTTTATACCAGTACCAGGCTGTTTTAATTACTGTTGCTTTGTAGTAGAGTTTGAAGTCTGGGAGTGTGATTCCTCCATTCTACTTTTTTTTTTTTTTTTAGTAGAGCTTTGGCTAATCGGGTTTTTTTGTGTCTTCATATGAATTTCATCAATGTTTGGTCTATTTCCTTAAAGAATTTCATTGAGATTTTTATTGGTATTGCATTGAATCCGTAGATTGCTTTTGGTAGGATGGCCATTTTGATGATGTTGATTCTTCCTATCCATGAACAGGGGATAGCTTTCCATTTCTTTGTGTTCTCTTCTATTTCTTTTAACAGTGTTTTATAATTTTCTCTATAGAGTTCTTTTGTTTCTTTTCTTAGGTTGATTCCTAGATATTTGATATTTTTGGCCTCAATAGTAAAAGGTATATTTTTCTTGATTTCTTCTCTTTGGATTTGTTGTTTATGTATAGGAAGGCTACTGATTTTTGTTCACTGATTTTGTATCTTGTTACTTTACTAAACTGGTTGGTTATTTTAATTAGCTTTTCTGTAGAGCTTTTAGGATTTTCCAAGTATATTATCATATCATCTGCAAATAATAATAGTTTTACTTCTTTCCCGATTTGTATTCTCTGTATGTCCTTTTCCTGTCTTATGCTCTGGCTAGGACTTCCAGTACTATGTTGAATAGCAGTGGGGAAAGTGAGCATCCTTGTCTTGTTCCTGATCTTAAAGGGGATGCTTTCAGCTTTTCACTGTTGAAGATGATATTGGCTGTGGGTTTGTCATATATAGCTTTTACCATGTTGAGGAATGAGTCTTCTATTCTGAGGGTTTCAAGAGCCTTCATCATAGTTGGACTTTGTCAAATGCCTTTTCTGCATTAATTGATATGATCACATGCTTTTTGTTCTTCTTTTTGTTGATATTGTGGATTACATTGATTGATTTCCATATTTTGAACCATCCTTGTGCCTCTGGGATAAATCCCACTTGGTTGTGATGTATTATCCCTTTGATGCATTGATGGATTCTGTTGACAAGAATTTTTTTGAGGATTTTTGCGTCCGTGTTCATTAGGGAGATTGGTCTGTAGTTCTCTTTTTTTGTGCTGTCTTTGTTTGGTTTTGGTATTAGTGTAATGTTGGCTTTATAGAATGTCTTTAGCAGTGTTCCTTCTTTCTCAATTTTTTAAAGAGTTTGTAAAAATAGGTAGTAGTTTGTTTTTGAATGTTTGGTAGAATTCATTTGTGAAGCTGTCTGGTCCTGGGCTTTTGTTTTTAGGGAGTGTTTTGATCACTGCTTCAATTTCACTACTTGTGATTGATCTGTTTAAGTATTCTTTGCCTAACTTTGGATGGTTATATCATTCTAAGATATAGCTGTTCAAAGTATTGTCTGATTATTCTTTTAATCTCCTTTGCACCTTTTGTAATTTCTCCTCTTTCATTTGTGATCTTATTTATTTGTGTTTTCTCTTGTTTATTCTTTGTTAGTCTGCTAAAGTTTATCTATTTTGTTTATTTTTCCAAAGAACCAACTTTTGGTTTCATTGATCTTTTGGATTGTTTTTTGATCTCTATTTCATTTATTTCTGCTTTAATTTTTATAATTTCTTTTCTCCTGCTATTATTTGGATCCTTTTCCTGCTCTTTTTCTAGGTCATTGAGATGTGAGATTAGATGTGAGCCTGTTTGTTGATGTGAGCCTGGATTGCTATGAACTTCCCTCTTAGATCTGCTTTTGCTGCATTCCATACATTTTGGAGTGAGGTGTTCTCATTGTCATTCAGTTCAAAGTATTTTTTAATTTCCTCTATGTTTTTTTGTTTTGTTTTGTTTTTCCAGTAGTGCAGGTTTCAATCTCCATGATATGGGTGGGTTTCTTGTTTTCTTTTCGTGGTTCACTTCTAGTTTGATACCTTTGTGATCGGCGAATATAATTGGGATGATTCTTATCTTGCTGTGTCTGTTGATGTTGGTCTTATGACCCAGTATGTTATTGATTCTGGAGTATGATCCGTGTGAATTTGAGAAAAATGTGTACTCTCACTTTTTTGGGTGGAGAGTTCTATAGATGTCTATTAGATTCATGGTTTCTAGGTCTTTATTGAGGGCTCTGGTCTTTTTGTTTATTTTTTGTCTTGTTGATCTGTCCATTGGTGAGAGTGGGGTGTTGAAGTATCCTACTATATAAAAGTGTTTTCTTTCAGGGCTGATAGTAATTGATATATTTTGGTGTTCCTTCACTTGAAGCATATATGTTGATGAGTGTTATAGCTTCTTGAAATACCATGACCTTGACCATTATATAGTGCCCTTCTTTGTCTTTTTTTTACCTTTTTTATTTTGAAGTCTATCTTGTCTGATATAAGTATGGCTGTTCCTGCTTTCTTTTTTGGTCCGCCAGTTTGTAGGACTGTTTTCCAACCTTTTGCTTTCAGTCTATGCCTATCTTTTGTGTTTAAATGTGTTTCCTGAAGACAGCAGAAGTTTGGATTGTGTTTTTTAATTCAGACTGCTATTCTGTGTCATTTTTTTTGCTGAGTTCAGTTCATTTACATTTAGAGTTAAAATTGTTATGCTGGCATCTGTGTTCACTATTTTGTCTTTTTATACTGTTCCTTGTCTTATACTGTTCCTCTTTTTCATTCTTCTAATGGTTTTGGCTTTAGTGCTTGTTGTAGAATTTTTTGGAGAGGTGGTTTGGTCATGCTGAATTTCTGGAGTTTCTGTTTGCCTGTGAAAGTCCATATTTTTTCTTCTCATATGAAGAAAAGCTTTGCTGGATACAAAATTCATAGTTGGCATTTGTTGTCCTTTTTTGAATATAGCCTTCCTCTTCCTCCTTTGCTGTAGTGTGTCTTCTGAGAAGTCTGATGTTAGCCTGATGGGTTTTCCTTTGTGTGTTATCTGTTTCTTCACCCTTGACAGCTTCATTATTTTTTCCTTGTCTTGTATTCTTGGTAGTTTTACTATTATGTGTCTAGCTGTATTTCTTTTTCTATCATAGAAATTTGGGGTATGTCTTGCTTCTTGTATTTCTAGCTTCATTTTATCTTTTAAGCTTTGGAAATTCTCCTCTATTATCCCCTTGAATATATTATAGTTTTTCAATTTCTGGGACTCCTATAACTCTTACATTGCTTTTCTTGATGGCATCTGAGAGTTCTCAAAGCGTGACTTTTTTTTTTTTCCTTTGGATTTCTCTGTCCTTTTCTGCTTTGATTCTTTTTGTTTCTGAGTCTTCTATAGAACTAATTCGCTCTTCCATCTCATCCAATCTGCTTCCCATATTTTTTTTATCTTCCTGCAAGTCTTCCACTATCTTTTTTAATGACTCGTTCTCCTTTTCCAGATCATTCTTTTTGACATACTGGTCATTTTTTCAATCATGCTGGTTCTGAAATCTTCTGTTAGGCTGGACATTCTTTCTAGGGTCATTGTTGAGTTCTTGTATTTGGATTTCTTTTTGTGTTGTATTTTTCCCCTGTGGGCTTGCTTGGTTACTTGTAGTTTTTCATCTTCCTGATGTCTGCTTTCTAATTTGTTGTATTTGTTGGGACACTGTGTTGCTTGTATTGGCAGGCATCTCTGTGGGTGTTCCTTTTGGGGTATCAGGAACTGATGGTCAGTGAACAAGTAAAAATACACAAACACAGCAAGACTGACACAAATAATATCCAAATAGGCAAACAGCAGAAAGAAAAGAGGAGAAAAATAAAAAGGAAGTGAGAGAAGAGAAAAAAAGAAGAAACAAAACACACAACAAAAACAAACCAAACAACAACGACAAGAACAAAATAAAGACAAAAAACAAACACACACCCACGAAAGAAAAACCTCCAAAAACTCACACTAAAACAGCCACAACAGTATAGGGTGTGGAGGGCAAGATGTGGTGCTGATTGCCCTGCAGGGGCAGGTCAAGAGAATTTCAGTTCCTTTGTTGTGGTTGGTTGAGTGATAGGACTCCTGAGGACTCCTTTCCCCTGAGGACTTGGGGTACCAGGAGGACCCCTATGTAGAGGCTGGTTTTATGAGGCTCCCTTTAATGCCTTAATGCCTCTCCAAAGGGGGAAAAGAGTAAACAAGAGGAACAAGGAAAAATAAAGGAGGGGGAGAGGCGGAGGGAAAGTAAAAGGATAAGAAAGTGGAATGGAGGTGGTGGAAGAAAAGAGAAGAGAAAGGAAAAAAGAAAAAAAGAAGAAAAGAAAAAAAATTTAATTAAAAAAAAGGTGTGGGTTGGAGGAGGAACTCAGGAGTCAGGATGGGTAACTTTGGATGCTTGATGTGGTAATTATGTTCTTTTTCTTCTCTTTATTGAACACTAATTGTATTAAAGTTATTTTCTATTAATGGTCTTAAACATTAGAGTATGTTTTGTCTTTATGCAATGAATGGGAGAATCTACTTCGAGTAGGTAGGTTTGAGGGTCCTTGGACATGCCTCACTCTGTCCTGTAAAGATCTGATAGCAGTAAAGAACCATGAAGACATCTGAGCAGGGATTGAGGGTCATGATCCTCTCTGGCAGAGTGACAGAAATAGGAAATGGACAGGAAGACCCAGGTGAGCAGTGTGTCTTGCCTGAGACCCCTCAGTAGTTAGCAGATAGGGAATTAGCACTGAAACCTAGAGCTCTGGATTCTTCCTACTAACAGCAAGCTACCTCATTCTTAGTAAATATCCCCTTTTATGAGTGGATAATGGAAACTTGGGGAAGCAAGGGACTCCATGTGAGGTCTCGTCAGTGACTTGTATCCAGCTTGCTGTAGGCCATGGATGTTCACTGCTTTGTTCCAAGTACCCAACCCAGGGTGGCCACAGAACAAATTGAGCTGCAGAGAGGAACAGAGTCTGCCCCCAGGCTCCTACTTAGGAAACTGGTTGTCCAGGCTGTGTCAGCTCAGCCTCGCACTTTCTAGGTGCCCCCTTAGACTTGACTCCACCAGAGGGCCAGGAAATTGCCTGATGAAAACAAAGGATTTCCTTCCTGTTCCTGCCTCCTCCTGGTGGACTGGCTCAGGACAAGGCCTGGCTTACCTCTGTCCCAGGAGCAGGGCAATGTCAGCTGTCTTTAGTGGGTTCCTCCCTTCTCCAGGCACCAAGGGGAGGTGATGCTGTCAGGTGCTGAGCTTGATCAGAAAGCTGCTATTGTCATTTCTTTATCAGGTCTGAATTCTCTGAGGTGACAGCTTTGACTTCAAAGCTCCTTCCTTAATTGAGTCTTTGTCACTTCATTGATGGTAATTTACACATCTAGTAGTATAGCTAGTGCAGATGGAGGCACAGGCAATGTGATTGGAGTGAAGAGCTGTGGGCACCAGAGCTTTGGGGCTGCACTTTCTCCCAAAGCAGGGGGGCACCCTGGATATTGGGGGTTTCCGGATGCCTTGCTGCATGAGGCTGGGTCGGGCACCCAGGGCTCCTTTCTCATTCGTCAAATATCACTGAGCTAGAATTCAGTACAACGAGGATGAGGCTATAACAATGGGTAATAAATGACCCTTTTTTTTTAGAAGCTTCCAGTCCAATGCGACAAATACGTTGACTTTGATACTCAGAAGGCAGTCCCAGAGCGCTCTATGATGGGGGAGCAGGAAGTCAATCAGCTTCTGGAATTCATCTGTATTCAATGTCATTCAACCATCTGGGTTAAGCACCTATTTCCCAAAAAGCAGTAGAAAGATGGGAGGGGGGATGTAGAAAAATAGAGACTACTAAGACTATAAAACAGTTGATATCTCTTTCTACTCTTCTCTCTCTCTCCTCCCCCTCCCCGATTCTCTTTCTCTCTTTGCTCTTGCTCCAGATGTCCATGATACTCCTACTATGATCCAGACTCTGCTAGGAATCTGGGGAAGAAAGGTGACTGAACACACACTCCACCCATGTCTTCAGGGAATTTTCCCAAGTCTTTCAGAGAGACAATCATTAATCAAATAAGCACCGAATATCAGGAAGTATGTTCAAGAGCAAAGCAGAGAGCTGAGGGCTGAGGGAGTGACTGGTGGGGCCAAGAGGGATGGGCTGGGCATGGACATCACAACTGTGGGGCTATGACAGACCTTTTATTCCAATTGTTGGTGCACACACACACACACTCACAGCTACCCACAATCATATGTACACAAAATACACACAAACACCAGCACACACTGTGACCCACAGACTACAATTTCTGGTAACGAGTGTTTAAGAAGCCGAACATTGACAGAAATGTAAATTCACTCTCAAAGATTTTTCATAGTTAAAAGAGTCCAGGGAAACCATAGAAAACAATGTAGTGAATATTTGTGTTATCTTTGGGTGGGTCAGATCTTTCAAACCCACAAAGAAAAAGACTGACAATTCTGATCAGATACAACTTTAAAGCTTTAGAAAAGCCTGGAAAACAAGTGAGAGACCTGAGCTCCTGCCTACACTTGGCATGTCGCTGCAGACTGCTGGTGCCTCTGAACCACAAGCCAGAACTCTGAGCTCACCCATCGCAGTTGGTGAAAAGCCGCTACCCTGAGCCTCCAAGAGACACATGCCTTGCCATGAGCCCTAGGCTCAGCCACCTCTCCCCGCAGGCCAGGGGTTTGTGGGTTCATGCCTGTAGGGTGCTGCTCTAGTGCTGCAGCTGATTTTAATCCTAATTGGTTGATACCCATGCTGCACAATTGTCAAAATATTTTGAATTTCATCCCATTTTTACTATAATATTATTGAATGCTTATTATGTGCCAGGTACTGTCTTATCCACATTAGACTCACCAACTCATAGAATTCTCACAGTCACTGTGGGAAGAAGAAATTATCGCTCTTCAGGATTATAGTGGAAGGAACAGTGGTATAGAAATGTCAGGGCTTTTCCAGGGTTATGCAGATTAAAGAAAGTGGTGCAAGGTGAATTTGAGCTGCCTGCCTTTGAAACAGAGACTCTTAACACCTGAACATCTTTGTCTTTTCCAATCAACAAGAATAAAAACAGTCAAGTAGAATAATGGGTGAAGGATCTAAGCAGATAATTGACCTGCACACACACAAGAGATATGGCTATCCAATAAAAACAAGCAAAGATATTTGTCTTTATTAAGAATTATTAAAAATTAAACACATGAAACAGCAGTAACATGTTTCTATCATGTTGGAAAAAATTTAAAAGATGGACAAAACCTAGTGTTAAGAGATGTGAGGGTTTGGGATGATGTTAGAAGGGATTGTGGTGACATTTTGTAGCCGTTTGGTCAAATGTATCAAGTAAAATATGTATTTGCCCTTTAAATAACAATTTCATTTACAGGTTACCATCAAGTAGAAAACTACAGCAGTGCAAAAAGATAAATACTTAAAATGCTCATAAGTGTTGCTTGTAATGGCAAACTGTGAAACAATCAGCACACTCATTGTTAATTAATTTCTAGAGCCAACAACAGCAACATCTTACAGTAAAACACAGTAATTCTTTTTTTTTAACTAAGCGAAATTTATATATATATGTGACATCAATTGTAGTCCCATGGAATTCCCATCACCATTTCACCTGTGCACGGTCACCTCAGTCCCTTGTGCTCTTTCTGACTTCATCCCAGTCTCCCCCCACCCCCCAAGGTGCCTTTGATTTGTTCTTGTCTTTTTGTTCTTGTTGTTTTTTTTAGTTATTGTTATTTTCCTTGAGTCCTTTTTTTGTTCCTTTATATTCCTCCTAAAAGTGAAACCATTTGATATTTTTCTCTTGCCTTCTGACTTATTTCACTGAGCATAATTCCTTCTAGCTCCATCTGTGTTTCTAAAAATGACTCTAGTTTATCTTTTTTGATTGCTGAATAGTATTCCTTTGTGTATATGTATCACATCTTCTTGATCCAGTCATCTACTTTTGGGCATTTGGGTTGTTTCCAGGTCTTACCAATTATAAATAGTGCTGCAATAAACATAGGGATACAGGCATTTTTTTGGATTGGTGTTTTTGTGTCCTTTGGATAGATCCCTAGGAGCGGGATTGCTGGGTCATATGGTAGCTCTATTTTTAGTAGACTGAGGAACCTCCATACAGCTTTCCATAGTGGTTGGATTAGCTTGCATTCCCACCAGCAGTGTACCAGAGTTCCTTTTTCTCCACATCCTCGCCAGCATTTGTTGTTGTTGGTTTTTTTTGATGTGTGCCATTCTTACTGATGTGAGGTGGTACCTCATTGTGTTCTTGATTTGCATTTCCCTGATTATGAGGGGTGTTGAGCATTTTCTCATGTGCCTGTTGGTCATTTGCATGTTCTCTTTGGAGAAATGTCTTTTAAGTTCTTCTGCCTATTTCTTGACTGGGTTGTTTACTTTAAAACACAGTAACTCTTTACAATGATATTAAAATGAAAACATTGTAGACATTTTGTGGGATAGATTATAGCATAATACATTTGTAGAAAATCAAATGCAGGTGTACATGTATATGTACAAGGTGATATTCTGGAAAATGATTCAGTAAAAAAGTAAATGCTAGGAATCTCTAAGTTTGGGAGATATTTTTGTCTCCTTTTCACAGGCAAATATCATGCTTGATTTTTTTATGCAAACATGTCATTTTAATAAAACAGTAAAGATATTTAATTAAAAATAAACTATCAGTAAGATACCAGATGTGGCTTCCAGTTGAGTTTTATGCTAGGCTTTGCACTTATTTCTTTACAGCAGGAGTTTTTCAGACTGCAGGTTATATCCAGTACTGGTTATGTAGTCAATTTGCTAGCTTGAGATAGCATTGATAAAAAAACAAAACAAAACATAGACTGTTGAATAATGTTTTGTGAAATAATTAAAATTTAATTAATGCGTGCTGGTTCATGATGGAGAATAATACCTCCAGGATCAAAAGTACTACCTTGACCCTGCACACTAAGTATGTACTCTTGACAGTCAGATTCCAAGGGATCAGACACCAAATTCCCTTCCACCTCTCAAAGTAAAGAAAATCAAGGGTCTAAAAATAAGTGGACTGGCTTTTCCTGGTCTGTGGCATCCAAACCCACCATAATACTATTGCTTAGGTCTCTTTTCTCTCTTTCTCTTTCCTTTAATCCAAGGCAGTAAATGAACTGTGGGTTGATTGAAATTATGTTTCTTACCAGCAGTACCAGGTAATACAGAGACAATGTTTTTCTAACTAGAATTCATAGTTTGCTGAGGACAGGGCTTGCTTCCATGCACACATACCTCAGCCTTGCACATGTGAGATTTCCTGGTTGAGAATACACAGGTTTAAATTGAGAATAATTTGATGCTTCCTCTTGACAGAATCAAACATTATATTGGTAATGACCCTAAAGAAAACTTTAAACAAAAAAGACTATATCTAACAATAATACCACTAATAAATGACCTTATCATTAAAATTTGGATGTGATGCAAAGGTAACAAGTCTTTGCAAGGGGTTGTATTAATCATGTTTTTATTTTGTGTTTTGTGATGATTTGACATTATGGAGTTTCATGAACCTGGGGAAGAACTGTTCTTCCTAGGAGTAACTAATTCTTAGGGATGGCAAACAACCTGCCTCTGAGCATGTCTTTGATAGTCAAACCAAGTAATCTAGAGCCCATATCTGCTTCTTTCTAGAGCCATAAGCTCCTGAAGGCTAGGATCCTATGCCCCTGCCCTAAAGCACTCTAGGCCTAGGTACTAGGCAACTGCGACTCTGGGATAGACCAGAACCTGCAGAAAATTTCAAACCATCCAATCCTACACCTGTTCAGCTGCCTCTGTTGCTTCACCCATTCCTTCCCACAACAACACCAAAGGCTCACAGTCATGTTTTGTTCCTCACTCCCTCTGCCCCCTGACCAGTCTGGTGCTCCTTTTGTGGCCTGGAACGGTAAGGCATGTCCATGTTTACAAACTGTAAGCAGCAAATTACCATGTCAATAGCAGTCATCCCCTGATCTGTTGGTCTCACCATGCCTGATTAGAACAACTCCTGGGTACATTTTAAAACAACAGTCACTCAACTCAAGTAATGCAGGCACTAAAATTCCCAGATGATTCAGAAATACTTATAATCACTCAGATTTAAATGCTCACTTTGCTAATAGATTGAACACTGCAGAGAACTTATCCTATGAGCAGAGGAGCATGCTCATCTATCAGAATGAAGTTCAGGAATTGGCAGTCGTGATCTTAATGATTCCTGTGAGAGATGACTTGAGAGGTTGAGATTAAGATGCTTCTCAGGGCTGTATATTTGCAAGAGCATTCATCAGTGGGGATCAATTCTGATGTCTCAACAATTGGTGCAATTCTTTTCAGAATAAGTTCTCAAAGATTGTTTCTTGAAAGTGTTAAGCCACTTAATGTCCTTCTGGAATCAGAGAGCATATACCTGCAGGCAGTGCTGTGAATGAATAGCAGCTCATCCTCTCTCTTCCAGGGGAAAGCTACTCATCATCCTTGCAGGCCAGTTACACACCAGGGAGATTCTATGTTGGAAGCACCCATGCTATTAGAACACTTTAACAACAGGAAATTGTCAACCTATTTCTTAAGCTAGGGGCTTACAAGAGAAGTTCAGGGTCCTAGACTCCTCTGGATTTGAACACTACACCCCCCTTCACTTAAGAGGAACACTTTAAGAATGCAAGAGTGAAGTGCCTGGGCAGGCTCAAAGCTCAGTCAAGTCTGGGACTCGATTCTTGCAGCTCTTGTAGGAGACACTTGAGTGCCCATGTGCTTCTTCTATTTTCCAGCAATGCTGTCCTCCATGACCATTGGACCTGCTGGGGTGGGAGTGGGGGTTCAGGTGGGAAGTGAAGATGTCATAGAATCCATTGCACACTCCTATATCTAACAAAAGGATTTCTCAAGACTTGGATTTCCTAGATAGTGGGAGAAGGAGCCTTATTTCAACATTGCCTGATAAAAGGTGAAGTAGGATATGGAAATAGTACTTGTTGAGAGTTAAGCGTCCCAGCAAATAACCTGCCACATAGTCTCCTTAACAGCAGAGCTCCCTTCTCTGTGCACCATAGCTGCTCATATACACACTTCCACTACCTCTGTAATGTACAGTACTATATCTATAGACACAGAACCTGAGGTTCAAAGGGTTAAGGATTTTGTTTGAAGGATCAGACAGTGATGGCCATGCTGTGGATTCTAGACTGGCCTGCCAAACTGAAAGTCTTGCTTATACTCTTGTCCCAACTCACCCTGCACTAGTGAGATTGAACTGTACAAAATTCACCCCAAGTCTATTCCAGACATTAAGAGGAGGAGTGGCCTTCCTGAGGCAATTCATCTCCAATCAGATAGCCCTTTTACAAAGACAAACATTTCCAGATGCTTCCTAAGCCCTGGAAGAAGCTTGCCATTTCTTGAACCCTCCATTGCAAGGCATTTTGGGGAGAGCCCAGTAACTGAGGTCCTCTGAGTCATGGAAACCGATGAGGCCCATGGCTTGCCCAGTCACATTTGCATGAAGTGCCTGGGAATCTACATGAGTCCCTTCAGAGAACTTCTGTGTACAGATTGTGGAACCTTGGGCCCTCCGCTGCAAAGACTTAACTTTTGTTTCAGGCAGGGACTGGTGCTAGATGGCTCCTGAAGCTGTGAGCTGTGGTGAAATGGAGCACGGCGAGGAAGAAGGGGCTGGAGTGCTGGTATGGGGGCTCCTTGGGCCTGCATTTGAGTCACACGCCTTCCGAATATTCCAGTTTTCTCTGAGACTCGATCTCTTCATCTCCAAAGCAGGGGGAGATCATTACAGTGACAGTAAGACGTAAATGAGATTAGCTAGGTAAATTCCTAATGTGCTTAGCCCAACTTAAGCTCTCAGTCAGCACTACTTATTATTATTTCCCTTCTTTCTTCCTACCTCCCTTCTTCCTCCGCCCTTTCTTTCTTCTATTCTTCATTTCTACTTTCCTCCCTCTGCTCCACTTCCCAAGCTCCTAGAACCATGTGCAGTCTGGAGGTTTAGGGGAGAATCAACCCGTTGGGTGGTCCCAATGCCACAGATGCCTTGACCTGAACTCCCACATCCTGGAGAAAGGGCCCGGGAACTGCTGTGTCCTTTGGCTGTAATGTGACATGGGAGGGTGGGGGGGAATGGAGTTAAGAGAACAGAGAAAAACTAGAGCTATCTGATTGCCCTCTTTCCTCCTCCAGATAAAAATGAAATTCCTGGAAATAGGAAACAAAATATTCCTCCACATAAAAAGAGGGCTGTAGAGAATGACCTCTCCCATGGCAATGCAATAAAGGGGAAAAGAGCTCTCAACATTAGGAAATGACTATGCTTTCCCCTTCCATTCGATACCAGAGGCCTCACTGCTGCTGGCTCACTCATCCCAAGCATTAATTTTCTATTATGAGGAAAATTAATGAGTTTAGCCAATTTCTGGTGCTCATAAAGTTGTGCTTTTCATTACCAAGGTTAACAGCCTGCGAGAGACTCTGCCTCTTGGCAGGGCGTCCACAAAGTTGGGACTAGCAGCTACCTCTCACTGGGGCTCAGGGCTGATGCACCCCTCACCATGGCCCTGGGATCCTGGGTGCCTGCTTCTTCTTCCTGGCACCCAGCCAAGCTCTTCTTCTTATCCAGCCTCCTGCTGAAGCTTACAATATCTTCCTGATTAACCCCAAGTGTTATAACCACCCATGTGGTTGAGTCAGTTCTCCAGGTCCCTAAACACAGAGTGTTAGGAGACAAGTCTTAACGGGGAGGCAGGCAGATTGATTGAGAATCCCCAGCCAGGAATCCTCCCCCAGGGGTGGTTGAGGTGTTTTGAAACCAGTGTTATGCAAATGTGGAGGCTAGGCTCTGAAGGAAGGGCAGGAGCTGGTGAGGACTGAGTACAAAGAGTACAGAAAGAGTACAAAGACCTGGAGGCCCCTCAAGTTGGTTTGTCTTTTCACAGCATATCCCTTTCGCCAGAGATCAGCAAAACATGGTCCACTGAGCACATCTAGTCTGTTGCATTTTTATGTAAATACAGTTTGACTGGAATGCTGCCTTGTTCATTTACTTAATATTGCTGATGACAGGCTGGTACTGTGACCCCAACGTTTAGCGGCCATGACAGAGGAGGTACAACCTGCAAAGTCAAATATTTGTAATTGGGTAGTCCCCATGTAAAGGGGAGGTTCCAGGTTCCTGCCCCACCCAAGGAAGGGTGGAGCAGAGCAGGGAGGAGGAGAAGCTGAAGAGGAGACTGAAGAAGGAAGGAAGGAAAATGGAGAACAAGAGGAGATGTGGCAGAGGCACATGGAGCAGAGAGATATGTGAAAAATCTGCACTTGCTTCTTGACCCTGGACTGGTTGAAACTGATGCTGGTGAGAGACCCATAGGGAGGTAACAATGGCCGTTTTTATCTTGATTTTGATTTTTCTCTTTTCCTTCCAAACGTATCTGGTTCCTTCTGCCCCTTTCCTGTGGGTCCCCACCAGGAAGTGCCTTAAACTTGTGAACAGGCTTTTAGGCCTCAGTGGCCCTGCTTTGGACCAATCTTGTTTGGCTGGGCATTTAGCCACAAGGGGATAGGTAACTTCAAGTGCTTGATTTGGAAACTATATTCCTTGTCTTCTCTTTATTGTACATTAATTGTATTAAAGTTCCTTTCCAGTAAATGTCTCATGCTCTAGAGGATGCTTTGTCTTGATGTGGTGGGTGGCAGAACCAAACCTGTGGCAGACAGGGGTGCCCCTCATCTTTCCCTGTAACATATTCACCAGCTGACTATTTATGGAAAAAGTTCTCTGAGCCTGCTCTAAGTTCTTCCTGTTGTTTGCCAGTAAACGTTTCCAATGCTTGATCTCAAATGAGATATTCCCAGTCTCTTTTCTGGGGCACCGAGTCTCTCTACAGCTGAAGAGTTACAGTGAAGAGTTAAGAATGAATATGATTACAAAATGCAGATACAAGGACTCTCAGAACCCCTGTGTTTGGATCCTGGCTTATACTAGTCACTAATGACTTACAAACATAAGTAACAGTGGTCAAGTAAATGCAGTTTATTTACTTAGCAATGACTGTGATGGGCACTGGACCAGACTTTAAAAATATATATATTCCATTTAAATTCTCAAAAAAATCTTAAGTGGAGGCATCATTCATTCAGTCATTTATTTATTTTTTACATTTTCCCCTTTAATTTATATATATTTGACATCAATTGTAATCCCATGTATTCCCCATCACTATATCACCAGTGTACCATCACCTCAGTCCCCTGTGCTCCAGTCTCCCCTCAGGCCTCCCCCCCATCAGGTGCCCCCAATTTATCCTTGTCTTTTCATGCTTGGTTTTTGTGTCTTTATTGTTATCATCATTATTATTATTGTTCTTATTTCTTTCCTTGATCCTTATTTGGGTCCCTTATATTCCTCCTAAGGGAGGAACCATCTGGTATTTTTCTTTTGCCTTCTGACTTATTTCGCTGAGCATAATCCCTTCCAGTTCCATCCATGTTCCTATGAATGCGTCTAGTTTTTCTTTTTTGATTGCTGAGTAGTATTCCATCATGTCTATGTACCACAGCTTCCCGTTCCAGTCATCTGTTTTTGGGCACTTAGGTTGTTTCCAGGTCTCACCTATTGTAAAGAGTGCTGCTATAAACATAGGGGTGCAGGTATTCTTTTGAATCAGTGTTTTTGTGTCTTTTGGGTATTTTCCTAGGAGTGGGATTGCTGGATCCTATGGAAGTTCCATTCTTAGTAGATTGAAAGTGGAGGCATTTTTTACTCCTGTTTTACAGCTGCTGAAACTAAGACTCAGAGAGAATAATTGCTGATACTTGCATCAGTTAAGAATTGGGTTCAATTTTTGGTAAAAGGAAGACAGATAAAGGCAACAGTTTAAACAAAATTAAGTCCATAAAAGAAATATGGAGCAAACGAGGCAGGACATGTGGCAGCTTCACTTATTTTTAGGTTCTACATTCTCATTGCTTCTTTTGCTGCTGGTTTTCAGGTCTCCTTGTGGACCACTGTTTGAGGCTGGAGCTCTGTCAGCCTATCAGCAATGATGGGAAGGGCAAAAGGCATTTTCTAAAAGAGCACACAGATATGACTGCTCTTTGTTGACCAAAATTTAGTCACATGGCCATAGCTACCTGCAGGGGACTTGAAAAATGTGTCTTTTAGATTGACATGTGACTTCCCTGCATAAACTCAGGATGCATTACTGACAAAGAGGGTAGATGTGTATTAGAAAGACTATCAGTGACACCTGCTCCCTACCACTCTCCTCCACACACTCACTCTCACAGACATGCTGTCCCACAAGGCAGAACCCTCACGTCTTGTGCAGTTACTACATCCACTTAAGGTCCAGGGTCTGGTCAATCCCACATATGGCTTCTCCAGCCTGATGACCCACAAACTAAAAGATAAATAGCCTTTTTCTCTAAACCTACCCAATTGTGGAGGAAGCTAAAATAAGCACACTTCTAGGAGGAATATAAGGGAACCAAATAAGGGGCCAAGGAAAGGAATAATAACAATATTTTAAAAAATCGCATCACAACAAAAACAGACAAAGACAAATCAGAAGCACTTTGTGAAGAAGGGGAGGGAGAGTGACTGAGATGAGGGCAGAAAGAGCACAAGGGACTGAGGTGATGGTGCACTGGTGAAATGGTGGTGGGAATTCCATGGGGACCACAACTGATGTCAAATATATATATAAAGAAAGAAAAAAATTAATAAAAAAAGACCAATCTTCCTTTCAGGAAAGGGAGTAAGAGAAACATAGAGATGACTGGTCAGCGGGGCCATGAAGCCTGCAGAGCAAGCATAAAGGGCTCACTGCCCAGTGTGAGCTTGGTTCCTTGTCTGCCCTCCTCCAGCTCTCGGGGAGCAGCTGCTCAGACAGCATCTTCTTTGTCTCTGGTTCTGCCTCAGAACGGTCTACCCTATCATCCTTCTCCTCCTCCAAGTGGGACTGTGGAGCTGGCCCTCCTGGGGATGCATTGTTCCAATGTCCTCAATGTTGGATGTGGGGCCTGGGACAGAGACTTTTTTTTGATTGTTGCTGCTGCAAGTCTGCAAGAACCTGAGCTTGAGTTTTCTTTAGAAATACAGCCCCGCCCCCGCCCAAACCCATATTGACAGTCTATGTGCTTCTGATCACTTTAAAGCGCAAATAATTATGGCCACATCTTTCATTTTGAGACTGGACATCCAGACATTTTGCTCACTGGTCATATAGTTTGGTCCATCTCCTCAGCATGTGAGTTAACTAGGTGGCGGTGATAACACCTTTAATCTGATCTGTGTGGGACATAGACTCCGACCGTCTGTAGGGGCCTCTTAATAAAAGGGCTTGATAAAGGCTTGGAGTTACAGTTTTATTTTCCACTAGAGCTCCCACTTCACAGCCACCAATTATAATAGCTTCAGTTTGGGGTACAGCAGCATTTCACTGTTTTCAGCTTGGTAAAAACTCTCATTCAGAATAGGATAGAAAATGTGGCATTTCCTTCCCCCTCTGCTTGTGAACCAACCAGCTCCAGTTGAAGTCCACCTCCCTCTGCAGTATTCTGTTGAATATAGCATTCTTTCTGCTTTATTTCCCCCATTTCTCCTATGTCACAAGCTGAGACGTTCTAGATCTTAATCCCCACGGGCCTATAGGCGTAGGCAGACTCAACCAGTGTCTTGCCTCTGCCTGTAAGGGTTGCTGGTTTTCTAGGGAGGGGCTACTCCTCTATCTGCCTGGGTACCCTTTAAAGAGATTACGCTTCATGCTACATTCAGGTTATATTAGTGTAACATCCTGCACCCAGTAGTAGCTTCTCCATCACAAAGAAGTTGTATCTGATCTGGAGGGGATTATGCTTAGCGAAGCAAGTCAGAAGGCAAAAGAAAAATACCAGATGGTTCCTCCCTTAGGAGGAACATAAGGAAACCAAAGGAGG
>JAGFMF010011410.1:1296907-1307394 GCA_019455555.1 Galemys pyrenaicus
TGTTGTTTGTTTGTTTTTTCACATTCCTCCTAAAAGCGAGGTCATCCGATATTTTTCTTTTGCCTTCTGGCTTGTTTCGCTGAGTATGATTCCTTCTAGATCCATCCATGTTTCTACAAATGTCCCTAGTTTTTTATTCTTGATCGCTGAATAGTATTCCATTGTGTATATGTACCACAACTTTTTTCGGTGGCTTTTTTTCGGCTTTTATTATCAGAGGCGACCAAGTACACGGCAGGCAGGGGTGCCGGGGGCAGGCAGATTAGCCCCTGGCGCATCTCCCTCTCTCTGCTGCTTTGCTGCTTCTCTTGTTCTCCTCTTTGTCTTCCGGCGTCTTCGTGACACCGCCCTTATAGGCCTGTGTCTAAGCCCAGGTTCACCCACCTGTGCATGCCCACCTAGGCATGCATGCAGAGCTGCAGGTGTCCATCATTACACTAATGGCGGGAGGGTGGAAAAGCCTGATGACTTTTCTCTGACCCTATGCTCCCCAATCTCTGGCACCCTGTGCTCCATGGGGTGCTCTGGGAACCTAGGCTATTTCCTTCTCTCTGAAAGAGAAAGGAAACATCCATTATGAAAACCAATCAATATAATTTGAACCTGTATGCAATTAAAAATTAAATTAAGTAGGTTCATAAAATCTAACCTCCTGTTTACCAAGATTGATTCTGGCAGTGGCTGCTCAGACCCTGGCTCGGGTGGTGGCAGGGATCAGGCGCAGAAAGTGGGCACAGGGAGGCTCACAGCTGCCAGGGGAGGAAGTCCTGTTATTCTCTGCCACTTGCTCAGATGAGTCTTAAGGTTACCAGGCCCAGAATTCCAGGCTCCCTCCAGTGAGGGGAGATCCTGGGCTCCTAAGGGGGGTGTCCCCCATTCCTACAGGTGGTTGCAGGCTTACCTGATGCCCAATTGCTGAGTTCTGGGCCTGGTCTGGAATGTGTAGGGCCACACCTCCAGCAGAGAGTATGTAGGTCACAACTAAGTCTGGCTCTCCTGCCTCACTTCCCAGTCATTTCCACCTCATGGGACCTAGCACCCTAACAGGAGCAGACAGTCACACCAACATTACCTCAGCACCCACCTTGTGATAATAGGCTGTGATCGTCCCCTGTCTATTAGTAGAAAAAAAATTAAAAATGGAGAAACCCATTTTAACTTCTCCGAGAGCTGAATGGAGCCGAGGCAGGAAATATCAGAATATGGATTTTTCAAAGATATATGCTTACTTCATTTCAAAAGATTTGAGGAAGTAGACAGAAAGGAGCTTAGAGAAGACAAAAGCTCACCTGTGAGGATAGTCACTGTTTAGGTTTTTATAGTCCAGCAAGTCCAAAGTGATGGAAGAAGAAAAGAGCAACCGGAAATGCTGTCTCTTTAATTAGAGTAAATGAAAATCAGCTCCAAGGAAGTTGATACGCATATGGCAGAGCTAAGAAGCAGCCACACAGCATGGATAAGCCAGAGGAAATGACAGGCAATAAAGATTCAAGGCTACAGGCTACATAGGAAGGAGGGCTCCTTGCATTCTTGTAAATATAAATTTGGTTAATTTTCACAAAGGGCAAAGTAGAAAATTGGTTATGATTGATGTCTAAACATACTTACATGTTTATGTTCTTTTAAATATTTAAACTATTGATATTAGATTTAAACTATATCTAATATTAGTGTAGCTTTCTTTCATTGTATTTCAGTTAACTGTCTTGGTTTTAGAAATAAATATCATAAACAGGAAATAGTATTCTTTAATATTTTGTTTCATGGTAAGGAAATATGCTTGTATAAGGCAGTATGTTATCTAGAAGAGACTGCCGGGGGGCTTGAACCAGGTCCTCATTCTACCACACCTATCAATCCACTTCATTGAGCTAAAATTCAGACACAAACATTCACAGGCTGACCTTGAATGTGTCTGTGCAGTGCCCCCCACCCCTCAACTGCAGCAGCCCACACAGGGCTCCCAGTACATCCTCATTATCCTCCTCCTGGTTGGGGCCCACATGCTCATGTGTTTCAAGGAAGCTGACTTTCTTTTTTTAAAGATTTGTTTAGTAGTAGAACTAGGGTGTAGGCTAGAGATGTGGGGTCAGGGTTAGTGGTGAAAGGATTCACCAGAGAGAGTGGGGAGCAGAACAGGTGGGTCTACTGAAACAAACCTCAGGAGAGGTCTGCAGCACTATGGGTAGATTAGCTACTTGGCTGGGGATTGAACTCAGGTCATAGGGTATTAATGCTGAGACTTAACTCCTGAACCACCAGGGACACCTTGAAGCTCACTTTCTCTTGGGGCACAGATTCATGGTCAAGTTTCCCCAGTAAGTAATTCAAAAGAGTAAGCAAGGGCATAGGACTGGATGATGGTGTAGCGGCAGGATGGGAGCACAGGAGGCAGGGTTCGGGATGGTTCTGGGCAGATGGGTCAAGGAAGGAGAGTCTTGGAGCCCTAGGTGGCTTTTCATACTTTATTTAGTAGAGGTGGCCAGGTACATGGCAGGCAGGGGTGCTGGGGGGCTGGGAGACTGGCAGCCCTCCCAGCCCCCAGCGCGTCTCACCCTCTCGGCTGCTTTCTTTTCTCTCTGCTGCTGCTGCTGCTATCAGTACTGTCGGTTGATCCTCGCAGTTCTCTCTGTTCTGGCGTCCTCATGACGCCGCCCATTTATGCCCGTGTCCAGCTCAGGTGCGCCCACTTGCGCATGCCCACCCTGGAATGCTCGCAGCACCGCAGGTGTCCATCATCACAGTGGTGGGAGGGTGGAGAGACCTGATCAGCCTTTACCCTACAACTTCCTCATGCACTGCTGTTTCCCAAAATAGTGGCAACTGTGACCATGGGGGACATTAACTTGACAATAGATCTGATGTAAGGAGGGTGACAAAGTATACAGGTGGAGTCATTCAATTAAGAAATAAGAAACCAAACTGGAATTTTCCTCCTATGATGGTTTGTTCTGTGGCTAATTAATTGCACTGCTGGGATTGACTTGTTAGTTGGGATATTTTGTACCCTTAGGTAGTCATGCCAACTGTAGTGCCAGCAAGGGCACGATGATTCTGGGCAGACGGGTCAAGGAGTCCTGGAACCTTCTGTAGCTTTTTTAGGTTTTTATTATCAGAGGCGGCCAGGTACATGGCAGGAATGGGACTGGGAGGTCAGGAGCCTAGCGGACACCACCCTTATACACCCGTGTCTAAGTGCAGGTGCACCCACTTGCGCATGTCCACTTAGGTATGCTGTAGCGGCAGGAAGGGCAGCACAGGAGCAAGGTTCGGGATGGTTCTGGGCAGACAGGTCAGAGAAGGAGAGTCTTGGAGCCCTCGGTGGCTTTCTGCTTTTGTTAGTAGAGATGGCCAGGTACATGGCAGGCATGGGTGCTGGGGGGCCAAGAAGCTGGCGGGCCTCCCAGCCCCTGGTGCATCTCATCCTCTCTGCTGCTCTCACTTTCACTTCTGCTCGGTGCTCTCGCTGTTGGTCAGTACTGTCGGTCCTCTTTCAGTCTGCTGCCTCAGGGGTCATGGGCTGGTTCTCGCGGGCATCTCCTCCTCCACTTGAGGTCTTGTCTCACAGCTCCTGAACCTTGTCCACCTCCTGCACTCCTGCAGCATCTCTCACTCTTCCCTCAGCGTCCTGGTTTTCGGCCACTTCCTGTGCTGCCATTGCTCCGCCAACATTACATGTGGGTGGCCTGCCACCTCTCAGTCCCTCCTGCAGTCTTCTTAGGGCTCCGCACCCATCTGCATCAAACCATCCTGCTGACTACACCAATTGTAGTGGCAGTAAGGGGGCGTCACAGGAGCAAGGTTCGGGATGGTTCTTAGCAGACAGGGGGATAAAGGAGTCTTGGGGCCCTCGGTGGCTTTTTATGCTTTTATTAGTAGATGTGGCCAGGTACATGGCAGGCACAGCAGGTCTCCTGGCCCCCGGTGCATCTCACCCTCTCAGCTGTTTCTACTGCTGCTACTCGTCAGTACTGTCGGTCCTGTTGTTCCTGTCGGTCCTGGCGTCCTTATGATGCCACCCATTTAAGCCCATGTCCAACTCAGGTGCACCCAATTGTGCATGCCCACCCTGAAATGCTCGCAGCACCGCAGGTGTCCATCATCACAGTGGTGGGAGGGTGGAAAGACCTGATAGTTCTGACCCTACACATGCATACAGGACAGCAGGTGTCCATCATCACACCAATGGCGGGAGGGCGGAAAAAGCCTGATCACTTTTCCATTTACCCTACACCAACAATCTTTTGAAGTAGGCATTACTGTTGTAGGGTAAAATGGAAATGTGATCAGGCTTTTCCACCCTCCCCCCACTTGGTGTCGACGGACACCTGTGGTCCTGCACGCGTGCCTAAGTGGGCATGCACAAGTGGGCACACCTGGGCTAAGACTGGGCATATAAGGGCAGCATCAGGAGAATGCCAGGGGAGAAAGAGGAAAGAGACAGAGAGAAAAGCAGAAGAAGCAGAGACACAAGAGGCTAGAGAACCCAGAGAGTGAAGATACGCCGGGGGCTAGGAAGCTTGCCAGTCTCCTGGCCCCCTGGTCTCCCTGCCTGCTGTGTACCTGGTCACCTTTGATATAATGAAGCAATAAAAGGCTGAAAAAGCCACAGAGGGCTCCAGGACTCCTCCTTTATCTGTCTGCTTGGAATCATTGATAACCTACTCCGTACCCTCCTGGCACTACACTATTATATTAATTTTTGTGGCAAAGAAATTTTTATCAGAGTGGTCAAGTAACTTGCCCAAGGCCACACAGCCTGGAAGGGCCAGGTGAGCTCAGTCCACTCCAGAGCCATTGCTGCTGACTCTTACACTACCCAAGCAAGCTGCTAAGGGCCCCTTATCTGAGGGGTCATCTGAAATCTTTTTAAACAAATTGGACCCTCCTGGGGTGGGCCCCAGCCTATAGCAACCAGACACTTCCCTTGTCCTCTTCCTCCACCCAGCAAAGCATCTGCATGGTGACAGCATCTTCAGTTGCAAAGAGTGACACTTTCTATCTCTCATCTCATCACATAATCTGTCAGCAGACAGGCACTGAAAATTAATTCCACACGACTTAGTCTCCTCAAAGATGCATCTGACAAGAGGAACCATTTCTGAAATACAGACTGGATGAAGTCCACATGAGGGTTCATGGGTTTTTATTCAGTTATTTATTTTGAGACTCAGTCAAATTTCTTTCTGCCCTTTGGGCTGGTGAATCTGCTCCTCTGCCTTACGTTGGGGCAGGTGTGAGCTGACGTCATGGTCCTACCTGTTCCTCTGTCCTCCTCTCATCCCAGAGGCCCATGGTTGCACACTGATGCTGCCTAGGCCCAGAGTGATCAGGATACAGCTGGTTTACGGGTCTTTTCAAAATGTTCCACCCTCTGGTTCCTCCTTCGCTGCATCCAGGAAAACACTGCTATGGTAGGTGTCAGGGGCACCCAATGGACACTGATGACTTCCAGGACTTAGGAAGAGTCCCCCTGAAATGGGAACAGAAGGCAGGAAGCACAGACAGATGGAGGGGTTGCTTGGGATGGAGGGTCTTTTAAACCTCAGGGACAGGAAAGATGGGTTCCAAAATAATAATAACTGTGGCAGTTTCTCGCAGTTGTACTTTCAGTGCCTTCAGTGCACTATCTGGAGCCTCACTATGTGACATAGGTCGGGCTGATATAACCGTGGCTATGTGACAGAGAGCAGGGGCGACAACTATCTTATTTTGAAGTCATTATTTTGTGCCATCAGTTTGCTAATTACTTTCCACAGGTCATCTCATTTGATCATTATAACAGTCCTGTGAAGTGCAAACACTATTATTGTTCCCATTTTACTGATGAGGAAACTGAGACCCAAAGGATTGAGTTTCAAAGCTCATCTAGAGGGTGAGTTTTATCCTATAGCTTATAGGCACCAGAGCCTGGACTAGAACTTAGGGCTTCTGCTTCCAAATTTATTGAGCTCCCAGTGGGCCTATGATGATGGGCAAGCTCCTGGGCATCAGCGTAAATCTTGGTCTCAAACTTAGGCTGCAGCAATGCCAGGGAGTTGCACCTTTCCTTAGGAGACCGAGAAATGAGTACTTAACTTGCTCTGGAGCTGTTTATTAACTTTCTGGGCATTTTGCTGATGGAGCAATTTGCAGAGCTGTTAATGGTAATGGAACTTTGGAGTGTGAAGACACAAGGGGAAGCTGAGAAGTGAGAGGCTGCCAGCATTCAAGCTGCCCTTTGCTGGGATTAATGAAGCCCACACGCTCTCCCCATGTTGACACCTCCTGGAAATGTCAGGTGCCACCCTCCTGTCTTGTGAGTTTGTCAACCTCCTTCCTGCCAAACCAGTCACTGCAGAGAAACTTCCAAACTCCAAGCCTTCCTCTCCTTTCCAAGCTGAAGTGGGTGCTCTGGTTAGGTTTGACTAACCAGGCCCATGTTTTATAATTCTAGAGCAACTTGCAATTCAATTTCTGGATCACTAAGACCAGGTTTTTATGGCCCATGTTATTTTGTACAGTGAATGTAGAGAACAGCTCAACTCCATAAGAAAAAAAAAAAAAAAAACAACTTGATTCTAGTAGGTTCATCTCCACTAAAGTCAGCACAAGCTATAAATTCATGCTTGTAAGAAGAGAAATGTGAGAGGATGTGCCCCAGCAGAAACGGAGCCGCCTGCCCCACCCCCCCATATGGAATAATGGGGTTGATGTAGGTTTTGAACTGACCAAGCTGGAGCCCTGGCCTGTGCTTCCTGGGCACCTTGTAGATGGAAGCAACAAAGGAGCTGGAAGGGAGGGAGCAGAGCTGAGGAAGCACTTCTCACTCCACTCATCAGGGCTAGTTCCTGTGCTGTTCCAGTCACTGCCTGTCTCACCTGGTTCTGTTTCTTCTCTCAGTTTGGGAGAGAGGCTGTGCTTAGAAAATATAACCTGTCATCTCAGAGCTCCATCTGTGATGGAATAAACTCCACCTTTAAATAATAAAAGGAAATAAATTCATTTAGAGAGGAAAAGGCTGTGACAGCTATGGAAGGAAACCCAGGGATGAGAGGATGGGGGAAATCCGTCTGGGGTCTACAAAGACTTCAGAGGGTGGCATGCAGTAGGCTGGTGTGGCAGGGGTAACATGGCCTGAGAGCATCTGGGCCCTTCAGATCTGGTTCTGAGGGTTCCTTGCTGCAAGACCTTAGATTTACTCATAAACTGGTCTCAGTCTTGGTTTTCTCATGTATGAAATAAGGATAATGATGTCTCATCCTTATAGACAGGACATAATGTCAATAACCCATCTGAGACTATTTCTGAGCAGGTGAGTTTCTCCTCTAAATTTCAGGGGCTGCAAATTTGCAGAGAAGACAGGGGTGTCTGAGGAGATGATAAAACATTTCTGTCCAGCAAGGGTGTATGCTGAGCCAAGGACTTTCAGACTGGGGTGTTTCTCCCCATTTTGCTCCCCAAATAAAATTCTGCTCCTCGTCTCAGCACTTGTGTAATGTGCCACACTCCTTCACTGGATCGAGGGCCTTCTGTTGAAATTATGTCAGAAAAATTATGAATCTGTGGAGATGGCAAAGTTGAGAAATGAATAAAGCCCAGGAAAGAGGTGGTCATAGTCTATCACACAACATATTAGCAGGTGTCAGAACCTTGGTTCTCTAAGGCTGCCCAAGTTAGCTCAAAGTGCTTCATGAATCAGCTGGAGGTAGAGACCAGGGTGCTCTTGGACCCCTGGTACTGCATGGAAAAGAGCCAGCCTGGGAATGTTGGGAAGGAATTGCTGGTACAGAGGCTCAGGTAGAAGTGAACTTGGGCAAGTAGCAGAGAGAAGCTTAGGTGTGGCCTTAGAGCACTTTTGACTGGCAAGGTGATGGGGTGAGAAAAGAGCAGGTTCTGGGCCATGGAGCATTCCCACTGGAGGAAACAGAGTTTGGACTTTATTGAGGGGCCACTGGAAGGGTTAAGGGAGATGAAAACTATACTTTTTAAAAGTTGTCTTGGTATCTGTGTGAAAGGACAAAACCGTGAACTCCTTAACTGCAGAGGCAAAAGGTCAGGTTCATCCTAACTCCCATCCCCTTGCATAGGCCTGGCCCTGGACACTCTGTGTGTGTGTGTGTGTGTGTGTGTGTGTAGGGGTGTTAATTGAAATGGATGGGTTGCTGGAGGTTGGGAGGGGGAAATCTCTGCTTTGCTCTCACTTCAGTTGGCAGAGAACTCTCCCCTGCTGGTATTCTATACTTGACCTCATTTCTGCAGAATCCAGCAGAAGGTGTATTATTCCACCCTCTTCATTTACACAGAAGGGAACTCAATTATCATGGGGAAAGGGGTCAGCTACAATCCTAGGCAGAATGGGTTTCACAGCATCAACTCCCAGAGCAGACTCCATGGCCTGGGCACCCCGGTGCCCACAGGTCAGTGCCATTGGCCTGAATGGGTCCTCAGCTCAGGACCCCTCCTTCTGCAACTGGGAACCCCCATGAAATTCAAGTTCTGCTGGGAACCAGGGTAGGTCTGGTGAAGGTGCCAGGGCCCTGATTAAAGCCCAGTGAGTCTCTGGCCAAGTGTGGGCTCTAGGCAGGGCTGCCTCTGGCAGTGGGGGAGGAGGAGAAGCAGCCCCCATGGTTTGTTCCACTTCTTGGGCTGGGCTCTGAGCCCTGATATTTCAAGCCACTGTGGGCTCTGTTCCAGGAATGTTATGTCCAATTCTCCCCCAATGAGAAGGCCTCTGGAGAGCTGCACACCCCCAGGGCCTGGCACTTACTGGCTATGCCAGGCCTTCATCAGGATGAGATTCCATTACTGTTGTTGGCCCTTGACAGCCTTGTGGTCTGGGTTGTCAGTTCACAGCTGGCACTCATCTCCCCACAAATCATCTCCACAGCTCACCCTATCAGCGGATATAGGAAAACAGCAGGACTGCATGGACTCACTTTGGAATGGCCAGGTTGCCTGTGGGGCCTCACCTCCATCCCTAGCAGGACAGGAGGAAGGAGCTCACACTGCATGGGTGCCCTGCAGTACAGGTATGGGGGCGCATGTGACAGTGCCCTGCCTGCCCACAGACACCACGTGTGTGTGTGTGTGCCTGTGAGTTGCTGTACATAGACACACCTACTCATTCAACAGTGTTTATTGAAGACTTACTGTGTGCTAGCCGGGCTAGGCCTGGGAACAGACCAGATGTGTTTTCTGCTCTTCTAGTCCAGTCGAGAGACAATATGAACAGAGCAATGAAAAATTTTGTCAGCTTATGAATGTGAGCAAGGCTGCTGCAGGTTCTCCAAAATTTGTGAATGTACATGTGCAGGAGGCACCTGTCTCCCTGAGCAAGGGTGCCCATTAGACGTGCATGGGCATACCTGTGTACGCTGATAGCTGCACCAGCCAGCACCCCATGAGAGAGAAATGTCCAGCATGCACAGAAGCATTGTATCTGAGGAATAAAAAGAGGGAGCAATATGTGAGGGTGTCTGAGAAACTCTCAGTAGTCACAGAAGATAACCACCCACTGGGCTCTGGGCTTCTGGCCACCTAACAAAGCCAAAGAGGAGAAATGTGCCTGGGTGAACAGCTTGGAGTTAGCTCCAACTTGTCCCTGACTGACCACCCATTTCCTTCTTGCCTTGGTTTTCTCATTCATAAAATCAAGATTGTAGGCACAATCGTGCTTTATCATGCTACCAGCAGAGACTTGACCTGACCTTAGGGCATCTATGCTATAACCTGGCCCTTTGGGGTATATATTACAAACAGTCAGTTGCATAATTGCACACACAAATGTGACTACACTTGTGCACCCACACCCTCATGGTTGGCAATGTAGAAGGCCAGGTGGAGGCTCTCGTGGGTAAGACAAAGTTGCCAGTACTTCTTGGAGTACTGATCACAGTGGGCAAGGAAAGCCAGCAGCGGAGGTGGAGAATGAAGTCGCAGCAGTAGCAGTGGGGTACAGAGAAGCAGGCTGAGAGTGGGCAAGATGCCTTAGCAGGAAGAGAATCTGGGCTCTTGCTCCCTCAGTGTAAAGCAGAGGAACACTGGTCTACTCAGCTCTGATCATAAATGCCATGGGCTAAATGCTTAAGCCACAGAGGTTTATTCTCTCACAGCTCTGGAGGCTGGGAGTCCAAGATCAAAGTGTTCAGCAGGCATGTTTTCTCCCAAAGCCTCTTGTCCTTGGCTAGCATATGGCTGTCTTCTCCCTCTGTCCTCACATGGCCTTTTCTGTGTCTGTCTGTCCCATGTCCTCTGCTGACATTAGTCATATTGGATTCGGACCCACTTTATTTTTTAATTTATTTTTTTATTCTATTTTTTCCCCTTTATTTATATTTAACATCAGTTGTAATCCCCATGTATTCCCCATCACCTCAGTCCCCCGTACTCCCATCTGCCCCTAGCCGTCCCCCTACCCCCTCCCAACCAAGTGCCCCCAATTTGTCCTTGTCTTTTCATTTTTGGTTTTTGTGTCTTTATTGTTATCATCATTATTATTATTGTTC
>JAGFMF010011410.1:1327985-1340501 GCA_019455555.1 Galemys pyrenaicus
GAGCCCCTTGGAAGTGGAGACAATAGAGATGATCTCTCTCTCTCTCTCTCTCTCTCTCTCTCTCTCTCTCTCTCTCTCTCTCTGCCATGTGAGGAGAACACAGCACGAGACAGCCATCTGCAAACCTGGAAAAGCCTCAACAGACACTGGATCTACAAGCCCCCGATCTCAAACTTCTAACCTCCAGAACTGTGAGCGATGAATATCTGCTCTTTAAGCCTCCTGCCTATGATAATGTGTTACAGCAGCCTGAACTGACCAAGACAGCTAGTGCACAAATAAAAGGAATTGGAAGAATATTAAACTCTTGCCATCTACAGCTCATTCTGATGGGATGGCCCCTTGTCCTCCTGTGTTCTGGAGCGAGGAAAGCCCTCTAGGTCACTCGCTGCTCTGAGGGAAATGAAGGCCAGTGGTAGGACTTAGTTCCATCCCCATGGCCTAAACAGGAGCCAAAAGTCCATCGGCAAGAAGACCTGAGGGCATTTTTATTCCTGCTTTCAGCTCCATACTGGGTGCAAAACACCAAGTGGACAAAAGATACCAATATATGCCACGCTGTGAGGGAAAGTGCAGCTCACTTAGTTGCCTTGACATCGATTTCCACCTGCTTTTGTTGATGAAGCTGCATTGGTAAATAGTGATAAATCCATTAGACAAACATGACACTCCATTATTCACAGTGTGACAGTGGCCAGGCATGGGGCCCAGGGCGGGGGTCGATGGGATGGGACTCTGCCTGGAGCTGGTGAGTCATGCCCAGTGCAGGCGAATGGTGGACAGAGCTGCCTGAGGCTGGTTAGTGTGGGAGAGCCCCTTCCCCCACCCCTGATGGGAGCCTGGTGATCCAAGTGCACGTCCCTGGACAATGTTAAGAGGTCTTGTTCTGAGCAGTTCTTCTGCTTGACTTTGGGCCTCTAGAGGCATGTATTCCTTCCTGAGCCCCATCCTTTCCTATCTTGAAGGCTTAGAAACTCAGGAACCAGAGGTTGCTCTGAGATGGGCAGATGTCCAGTGCTCCCCCTTGCAGTCAGGAAACTCATCGCCATGGACATTGGGTGACTTGCTTGGGGTTCAGCATGGCAGCAGAGGCAGGACAAGAACCCAGGGCTTCTCATTCCTGTTCCAGGGCTGAGTCACACAGCATCAGGCACTGGAATAGGGACTTGAGGTTGTGGGCCCAGGAGAGTGTGAGAGGCAGGAGTTGGGGGCTGGCCCAGACACACAGAACATGAAACTCCTTGTTTCTGGAGAGGAGTGTGGGGGGCAGGGCAGGGCAGGGTGTGTGTGTGTGTGTGTGTGTGTGTGAGAGAGAGAGAGAGAGAGAGAGAGAGAGAGAGAGAGAGAGATCTCCAGTGTGGGTATTTGGCTTTCCAAATACCCTGCACGGCTGGGAAGAGGCCAGGGAATCCTGGCTGTCCCAGATCAGACTGACAGAGCAGAGGTGATAAAGCCCCCACCTTCCAAGGCCTGGCAGGTGACACCCATATTTCTCTCTGAGGAATGAGGGTTCAGATGTGTCCATGGCAGGCTGGACTGGAACTTGTTGCTTTCTCACACCCACCCCAAACTTCATCATAGTGCCCAAGGGCAGAGGAAATGGGGCTGGAGAGAGTGGGCCCCACTTCCAGCCAGCCTGGTGATCCTGCTTTCCCTCTGCAGGTTGCAGAGGTCTCTGAATGATCCAGAAAACTGAGCAGACCAGTGAAAGGCAACAGCTACACCTGCAAGACTTAGACCCAAGGGCCAGGGCTGGGCTCAGAGCAAGGGGACATCCCTGGACAGGACAAAGCTCCAGGGGACTGGGACCAGGAAGCCAGGTCTGCTATGCGGGCTCACATCCCAAGGCAGCCTCACCTGACTCTCTTCACCTGGTCCCTGCAGTCTTTGTGGGCCTCCACTGCATGATGCTACTTGACTCTCCCTGCCTGTCTCCTCAGCAAGAGAGGTAACACTTAAGGGCAGACATTACCTGAGCTCATGATTTTCTCTCCTTCTCTGGTCTCAGACCAGTCTGAGTCTCTTAAGTGCTGGTGGCTGATTTCCCCACCCTGGCATTTCAACCCTGAGTCCAATAGAAACTGCAGACAACAACCCAACAAGGAAGAGAGCAGTAGATGGTAGAATATCAGTTTGGGGCTGATATGGAAAATTGCTAGGGGTGACTGGACTCGCCGTTGCCTGAGGCCCCTTCCCTTCCTGAGAGTGCAGGAGACCAGCTCAGCCTTCTTGCAGATGGGTAGGACCACATGGCCCATGCTGACTGTTGACAGCCTTGTAGACTGAGCAATGCTGTGCCACACGTAGACTAAGGCCCGCAGTCATAGCTCTGCTCCTGTTTGTCTTTCCAGTCACGATGAACGTGCAGCCTTGTGTGGTTGGGATGGCAGGACCACCCGCATCTGATATAGGCTGGACTGCTGAACCAGAAAAACAATTGCACTGAGAGCTGCTTAGACACACCTGGTCCCAGTTTGTAGTACTAAACTCAGACATTTTGAACTTGTCTATTGAGGTGGCATTACCTGACCTATCCAAACTGATACTAATGTAGAGGTTACTGACTTTACAGCAAAGAAAACAGCCTCAGTGAGGTCAGGTGCCTCTGCCAGGGTCACAGAGCTCAAGGACCAAAAATGCCAAAGCTTAAACCCATGTCTCCTGACTTGGACCTTGACCTGGTCCCATCCTGTTTCTCAACCCCTACAGTCAGTCTATTTTCAGCAAAGAGCAGCTGCACTAGCTGCTGAGTGTTTGACTCTCAGAGTCCTCTAGGGTGTCCCAGACCTTCAAGCCCATCTGGCTGGGCACGGAGTATGTGCCAGTCAGGGATCTCCTCAGCCCACCCCAGGCCTCTGTCCACACAGGGCTCTGTGAGGAGAAGATGCCTTTGATGCTCCTAGTCCTCTCTGTACCCCAAGTGAGGACCTGATGAGCATGTGCCCAGAGCCCTTCTCCCATGGACCCAGAAACTAGGCCAAAGTTTACCTGACCAGGTTCTGCACACAGTAATTATGCCCCGAGAAGCCCGTCTGCTAATTGCTTTTGCTATTTCTGGACTCTGCCCCCTCCTGATCTGTCCTTCTGCTCCAGACAGAAATAACCTGGCACTTGGAGGGTAATCATCGCAGAGCACTTCCAGCGCCAGCAGACATACTGCAGCAAGTATGGGGGCCCTAATTCAGAATGTGGGCTTCAGCCAGGAGCCATGGGGAGAGCCTGAGCCCTGACTTGGGGATCCATCTGCCCCACCTCCTTTTTCCTATAATGAGGTTGACTCACTGGAGCCCTCTCTCAAATCTCTGTGTCTCACCTGAACATCCTTCCTTTACATGATGGGAGAAAAGAGGTCCACAGTGTCCCAGTTCTGTCTTTTCTATTTTTCTCTATTTGTCCCCACCACCTTTGGAAAGGAAATAGGAAAAAGTCAAAATAATAGGGTTGACATTTGCAAGAACTCTTCCAACATTAGGTTCCAACGTCCATTCCAACATTAGGAATGACTGAATGGTGGGGCCAGACGGTAAGAATGAACGTTCAGAGGGAGGCAGGAGCCTCTTGGCAGCTGCAAGGCAGACATAAGCTGCACTCAGAGGCAACAGCTAAAGCAAAGCTGACATTTCAAGGCCTGTCTAGGGACTGGCCCTGCCTTTAGGACATCCAGTGAGGACCCACTTTTTATTCGGGTCCTCTCTCCAAGCCTTCTTTGAACATGCACATTTATCTCTGGATCTGTCCTCCTAAATAAATGTCATCCCTTTTGGTCTTGCTACTGCCCCCCACTGAGAATCCTGGAGACCCCACGGGAAGACCTAATGTGTGGCCTGCAGCCTCGCTGATATAAACAGACAAGAGCTGCCGGCCTGGAATATAAGGTGCAGGGTCCTCTTCTCTGGTGGGTTCATTTTACCCTTTGGAACTGGCAGGCATTGCCTCCTGGAGCTGCTTAAATCAGGTCTGAGACTGTGGGGACCAGAGTTGGCAAGAATGGGACATTTTTCTTCCAAACAAACTTGTCCAAGAATGGGACAAGTTTGTCACCAGTAGTGACATGTCATGAGCAATTAATTCCAGGGGGACTCCCTGTCTGTCACCTTGCATGGCTCCTGCCCAGAGCAGCCCCCTAGAAGGCTCACACTCTCCCTTTCAGAAAATAAGTTGATTTGCTGTAGACTTGGTTCTTCAGGGACAACAGAGACTCTTGCAGCTGAGGAGTAAGCACTCCCAAGGCCCCATCTTAGAGGAACAGTGATCTGTGAGATAAGAGAAGAGATGCAAAGTGTGCTTGCATGGTGCTCATGACATGCTGAACACACTTCTGAAAGCAGTTATTATAATACCCTTATAGTTCAGGCACTGTTATTATTCCCATTCTGGAGATGGTAAAGCTGAGACACAATGTCCACACCTTGCCAGTTTTAACTAGGGTCTTGCATGACTCTCCCCTTGGACACCCCAAACAGCAGGTGAGAAGGGCATCCTGAACTTAGGTGGATCAGTTCAAAGCCAACCTTACCATCATGACCTGTGCGTCCTTGGAAAAGTCACTTCTGTTTTTCTTATGCCTCAGTTTGCTTATCTGTGAATCAGAGACAGCAATGCCCATGTAAAAGGTTGTACTGCAGGCTCAATGACAGAATTGCATGCTACTTTTCACACTCCCTCCTCCTGAACTCCCTACGACCCAAACTTGCTCTCATCTGACATCTATGGTAAAGCGTTGTAGTGGTTTGACTATTGCTGTGTATGGTAATTATGCACACTTGTAAGTGTGGGGGAGTGAGGCGTTATTTGATGCTCTGGCATTCTGTCCCTGGAACCTGTCCCAGCAAGAGCAAATAGTTTACGGAGAGCAGGAAGGAATTCCCCTAGAGAAGGGAGGTTATTTGAAATGAAGGAAAGGTGAGACTTTGAAAAAGAGCCATTTTGATAGAAGTGAGCCTTTTGGGACCTGTGAATTCTCCCAACTTTAGGGAAGGTTTTGACAGCATCAGTCTCAGCTTTGGGATTCAAGATCTGGGCAGCTTCTGTTGAACTTTCCGTTTAATTGGAAGGATAGAGGCCCAAAGGAGTGTGGGAGCTTGCTGCTGCAGTTGGGCATCTGTGGGTTTGTAGAACTTCTGTCCTTTGTTCAAATCCATTCCCCGCCCCCCCCAACCACCCAGCAAGGGTGATGCTGCCATGCCACATGGTTAAGCACTTCGGCTTTTTATTCAAACAGATCAGGGTTCAAGTCCTATCTCTTCTTCACACAAGCCATGCAATAGGTGGCAAATTGTTTAACCTCTCTGTACCTCAATTTCCGTATTTGAGAACTGGGATAGAGAGAAACTTCTTGCAAACTTGTGAGGGTTAAATGAATGAAAATATATACTGTTTGTGCAGAACTAGCTCGGAGGACACAACTTACAGGTGTGAGAGCTGGCACTGCCCATCTCTTTCTTGTTATTGAGGTCGATGATCCTCTGCCAAACAACTACCATCAATTATTTATCATATCCTAGTTATAACAACCTATTCTTTACACTCATTGTCCTGCACATTTTAACTTTTACATTAATTTCTTATGTTCCCATGGATTCTTGTAATTTTGTCCAGCTACTTTTCCTCCATAAAGATACCTGTTCTCCAAAATCAATGTATCCATCCATTCATCCATCTTCTATCATCTATCTGTCTATCACCTATCATCGATCTACCTCTACCAGCTGCATGCCACATACATTACTGTCATACATACTAGAGCTGCTAGTACCAGCTGCTAATATCATCTCTCTGTATACTATTATGAAAACTGGTCATTTATAGCTATATACATACATTTCAAATAGATTTACCAGATCTGCCTAGCTGAAGAAGACACCTGATTTTCAGAGTATTTTACCTGCAACAATGGTGTGAAGACTAACAAGCCAACAGTGGGCCATGTGAGGGGAGTTTGAGAGGATAAGACATCTGGAGTCAGAACACAGCAAAGTCAGAGTCAGACCCCAAATCCTAGAAACAGGCTAATCTCCTTGATAGCTGAGGAGAGGGATATGGTCCTTCCTCTAAAGAGAGTGGTGGCTCCATTTCAGAAGGGATCCCACGTGGACTTCCCCCTCATTGGCACCATGGTTCTGGGACACTGTTAAAGGGGCCCAACTGAAGGTCTTGGTGCTGAACCCCATGACCTTGTGACTGGAGCACACAGAACTGATGGGCCCAACCTTGACCAGAAATGTGCTCCCCAGCTCTCTGGGATATAGCCATGGGCTATATTCCATGCTATACTTTCCCTTTCTTTTAATAAAACATGTCCTCCACTTTTCCCACCCCCTCCTCCACCTTTCCCATTCTCTCCTGATTCAGTTGCCACCCCTCAGCCTCACATCCTGGTCCTACTCTCTCTGGTTGATGCTGCTTCCCCTGTTGTTTCCAGTGGTGCCCTGGTGATTTGTGGACCTCACTTCTTCTTCATCCCCCCTCTAGTCAAACCTATGAAGGGTGAGAGTCCTCGCTATCCCCCTCATCTGCTGGTTTCTGCTTTCCCTTTCCCTTGGCATCATTTCCTGTGCAGGATGCCCACCCCTTCCCAGCCTGTCCAAGGGGCTGACTTCACTTCTCCACTTTACTGTTACTGCAGGCCTAGGACAAGGCACAGACATGAGAGACACCTGGCCCTGAGCTAGAAGTAGGGAGTGGGAGCAAGGGAGTGGGGGCTGCATGGTGCTTGGCAGGTAGGTGGAATGGGCCTGCAGCCTGAGTGCCCCTTCCTACCCTCCCACTCAGTGGGTAAGAAACCATGCTGCCCCACTGTTCTGGGTCTTGGTCTCCTTATATATGATGTAGGAGAGTGAATGAAGTCAATTCTAAGTGCAGGATTCCAATTTTGGGCAGCACAATAGGTGAGATCTAGATTAGCACTGGAAGAAAGTGTGGTGATATGAAACTGGCATAGTTAGCACAGATAGCTACTGACAGATAGACACACTCCCACAGACACACACACATTGACATCTAGATATACTCACACATGTTCACACACAACTATGCTTACACTCCCTCACACACACACATAGACACATGTGCACAGACACAATCACATGTGCTCATACATGCTCACATGCAGAGAAACACATCCAGTTTCAGATACAGTAGCACACACATGCATGCACACATCATTACTCAGCATAAACACTGTCACTCGTATCCTATTCAGAGAAAAGAGTTTTATACTCTTTTTTGTGGAGACGTGGCCTTTACTGACATATGAAAGAAAGATAGTGCAAAGGGACTAGGCATCAATCTGAGGAGCACAGACACTGTTGGAGGAGTGTGGCTTGATGGAGCAGGGAAAGCAAATGGGAGAAGAAAGCAAGCTCTCCTATTTGGGATCCCACCTGGGCTCTCCACCTCCGTGACGGGCGACTGTGGCCTGAGCCCATGGGCCCGAACACATGCACACCAGCCCTGCATGCCCACTAGTAGCCAGAGTGCTCTGGCAGCATGCTGTAGGATGTTTTTAGTTCAGTCATTTTGTTCTCCAGCTCCAGAACTTCTCTTTGGCTCTTTCTGATGATCCTAATTCTTTGTTGAATCATGATTCATTTTGTTCATGTATTGCTGTCTTGATTTCATTGGTTGGCTATCTGTGTTCTCTTGTAATTCACAAGTTTCTTTTTTTGGAATTCATTCTCAGATAGTTAGCAGATCTTTTTTAAAAGATTTTTTAAAATTTATATATGCATATAAATTTATGCCTACAAAAGATAGGGTGTAGGCCAGAGGTGGGGGTGTGAGAGGATTCACCAGAGACAGAGTGGGAAGTAGAACAGTGAAATGCACTGCTGAGGGGAGTCGTGGGCAAGACAGGAGAGGTCTGTTGTGCCATGTGGGTTAGCTCCCCATCCTGGGATTGAATTCATGCCACAGTGGCTGGTGATAGCTTGATAGTGCTGAGACTTAACCCCTGCACCACCAGGGAGGAACAGTTAGCTGATTTTTATTTCTTGAGTTTGGTTGCTGGTGTTTTATTTTGTTCCTTGGTGGTATTGTGTTCCCTGATTATTCAAGATCTGTTTGGGGAGGAGCCTTGTCTTCTCTGTGCTCCTGGCATCTAAGAACCACAGCCTTTGTGCAGCCTCTTAGAGTAGATGGCTGCTCAGCACAAAGTTAGGGAGGTGGGGAAAGCTCACCCCACAACCTGACCATCCTGTCAGTCTGGCCTCAGACTTCCAGCTTCCAAAACTGTGAGAAAATAAATGTCTATTGTTTAAGTCACATAGTCTATAGTATTTTGCTATCGTGCCAGATGGTGGCCATCAATTCCAGAAACATAGATGTCTATGTGCTGTACTTAACAAAGTTAAATGACAGTTTGCTGCCCTCTCCTGTACTTGGTAGGCTAGGGAGAGGCTACCCAAAGTTTCCACCATGATGGAGTGCCTCCCATTCAGACAGAGCAGTGAAGGGCTAGTGGTAGGGATTTTCCAGAATGTGGTAGCTGCACCAAAAGCCTGCCACAGATCTGAAGCTTCTTGATGATGTAGGGTCTGGCGTTTACTTTTGAAAATGAGACACAGATTTCACAATGCAATACCTCACAAGTGAAAGTGTGTGACTGTCACCAGACATGGTGAGGGGCAAGAAGAAAGTACAGTTTCTTCACATATCTCTCTGCCCCATCTGCCTCTTCCAGGTCTCCTTCTTGCTCTCCTTCCTTCCTCCTCCAGTCCCTTCTTTAGCTTCTCCTCCTTGCTCAGCTCCACTCTTCCTTGGGTGTGATAGAGAACCTGGAACCTCCCTTTTTCCTGGGGACCACCTTGGTATAGAACTAACAAAGGTGGGCCATTGTCGGAGAACAGTGAGGGACAGAACATGTAGTGTTGCTCACTAGACCCTGTGTCATAATAGCAGAAGACTACTTGTTACTGACAGCTCCCAAACATCTAGAATTTATGACAATTCTGTAGCTTAATGTCCCTTAAAACTTGAGTTTCCCTATCTCCTAAGATATGAGGCCTAAGCCCATGTTGGATGTTGAACTCTTGCATAGACGAATGCTTTGACTGGAATAATAAAACAACTTGCACCAGAGACTTGGGAACTTGGAAAGGGACACTTGAAAGACAGAGACATAGGTGAGACCTGTGGGGAAGATGCCAATGCAACCTTTATGTTGATTTGTATTTTGACCTTGCTCTTTTCATTCCAGCCTTGCCTGGCTCCTTCTGCCTTTTGCTATGGGTCCCCACCAGAAGGTACCTGAGACTCGTGGCAGGCCTTTGGGCCAACCCTACCTGCCTTGGCATTTACCCAAGAGGGGAATGGTAACTTTGGGTGTTTCATAGGGAAACTATTTTAACTATATTCTTTTTCTTCTCTCTATTGTACCTTTTGGTATTAAAGTTCTTTTTTTTTTTTAATTGAAGGTCTTATGCACTAAGAATATGTTTGTCTTTATATGGCAAATGAAAGAATCCATTTAGAGCAGGCAGGTTTGGAGGCCCAGGGTGCCCCTCAGTCTGTCCACTAACAAAATCTTTATCTGCCTATGGGGCTGCCCCAAAATCTGGTTGCCAGATCTTGGGGATCCCAATAGAGCTTATCTTTTATCTAAAATAATAGTCTTAATCACTTCTTAATCCTTAAACTGGATTGATAGTGAAGCTAACAGCCCTGGAAGAACACAGAATTTTTATTATGGCTGTAACACAATCAATTTTCCAAGATCCTGGGACTGCGAGTGAAGCCTGTCAATGATTAATCGCAAGGAGTAGGGGAAGAGATGATAAAGTGAGGTGTTACAGGGCAACCCTGATATAAAATGGGTTGCCTGACTATGGGTCCTCACCCATGCACTTAAAGGGGACTTATAATAAGACTCAACTTGCAGGCACACACATAAAGGTTAATAAAGGATTTATTAACAAAAGAAGGAGGAATGAAGAAATGAATACCCCAGGAAGGGAGATGGAGGTAAATCTGTAAATATGTCCTACGAGTTCCATCAAGCTGGAAACCAACAGCACACTGAGAGCCGGCAAGAACCAAGAAAGCCCACAGCCCACATGTCTGGTTTGGTACCAAAACTGGCTGCTTAACTCCACCCTCAGGTTGTATTTATTGAAGTGATGTTGATTTGCATCACAGTATATGTCTTAAGGACATAGGTTTACACCTCTACAATTGTTTATTGTTTCACCACGCTCACCATGCCCACCACCCCCCAGTTATCCCCTAGTAAACTCCCCTCTCCCCTTTGCTCCCATTCCATAGTATCTGATGTCATTTTTGGAGTGAGTGGGTCTGGAGAGTGGGGTTCTTGGGTTCACTCTGGGAAAGGTTTCACCAGAGCCCCCTGTTCAGCAGTACGCAGCAAGTTCCCAGACGAGTTTCTCCAAGAAGCAGACATTAGTTATTTTAAAGAGCAATTAGGAAAATGGACAGAAGAGCAAAGGATACTTGCAAAGACACAAGTGGGCAGGAAGAGCTGCCCTGAGAGGGACAAGTTTGCTGAGAGAGACTGCATAGTTGCAGGTGGGTTGCCTCAAGGAGAACTGACTTCACTGAGGGTGGTCAGTGAAGAGAAGCCCCGGCATGGTACACCCGGGTTAGAGGCAGGCAGGAGGCTGCTGCCCTTCAGAGGAGAGAGTGAGTGAGGAGAAGCACCTGCATAGTCACAGGTGGGCAGAAGGTAGCTGCCCCAAGCCAGTGCAGAGACTGCATTGATACAGTCTTCTTTTGGTAGGAAGGGACTTCAGAAGATTTTACAAGCACATGCCCTCTGGAGATTATTACAATGGACTCCAGAGATAGAGCTCCATCTTCTTTTTTTTAAATTAATATTTATTTATTTATGCATACAAGAGCTGGGGTAGAGACCAGAGGTTCCGGGTGGGAGTGATGAGAGGCTTCACCAGAGACAGAGTGGGGAGCAGAACAGGCAGAGCGACTGAAACACACTGCTGAGGGGAGCAGCGGGCGAGGCAGCAGAAGTCTACTGTGCCATATGGGTTCCCTCCCTGGCCAGGGATTGAACTCATGCTGCAGTGGCTGTGGATAGCTTCATCGTGTGGTGCTTAGCCCCGTGCGCCACCAGGGAGGCCCAGAGCTCCATCTTCAATCTTTACTGTTGGTCTAGCATTTATAGTGGATTCCAGAGATATTTGCTTGGGTTAATGGTTGTCAATCCCTTCTACCCCCACCTCCCTGTGCTAGCCAGGTCCCTGGTCCTAAGGCACCTTCTTTCCATTTTTTTCTATTCTTTTGTCCCTCATCAGCATCCTCTTAGTTGTCATTTTTAATTGAAGAGTTTGGGGATTTTTTTTTTTTGGTTGCAAAATGGAGGGGATTCAGCTACAATCTGAGACTCTGGATGAGTTCCTCAAGATCCTTAAGTTGTAGAACATATCCTCACCTGTAACAGTTTCTACTCCTGTGTTTGACAAGTGACAAAAAAGATAAGAGCCCTGTGGTCCCAGCGTAGCAGGGTACAGGAACACCAGAAGTGCTATTTTCTTCCTCCTTTTTACCCTTTCCTACTTCAGTCCCTCCCTGCCCCTCCTTCTCCTCCCTCCACCACTCCCCCTGGGTTACAATAACTTTTCTGGCCTGTAGACTGACCCCATAGCCCCCAAGGGAAGGTCCTTCACCACTCCCACATTTGTATCCCTTTTGGGTTCTCCTTTCTTTCCCAGGGTGAAATCCTTAAAGGTTAGCAAACTGGCAGCCCCAGCTACTACACTGGGGGGAGAAATTTCCATAGCAACCAGTTTGCTGCTCAGTCCTTCCACCTTCCTTCCTTCTTCCCCTAGGCTAGACACTCATATCCTGGGGTCTCCTGACACCTGAGCTGCTATTTGCTTCTGGACTTAGGTCAGTCCCTTAGCCCTACCCACTCCAGGTGACCTGCTGGATTATCTAAATTGGGGTGCTCCAGGACAAAAAGTAAATAATGTGGATTACCCCCCCCCAAACACCTTCATAAATGGAAGTGCTTTGCTGTCTTTACACTGGGAAGGTTACTGGGATATATGGCCTGATACCTGGTCAGAGGGGACACGCTGTTGTTTGTGCTGGGCTATTCTGAAGACCTAATTCTCTGCTTGAAGCATTGTCTCATCTATAGAAATGGGGGAGATGCCACATGTAAAAGGGGGTGCTGATCAAAAAGAGAGACAGCTCTGTATTCTAGGCCAAATGGAAGCCAGTTTTATTTTATTTATTTTTTTAATATAAATTTTTTAAAATTTACATATATTTGACATCAGTTGTAATCCCCATGTATTCCCCATCAACATATCACCAGTGCACCATCACCTCAGTCCCCCGTGCTGTCTGCCCTCCACCCTTCCCCTCTTCCCTCCCCACCAAGAGTCCCCAGTTTGTCTTTGTCTTTTCATTTTTGGTTTTTGTTTCTTTATTATTGTTATCATTATTATTATTGTTCTTATTCCTTTCCTTGATCCTTATTTGGTTCCCTTATATTCCTCCTAGGAGAGGAACCATCTGGTATTTTTCTTTTGCCTTCTG
>JAGFMF010011410.1:1341135-1352208 GCA_019455555.1 Galemys pyrenaicus
GGTTAGTTCTTTGTGGATCTGTGTGATAAGTCCCTTGTCAGTAATGCTGTGTGCAAAGATTTTCTCCCAGTTGGTGGGTTGTTGCTTTGTTTTGGTTAGTGTATCTTTTGCTGTACAGAAGCTTTTAAGTTTGATGCAGTCCCAGCTGTTTATCCTCTCCTTCACTCTCTTTGCTTTAGGTGTTGTATCTCCAAAGATGTCATTGATGTATATGTCATGTAGGGTTTTGCCTACTTTTTCTTCTGGTAATTTTATGGTTTCAGGTCTTATGTCTAAGTCCTTCATCCATTTTGAGTTGATTTTTGTGCATGGTGAAAGGCAGTATTCTCGTTTCATTCTTTTGCATGTAGCAGTCCGGTTTGCCCAGCACCACTTATTGAACAAGCTGTCTTTATTCCATTGTATGTTCTTTGCTTCTTTGTCAAAGACTAGTTGTTCATAAGCTTGTGGGTTTGTTCCTGGGCTTTCTATTCTTTTCCATTGGTCTATGTGTCTGTTTTTGTTCCAGTACCATGCCGTTTTTATGATTGTGGCTTTGTAGTAAAGTTTGAAGCCTAGAAGTGTGCTCCTTCCACTTCCCTTTTTTTCAGTTAGGAGAGCTTTGGCTATTCGAGGTCTTTTGTGTCTCCATATGAATTTCATCCATTTGTTTTCTATTTCTTTGAAGAATGACATTGAAATTTTTATTGGAACAGCATTGAATCTGTAGATTACTTTTGGTAGGATGGCCATTTTGATGATGTTAATTCTGGAAGCCAGTTTTAAATAATGCAATTGGCTTTGGAAACACTGATGTCTCCAGGGGAAATTTATAATGGATGAGCCT
The DNA here is from genome assembly GCA_019455555.1 of Galemys pyrenaicus. Lineage (NCBI taxonomy): Eukaryota > Metazoa > Chordata > Mammalia > Eulipotyphla > Talpidae > Galemys > Galemys pyrenaicus. Next base: position 1,341,962 of record JAGFMF010011410.1, read on the forward strand.
TGCCTCTGCCTCCCTTCTCCCTTTCCTGGGGCTGCAGAGCCTGCTTCTTCCTGTCCTCACCTCACATTGGGGCTGGTGGGAGGCAGGTGGGGTGGGGAAGTAAGGAGCAAAAGTGAGTGGGCCTGATGTAGCCCCAGATACTTGTCTGCTTTGAGCTACTGCCTAGACTTGTTGGCCTTGGCCTTGCCTCTCCATCTGCCTCCAAATGATGGAACAGCACCTGAGGTCACCTGCCTTCTGCTTATATGCTCCCAATTGACCAGCCAGCAAGTTCCACACATCCTACTGCTCTGCACCCTCTCCATGGAGAGTCCAGGCCCCTACTTTGCTTTGGGTCCCTCTACCACAACCTTCTTACATTCCTACAGTCTCCAACATTCCTACAGTCTCCCCTCCAGCCACCCACCCCCACACTTGCCTCTGTGTGTCCAGGTCTGCTCCATCCATGACTGTGCTTGAGTCCTGGCTATGGTCTCTTGATGTCTGGGTGGAGTTCGCCCTCCTTGGCAGAGTCCCCCAAATCCCCCAGCCCTATTCAAGAAACAGACAGTACTGACATTCAGTCTCTTCTGCGTTTGGTGCCCCCTCTTCGCCATCTCCTCCTTAAGTCCTGCTAAGTCCCAGGACCTCCTCAACTTGTCCCATCTCAGAAAGTGGTAGTAGGTCTCTCCTGTATTGTGGCCCTTTGCAGGTATTTATGGAAAATTTGTATAGATTATATGTTTACACCCCTGCTTTCTCATGGAATTCAGCCCTTCACAGCTGGAACTAGGCCACTGTTCCCCTGGGGCCATGCCATGACTGGCACTCAGAGATTGGTAGAGTCATGAATAAATGGGCAAATGAGTGAACATATGGGAAGGGAAGGAAAGAAGAAGGCAGGCAGGACTCACTCTTCTTTAGAACAAACTACAGCCTGGTTGTGCCGAGCACACCGAAATTGGTGGGTGGTGCAAAGGGTGGGGTGAGGGGCTGGTTGCTAGTCTAGATTGCAGGGCCAATTTGTCCTATACTAGGGATTGCTCCAATCTGGGTAAAGCAGACTCCTCTCCTGCCTCTCATTTCTCCCCAGCCCAAGCCCCAACAGGACAGTGGAAGTAGGGGGGAGCTGAAGCCTCTCAAGATACCTTCTACATGTGGCAGCAAGAGAAAGTCAGGGATATTTGCTGGTTTTAAGGTAGTTGGAACTGTGGAGGTGACATTCCCCTTAGCATAACCAGGCCACTGATGGGGCTAATTGTGTGGGCTGATGGGCAGGACAGTGAGGCCTATCTGAGTCTCTAGCCTTCTTCTGGCCTAACTCTCCCTGTCACTGGAGAGGAAGTGGGATTTGGCTGGAGCTCTGGGCTGCAGGGATATGTCTCATATTAAAATGACCCAGAAGCATACAACACAAACTTGTGCTAAGTCTCTGGAAGGATCCAAAGAGCTATTTACGGTTGCCTAGTTAAGGGTCAGACACTCATTCTGGCTCTAACTAACTAAACCCTAAAGCAACAGGCACAGAGAGGACTCTAGTTGACTTATGTTAAATTTATTAACATCCACTTACACAATAAAATCCCTTCCAAGGGGGCTCTTAGATGCCATTGTCTGTATAGGTGATCCTGGAAGAGGCCTGATTTGGTCATGAACTATGCTGTGCTTGCACAACGATTATTTCATACCTTCTACTCTGCTACCCTCTAAATACCAGTAACCCTATACAAATTCTAAGTCCCTTTAGATGGACTTTGGGTGCAACCCTTTTGCTCCTGCTGGATTCAAGTAATTCAACTTTCTTTACAAGAATCTTTGACCTGTCTGGTGAACTGGAAAATACATGCCAAGTGACTAACCCTGTGTGTTCAATACTGACTTATTCTGACTTGTTCTGTGGCCAGGAGCCAGTGCCGGCTTTGCTTGTGGTGAAGCACTGTCTCTCTGCTCTTCAGGGATGCAAGGGCTGAGCCAGAGGGGAAAGCTTGCTGGCTGCCAGGAGTGGGTGCAGGTGGCCCCAAGTCCCTGTGGCCACACATCCCCATAGGCAGTTGGGAAGAAGAGGCAGTGCGCATGCAACAGGGACACAGTTGGGCAGCCACAGGTGAGCCATATGCCCACATGTCTAGGGATATCCCTCCCATTTTCTGGTGCTTCTCCCTATTCTTATCAGGTGCCTGACTCTGAGCTAGAAATGTAGTGAGCCCAGAGCTTTGGGGGCCCCCTTTCCTGTGTTACATAGGGCCACACTTACTCCTGTCTGTTGGGGTCCAGGGTCAGGTCTCGGAACCAGGCATTTCCTAGACCTCTCTGTCAACAACTATCCATGCTTGCAGCACTGAATAGAGAAGACATCAGGCTTACCTGGTGGGCCAGTGAAGAATGTCCTTTAGCTGACAGCTGTTTTCATATAAGTATCTCCTTAACATTGCAGGTCAAGTTTTGTCTCCTAACCTGATAACCACCTGTACATGGTCAGAAAGGTCAGAGACAGGGCAGAATCTGGGAGGGTGATGGGTCTCATTCCCAGCACCAGGCCTTACCTAGACAGGATGCAGGCGGTGATGCCCCCTAACAGGACAGCACTTGGCATTCTGTTCTCTTGGTACAGGTCCCAAATCTGCTACACATTCCTTGTTGGGTCTCTACTTGTCACCCCACAATGGTTCATATCTGTCAAGCTTATAGTTCTGGAAGATGGGGGCTGGCCTGGATTCCCAGCATGGAGTTGAGACCCTGTGCCAGCCCCTCCCTTCCACGTGGTTCTTTTCTCCTGGGTAACAGAGTTCTTCCAGCCTCTACAGTCCCTGCTTCCTCTCTAGGAGGCAGGCAAAGCCCAAGGGAGAGATTCTCACTGCACAGTTTCTCTTAGCAAAGAGCAGAAATGCCATCCATCAATCATGGTGTTGGTTCTGAAGAGCAGTCACTGCTCCCACAGTGACTTGTTGCCCATTTTTCAAGAAGAGGAAGAGGGAAGCTTTGCCAGGGTGAGATAAGGGAACATGTCCCTAAGTCCTTTACCTGTGAGGCCAGGACAGGAGAGCATCCATCTTGGGGAGCCACAGACACCAGGCAGGGTGACACTTTCCATAGAGTCCTCAGTGGCCCATGAATCACCAGCTGGGATTTTGGACGTGGTGGAATGAAAGGAAGTGACAGCACAGTTGCAGAGGTAGTGAGCTGTAGGAGAGAGAGGAGGCATCAGAGGTGACCTGGTGTCTCTTTAGAGGTGACTGTGGGACAGGACTCTGGCTCAGGTCAGGTGGGTTGCATTAATTTGCACTAATCGTCCCCACAGATGTTCATTTGTACACAGGTGTCAGACTCGTACTGACCATCTCGTATATTGGCCCATTTAATTCTTACAAAAACCTGAAAAGGACTTCTTATATTAGACTGAGAATATAACTTACTGTCCAGACTGAAATTCTTTTGAGGTGAAAGAAGGTTTGATTAATAATTACGTTGTGGGTACTGACATCCACCATGGAGTCCAAGGCAAACCAAAAAGTAAGAAACTGGGGTTCAGAGATAGCTCATTTTGCCCAAGTATCAGAAGCAGCAGCAAAGTCATAACTTCAAAGCTAAGGTTTCAGGCATTTTTAGTCTCTCTAACCTGGTTTGGTGACTAGACCAGAGAAATACACTCCCCACAGCACTGGGAAAGCAGTGACCTCCGCCAAGGGCAGTCCAGACCCATTCATTCACCTCAGGTCAGCCTTGCTCACCTCCTGGGTCACATCTGCCCTGGTAGGTAGCCTGCAGAGCCCCACCCTCTCTGCTGGAGAATGCTGGGTCGGCCATTTTGGACTCCAAGGAAGTCTATGACCAACCCAGTTTCTGCTTTCAGGCATACGGTTCTCCAGTGTGGATAGTGTTATTTTGCTGTATATGTTCTCTGAGGATCCATGTTTTGTCTCCTGTCTTTCTCTTTTTAGCAGGAGGTATCTGTTTTCTCCTGGAACTTGACTTCCTGAGCAAAGATTTCCTCATCTGAGACCTCTCCCCAAAACACACCTCCTGTGTACACACAAGTTTAGATACATGTGTGCATATATGCGTGTGTATAGACAGAAAAACACACATTCAAGAGTTGCTTTCTAATTGGTTTTACTGTAGAAAAAGTAGTGTCTTCTAATCTGTTTTATTGTAGACAAATTTGAAGAGATGGACAACACATTTTGTTTTTCTTACTGCTACATTCAATACCTATTTATTAAAAACCTGCTGTGTTCCAGACACTTTTACTATCTTAGGGAAAACAGTAGTTTTAAAAGATTTTTAAAAGTCCATGACTCAGATCCAAATTTTAATGGGGGACATGAGCAATAACCCAATTAAAAAAACAAACAACAAAAACGTACATCCTCAACTCTCTGGAGGGTACAGGTGATCTAAAGTCACCTAAATCAGGGTCCATGACAGATCTTTGTCACCCAAGGGCATGCTGCTTCCTTTCTGGGCACAGTGGCCAATCAGAGAGGTGGGGAATGGAGAGCCTTCTGTTTTCTCCAAAGAAGAAAGCTTCATGTACACTCCTCCTGGTAGCTGGGGAAGGGTATGCTGCTGGAGGCCACAGTTCAAGGAGAATTATGGAACTCGGCCTTGCAGTCACCAACAGTCAGGGCACAGTTAGATGCAATGAAACAAAAGAGTTTGTATTGGAATCTATCACAGTCCCCACATTAATTATAACACTTCTGCTGGAGGAAAACTTCATGTATCATTAACATTTGCTGGTGTAAACAAGGAAGGGTAAAGGAGCTGTCAGATTCAAAAGGGTCCAACAAGGGTGGAGCTAAAATGATTCTCTGTGTTGGTGTTCAGGTCATCAAGGACCCTCACTGGCAGCTTCAGGTCAGCTCTAGTAATGGTGCTAGCCTCTCCTGGGTGAGTGAGGCACACACACTGCCTGTTTGCATCTTCAAAAATAGTCTTGGGAAGTATTACTGGCTCCAGCCTACAGATGAGGAAACCAAAGTGAATGGACTTGCTAGGGGCAGCAGTCATTGAGGTCAGAGTGTGATTACTGAATCTTCCACCCCACATCCTTGGAGCTGAGTCCACACTTTGACTCTTCCTTGCTACATCATTCTGACTGTAGCACTTAGATGATTCTCTGAGCCTCAATCTCTTGCTCTGTAGAGGAGAGCTGCTTACCAGATCTGCCCATCTGTGGTGAGACTGGGAGGACCCAGGTGGGCGTGACATTGGCATTCACACATTCTGCACCTGTCACAGAAGAGCAGAAAGCTTTGACAGTGGCATTGATGATGGGCTCTGTTGGCATTTAGGAAGTGCTGACAGCTCAGAACCACATGAGTGCAGAGCTGGCTGCCCACTTTGGATGGAGAGGGCCTCTCAGATTGGCACTATATGGACTGGAAAGCTGCCCAGCTGCTCCCTTGGTGTTGGGTGGCTGAGGCTTTGTGATGGTCACTGTGAAAGCCAACACCCACCTAGTGCTTTTCCTGAACCAGGCTGTGCATCAGGGGCTTTACAAGCATGAATTCTAACTCTTGTGAATACTCTACAGGGTTCCAGAGACACAGTAGATATGTGGTGTCGCTGGAAGCTTGGTGCAGGCAGCACCAGCACCAGGACTGAGCACTGTTGTGCTGAACTGTGACACCTCTGTCCACGTGACCCCCATCTTGCTCTGGGTCCTGTATCCTGTGTCATCACAGCTACTGGTTATAGGTTTGTAGAAGATAGGATCCACATGGGTTGAGGGGTTGATTGGAACCTGGGTCAGAGGGTAAAATCTGCATACAGGCTAAGAAGGAACCAGTCCAGCTGTACTGTGTGTTCATGCATGTGTGTATATTCATAGAGGTGTATGTGTGCATTGTATGTGTAGGTATGAGTATATTATATATTCATGCATGTGTGTATATGGAAATATGTATGTACACAGGAGTGTGTGCATGTTGTGTTGCATGTGAGTGGGACTGGGACTGTCATGAGTGTGTGCATGTGCATATGTACATGTATATTAGTATGAAAATGTGTTTGGGGTGTGAATGCATGTGAGAGTACTTGTGTACATGTAGGAGTGTATGTATGTGTGATATGGGTGTGTATGTGTACATATGGGATTGTGTGTGACTGTGAATGTGGCAGTGTATGTTTATGTGAGTTTGTGCAAGTGTGCATGTGCATCTGAGCATGTGTGCATGTGTGTGCTGTTGTGTGTGAATGTGGGTATGAGAGTGAGTGTGCACATGTGTAAGTGTGAGTGTAGATAAGGGAGTGCATGTGGGTGCATGTGTGTGTTGTACATGGGGTATGTGTGTGCATATCCATGATTACTTGTTTTGCTTGTGTGAACATGTGTGTCTTTGTGTAAATACATGTGTTCATGACTGTGTGCACATGCACATGAAAACGAGTGCATGAATAGGTGCATGTGGATGTGCCCCAGTACCTGTGTGTGTGTGCCTATAGCAAAGGGAACACAATAAAGAGGTTGAGGTGCTCCGGAGGATAAGGGGATGCAGAAAGGACACTTGCAGCCTTGGAAATGGTAGGGAGAAGAGCTTGGCACCAGGTCACTAAGGAACTGGGTGCTAATCCTCTCTGCCTCCCTCCCTCTATTAACTTCACTGTGAATGGGAGCAGAAGCCCACACAGCTCATTTGGTCACAGCTGGAGGGAGACTGGCTTTAATTACATGAGGCTAGCCCCTGGAAAGTCTGTTCTCCTCTCCCTCACCTCTCCTCCCTCCCACCACTCAGAGCTGCTCCTTTTTCCATGCACATACCAAGGTTAGGCCTGCAGGTATGGAAAAGGCCATCCAGGGGCCTCTACATGGTCTGGGAGCCAAGCACATTTAGATATCATTTTCTTTCTCTTCACTCTGGAAAACTGCAGCCCTATCAAGTTACAGGAGACTGTGCAGTGAGCTCAGGCATCTGGAATCTGACCTACTTCACTCAGAGCATCCTCCCAACTGCCTCTGTCATCCCAGAGCCCAGATTTCATTTCATCCGCAGCTGTGGTAGGTGCCTGTGTCCTTGAGGACTGTAGATACCTTTTCTTTCCAGCTGCAAGACCCATCCCTTTCTCTTCCTAAATGTGACCTTTTTAGAGATGCAGAAACTCAGCCCTGTGGGGTTGTTTGATACTTCCCAAACAAACTGTACAAATCTCCATGACTGCCCTGATTCTGTCCATCAACCTGTGTTAAGTAAAGACACAGAGTCCTACTCTGGGAAGAGCAGTCTGATGAGAAAAGTCAGTGACAGCTCTACTGGGTTAACCACTCTTGATCATCCAGCCTTGGGCTTTTGTATACAGCTGGACTCCCTAGTACAGGTCTCAGCCTCTCTGCCCCTCTAGTTTGCTGATGTCCCTGGCATAATCCCTGTCACAGATGGTTTTCCTTCCATAGACACACAACTCCTACATCTGTCCCCTTCGATTCGTCCCACACTCCCCTACTCCATACCTCACCCACCCTCTCTTAGGACCACATAATATGGGTTTACTTTGTACTTGTTTGGTGTCTATCTTCCCACTAGACTATAAGTTTTCTGAGGCAAAGTCCTAGTTCTCTTTGAAGCACAGGGTGTAGCAGAGAGTTAGGAACACAGTGGCCAGAAGATGAATGAATGAGTGAATGAGTCGGTTGTTGATTTGCCTTTTCCTGTGCAGAAGTGGATGGGAGACCCTCTCTGAGAATTCTAAATTGGAAATGTCCTGCCAGATATTGACTTCTTTTAAAAGAGGGAAGAGGATAAAAGTGACCTTACACTAGAGAAAGTTGACGAGCTCTGGCTCAGTAAGACAGAATAATATCAACAATGATGAAATTAGTAGTATGTGCACTTGCCATAATAAGATGAACATGGCACTTTACCTCTGCAGTTTTAACCCAGTCTATCATAAGTCTAATCATAAGTAAAACATTAGACAAAACCCAATTGAGGTTTCATTCATTCATTCATTCATTCAAAACATTTGAATCATATTCTTCAAAGCTGTCAGGGTAGTGAAAACCAAGGAAAGCCTGGGAAATTTTCGTAGCTAAGAGAAGATGTGATGATAAAATGTCTTGTAGTAATATAAGTGGTATCCTAGAACATAAAAATAACACTAGGAAAAAAGTGAGGAAATATGAATAAACTATAGGCTTTATATAATAATAACAATGAATAATGCATCGATATTGGATCACTGGTTTTGACAAATATTATGTACAATATAATTTACATAATATAACATAATGTCATTGACAAATTTTTTAAAGATTTTCAAAATTTATTTATGCATATAAGATCTGGGGTACAGGCCAGAGGCGCAGGGGGTGAGAAGATTCACCACAGACAGAGTGGGGAAAAAAACAGGGAGATTAACAGAAATACACCGCTGAGGGGAGCAGTGGGTGAGGCAGGAGAGGTCTGCTGTGCCATGTCAGTCCCCTCCCTAGCTAGCAATCGAACTTGTGCTATAGTGGCTGCAGAAACCCCACAGTACAGTGCTCAACCCCTTGTGCCACCAGGGAGGCCCTCTGACAAATATAACATAAGACATTAACGATAGGAAATACTGAAACTCTGCACTTTTCACAAAGTTTTCAGTACATCTAAAACTATTCTCAAACTGAAAAATTATCAAAGGACCACTGACTTCTAGTGTGGCATTTAAGACTACTAGAAATGATAACAATAAAAAAGTTAAAAAAACTGAAAATCAATACCTCTTCTAAAATCCACCAAAGAATTGAGGCCTCAGGTCAAATTGTTGCTCTAATAACTGGAGTATAACAACAGGCAGATACAGAGATAGACATTCTACTGGAACAGAAATCCATTGGTGGGAACCAACAACAGAGCAGGAAAGTATAAACTGCAATTGACAGATTGTTGCAGGCTTGGTGTGAACACTGAACATTAAAAACCCCAGGGTTCCAGTCTTGGGAGAGCACACATACTTTTGTGAATTTATCCCAGGACCCCATCAAGTTATCACAGTAAATATGGGAGAAAAATCTTCTCATCTTCTGGAAGGGAGAGGGAAAAGTAATCATTTTGAAACACATCCAGGGCATTCTGTTCTTAAGAAGGCCTTCCCTCAGTAGAAAATATTTTATTAGAAATTAACCAACTGGGGTTTAATAGAATCTAATTGGCCTAGGAAAAAGGAAATATCCACCTCTAGCTCTGTCTATCTTTCCACATTGTATAGAAAACTACCCAACCACATCCTCTAACTTAATCCTGTCTTGTCTAAAGGGAGAAAAACAAACCAAAAGCACTTATAAATATCACAGCCTATGGTGATAGGTTCACTAAAAGATTGAGACTCACTCAATCAAAAAACAGTAGAATGCTTCTGCTTGCCCCATACCTTGTTATTATACCATTAAGTCTCATGTAGAATAACAGGAGGTCTTGACCCAGTCAAACTGACATACAAGATGAGCCATCATGGTTATCAAGTCAGTGAGCATTAGGGTGTTCAAAAGAGCTCTTTCTTATGTCTGAAAGTCCTTGAGATCTGTGGTGATGTTCCTTCTTTCATTTCGAATATTGCTAATTTTTATCTTCTCAATATCTTTCTTAGTTAATTTGGGTAGATGTTTATAATTTTATTGATCTTTTTAAAGAAACAGTTTTATAGCTACTTCATCCAACATCAACAGAACACATATTTTTCTCAAATTCACGTGAAATATCACAAAGGCAGACAATATTGTGGGCCATAAAACACATCTTAACCAAAACTATACAAAATATGCTCTCAGACCATAATGAAATTAAACTAGAAATCAGTATGAACAAGATAACTGGAACCCCCCAATAATTGAAGATTAAATTAGAACTTCTAAATGACACATGATTCAACAGTCTTAAGAGAAATTTAACCATATTTCAAATAAAATTAAAATGAAGGGGCCTCCCTAGTGGCCTAGGGGTTAAGCATCTATCACCACTACAGGGTGATACTCACTAGGGGTTAAGTGCTATCACCACTACAGTCTGAGTTCAATTCCTAGCAAGGGAGCTAACCCATATGTGGTGCAGCAGAACTCTCCTGTCTCTCCTGCTGTTCCTTTTAGCAGTGTATTTCAATAAATCCAACTATTCTCCCCCCGACTCTGTCTCTGGTGAATCCTCTCACCCCCTGTACCTCTGGCCTACTCCCCAGTTCTTCTGTTCAAAAATGAAGAGAAGAGGAGAGGAGAGGAGAGGAGAGGAGAGGAGAGGAGAGGAGAGGAGAGGAGAGGAGAGGAGAGGAGAGGAGAGGAGAGGAGAGGAGAGGAG
>JAGFMF010011410.1:1362538-1383510 GCA_019455555.1 Galemys pyrenaicus
TCCCTGCTCTCTGTGGTGAATCCTCTCACCCCCCACACCTCTGGCCTGTACCCCAGTGCTTGTGTGCATAAATAAATACATCTTTAAAAAAAAAATTTGCAATTTTTAAATCAAATGGGAAAATCCCATTTAAGTCAAATGGCAAAATCCAATGGGCTCCATGAAGGAGGCACAGATTTTAAAAGGAGATAGAGAAAAAAAATAAATAAAAGGAGATAGACTGGCAGAAAACAAGGGAAGGGGAGACATATAATTGTCCCCACCTTATTTGCTGTTGTCCATCCGCTCAGAGGAGACAAAGCCCAGAGAAGACTGTGTGCTGTCCAGCACTTCTTCCAGGCTCCAAAGCCAAGAAAAACCCAAACCCATAAACACCTGCCAGTTATCCTGCTTCCAACACTTACTGTTTTCCTGTTGTGAGCCACTACATCCTATCAGGAGTATAAGTTTGTAAACTTTCTTTTTAATGTAAATATTGAATTATGTTGTATACCACGCTAGGCAGAGAGTTTTCACTTTGCCTCTGGCACAAATGAAGGGACAATTGGTGATGCAGCCCAGAGCACAATAGGGATGCTTCTACCAAATCGATCCTCTATGGGCCAGCACAATATCAAAAACTGGAAGAGTTAGAGAAGCCTGGGTGAAGGCGTGGGCTAAGGACCTGCACCTGCAAGCCTGGGTTGAGGTGGATATATGTGAGTTCAATATCTCACAATCCTTCCAGAACCTTCCAAGCAAGGGTAGGTCAGTAGCAGAGATTCTAATTTGTAGAGTTTATCTTCTTTCCACAATGCTGAGGTTCATGCCTTTTGGATAAGTTCCTGGAAGAGATTTACACTACTGGAGAGAAAAGGTTCTTTCTGGTTGGCAAAACACATACAGCCAATTTGGGATTTGGAGAACTTGGGTTCAATTTGTAGCTCTGCCACTTATTAAGACGTAGTCTGGAGAAAGGTATGTAAGTCTTAGATCCTCAATTTTCCCAACTGTGCAGTGGGGAAAATAGAATAAGATGTCTCTTAGGTTGGTTGGGAGGATTAAACAAAACAGAGTTCAGAGAAGGGCCTTGTGAAGTTCAGCCCTGGAAGAACTGAAGTTCTATATATTTTTAAAACACTGATACTGCTCTCACATAGACTGAAACCACAGAATGCTCACTCCAGAAAAATGGTGATATCATTCTTTTTCATTCTATACCAGCATCAATTTTGGTATACATTTAGTATTTTACATCAGTGATTAAAATTTAGTATTCATTCTTGGATCGATTGTTTTGCTTTTGGATCAAAACAGCATTCCAATACCAGATTTATAAATCTTCAAGAAAACAGAGAGGAGCTAATAGCCCCTTAAGATGGACAGGAGATAGTGTTTTAGGAAACTAGAACCACAGAGGGGAAATCTGGGAAGTCAAATTCATTCCAGAACTGATTGCCCACCTCAGGGTCTCCATGATTGGCCTTTTATTTTGCCTACAGAGGCACAGAGGGAGGGGACTCTGTGGCTGCAGCACTGGACAGCCTTGACAATGCCAGTTTGAATGGGATTGCTGAAATGAGCCCTTTCCCTGGTGATTCAGCAGCCCAGTTATTTTGTCACTGAAATAAAGTGTCCAATTTCTCCTGCAGTCTTTAGGAAGCTGTTTCCAGCTGAATCTCAAGCTGGATTTATTTTTAAAGAGATTATTCTGCAGGTCAGGGCTGGAACTGCAGAAAGGCATCCTGGGCAATTTTTCTTCTGGCCTGTGCTTATCCACTCTGCCCAGCCCAAGGAGGCTCAGCTGTATGAAAAGGCAAAGGGTGGTTTCTAGGGGGCTGAGCAGATCGCCACAGCCAGGAGGGGTCCTGCCAGACATTTCTATGCCTGACTCAGGCTGGGAGTCTGAACTGGAAACTACTGATAGGGTTGGAGCCAAAATATCGCGTTTCCCGCTTTAATCACGGGCACTGGGCAGAGCAGAGGTTTAGCAACTGCAGCTGCACTAATGCTGTTGTCCCATCACCTTGTTTACCATCAGGCAGCATGGCAAGTGTGCCTGTGCTAATTGGTGCATGGCCTCTGATCTGGGCTTCTGAATATCTACTTCCCTCTGCAGACCATGCTGCATGGGGCTTAGAGTAAAGAGGTGACAGCAGGCAGGGGCTTCTGTCTTCTGCTGTGAATGGTGAGGCTGTGTCACAGGTTGGTCACTGTTTGCCACTAGGGCTGTCCTGTTCTAAGTTCTACGATAAGGGGAAGAGGCAGTGAGGGCTGTGTTGCTTACGGTGAAGAATGAAACTCTCTAGGCTAAGCTTGGCAGATTAGGAATCAGAGAGTAACTGTTTTCAACTTCACAGGCAGCATGCTCTCTCTCACAACCATGAAATGCAATGGTTGTGGATCAATCAGCTCTGGATGATCATAGATGCCCAGCTCCACCCTCACTGGGCCCCTTGTGTGCTCATTGCACATAGCATGTTGAGCATGAAATTCAGAGGTGACCACTGTGCTCCAAGTGGAGAGATTGTGCTCAGGCCTCAGATGCTCAAATGACCTGCCACTATTCTCTGGGAGGGTGAAGACCTGCTTTTCTGCATCCTGGTTTGTGACCCATCAGGTAGCTGGAAAGAGAATCCTGAGAATCTTTCTCTTGTTCTCCACCTGACTTTTTCCCTGAATTCTCTGCCTTATTCATATCTTGAGATTTGTTTCTTTAAATTTTGTTTCTTGCTTAATTGCTAAGAAGAAATTAAATTCAGTACAGCAAGCGTTGATTAAAACATCTCTCTGTTCTGTGCACTGAGGTTTGCAAGTAATCCTGACTCAAAGCACAGCACTGACCGCTAGGAAAGCGTAGCTGTGAGAGCATTGCTGGAGGCGGAGGGCATAGAAGGCCTGGCAGGCAGACCCAGGGGGATTCTCAACCCCTCCCATTGAGCTCTGAGCAACCTGACTGCTGCCCCAAGCAGATCAGAACCAGGCACCTGCAGGTGTATCTGCAGGCAATCAAGGGCCAGGTGGGTGGCTCTGAACTATCCCTGAATGCACAGCAACAGCAAGGCTCCTCTGATGGGGCTTTCCCACTTCTGATTGCTCCCCCACCTTGTTCTCTGGAGCCTTTTTCTGGCCCAGCTATGTTGCCTGTCAGTGATGAGACCTTGCAAATTCTATTCAATCTCTTTGTGCCTCCGTCTTCTCATCTATAGGTTGCTCCGATGATTGAGATGACAACATAGAGGGTTTACCTGGCCCAATGTGATTCAGTGATTCATTATTGCTATTTTAGCCCCACAATTATCCTTTGAGGTGGGCAAAGCAGGTGTACCTTACAAAAAGGTGAGTTGAGACTCAAGAATAAAGTGTTTCGTCCAAGTGAATAGTGGCTAAGTTTCTACCCAAATCTGTTTCATGAATAGAGAGAAGTTTTTTTATTTCTACCAAATAATATACTTTGCAGTTATTAAAAAGAAGTGGGTAAACACTGCAGGTACATTATAGAACAAGATCTAAGAGAACACAGCACCATGCCTACACCCCAACCAAATACATAGGTACCACTCAGAGTCTGGGGATCTCGGCAGGCCTCCTTGATGGATCTGGCTGAGGGGCCATCTCAGAGGACAGGCTCCTGGCACAGAGGACAGGTGGGGTCTGCATGGAGCAGCCAACTCTTCTGGGAAGGAAAAGAATAGGCTTGAGAACAACCAATTAAACCTAATTCAATCTATGGAAATATTTCATTGTACCAATGTAATTTATTATGCAAAGTTGCCCTTTCTGACAAATGGAGGCTGCTTTGATAAGTGGGATTGTAGCAGAAGGGGTTTCAGCAGGCAAACAAACCCAGCTGGGAGTCTGCCCAGGCCTCTCTTCCCTGCAAGATGTGCATCAAGCACTGCCTTGGGGAGGATGCCCGAGAGGAATCAGCCTCTGTGTCCTGTGTCCCTCAGACAGGACTGTCCTGAGCATGTCCTTCCTTGCTTCCACACCAGCCACCTACTTCTAAGAGGGGTACTAATGTTTCTGAATACATAACCAAAGTCTGGAAAACTCCTTATAGGAGCAAACCTTTCCACTGGCCTAGTATTTTGAGATTTTTAAGGTCTTTTCATAGGAGGACTCCTGAAGGGTCCTCCTACCTAGTCTGCTGTGAGGTGAATGAGATAGTCTTTCTCATCCTGATGAGATGAGAACAGAAAGTTCAGAGGGTGTCATGTCCAGTCCCCAGCAAAGTCACCCAGCATGGAGCTGGCCTGTGACCCAGGTCTTCAGTGCTTGGTCCAGGGCTCTGCCTTCCACTTTGCTCAAGCTCATGTCACTGTCGGTCAGTGAATGTGACATCCCATCTCAGTCGTTGGTTTGGTGGTGTCTAAGGGTGAAGAGGAGGGAACTATTCCTTGTAAGAAGCAGCAAATGGCAGTTGAAAGAAAATGGGTCCAGGGAGCAGGAAGCCTGAGTGTCATTCCCTGGTTATCCTGGGACCTGGTGGTTAAAATCCCCCTCACACTGAATACCTGCCATGTCTCAGGCTTCACATGTGGCTTAGGATTTTTCCTCACAGAACACTGTGCACAGATGGTAGGAAGTCCACTATGTGGGACAGGAAACTGAGTCTCTAAATGGAAAGTGGTTTGTCCACTGCTTCACACCATTGAGTGTAAAGCTGGGCAGGTCTTGCCCCTCTGGGCCTGTTTCCTTGTCTGTACCCGGAATAGACTTATGTAGTGACTCTGGGGATTGGGGGCAGCACTTGGGTTTCTAACTAGGTATTTCTCATCTGCTTGTTCTCAGAGAAGACACTGAGAGAAGTAGTCACAGGGAGCAGTCTGCTTCCAGCTGGGCTGGAAGAATGCCAGTGAGCAGTGTGTGTGTATGTGAAGGGCCATCCTTGGTCAAGTGACACTTGAACTTCATGTGGCTTGTCAAAGCCTCTGAGCAGGAGAGGGGTATTCTTCTGTCACTGATTTAGTCAGGTTGAGCTGCATCCACTGAGCAGACAAGAGACCTTCCTTGGTTATCTGATGCCCACAGTTAAAAAGATTAGCTTGTGAAACCCTTCTTCCTGACAAGGAAATGGTGGCCCAGAGAGGTTAATTAACTTGCCCAAGGTCACACAGGAGGTTAATATCAAACCAATAGAATCCAATTCAGACACTGTTCAGGTGTCCCAATACCTGTTCAAAAGGTGTTTCCTGCCCTCCCATATACTTACTTGTCAGTCAAGTTGCTAATGGAAAAACTAGACTAAAATACACTGGGACAACTTCATCGAAGCAGAGGTTTTGACATGGGATCTGAGGAGGATCTTATGGATAATGTTGTTCAAGGCTGACAACTTCAGTGCAGACCTTGGAGCTGTTGAAGTTCTCAATACCTCCATGTGGCCCTTTCTTCTGGACCTACAAACTGCTGCTGTTCTGAAAAGACTGAGGGAGGTCCAGACCCCAATTCCCTTTCGGATAGAGATCATCCTTTGTCGAGAGAGCTCCAAGCCCCGAGAGGGAAGCCCAGGAAGCAGGTCCCCCAGACATGCTCCATCAACAGGAAGGAGGGGAGCCCCTGACAAGTTTGGAAACCAGTTATAATCCACTAACTTAATTGTTTTCCTTTATCTCCCTGTGTTGATGCTTATTATTTGGCTTGTTATCTGATGGTTATTTAATCTATATTTTGTAATTACTTCCCTTCTGTCTTTCACTCCAGTGGTCCTGCTTTTTTCTTGTTGCATTGAGGCACTGACCTACATTTTCACAGGCCCAGGAGTCAATTATGCTGCCAATATTTCAAGTGGTGTTTAGTGAGATGGCGGGGGCTATGGTCTGGAGGTCTTCCCCCACACAACCCTCCCCCAGGTCTGTGTGGCAGTTTTCCCAGCCCTGTGTCTTTCCCACTGTATGTCTGCTGGGATCCCAGAAACCTGGGAGGCCAGGAAAAGAAGAAAGACCTTCTCCAGGAGGCCCCTTGTTTCCTAGAGGTGGCACTCCATTGTGTGGTGGACATTAGAGGACATGTAGATGGAGGGTATAGATCTGTAGTGGGGGAGAGTGCTGTAGTGGGGTGGCTTCAGAGCTGGATTTGAATGTGGTCAGATGCAGGACAGGCCATGCCTCCTGGACTTCACTGGACAAATGGAAACCACCTTTGCCAAGGGGGATTGTTCCAAACCAGAGACGTTCTAGTGCGCGTACAGGCAACATGGGAGAAGTATTTAAGAACAGCCTTTCTCAGAAAATCTAGGCCATGCTGTTGCTATTTTTAGTCAGTCTCTGGGGTTTCTGTGGAAAACACAAAGGGAGAAAGACTGTGGCTCTATTCCAGGCTTGTTTTGGCCATTAACATGTTGTGTATCTTTCTGCAAACCACCCGACCTTTCTGAACAACATTTGTCATTTATCACTGGGATTATTGTGCAGATCAATGGACTAAAGTGCAGATAACCTTTGATGACTGTACTTAGGAACTCAAAAGATTTACTAAGAAGATAATTGTCAATCTATTATAGAATCTGCACTGAGCACTGCTGTCTCTAACTTGAGAAGTAGCAGAGTCCAGTCACACCATGCCTCCTATCACTGCAGTCCTCTGTATGAACCTGGGAATCAGAATGATCTTGGTAGTGATGGACATTTGTCTAGGAAAGTGATTTGTATGCTCAGAGTGCTAACAAATATTGGTTTATCCTTCTAGTCATGTGGTACATGTTTACCGAGCTCCCACTGCATGGGAGTGGTGTGGTGAGCTGGAAATACACAGAATAAGATCAAGCCCTCTTGCTACATGGAGCTTATGGGCTGGCAGAGAATGGCTCAAGAGTGACACCTCCCCAACCCAGGAGGACAAGTCATCTTCGGAACATGCCCAGGGAAGGGAAGTGGAGAGCATCCCAGAAGGAATGCCATCTATGTGGGATAAATAGGGGGTGATCTGACACAGGGCATGTGAGAGGCTCCAGGCAAATTCCTTCACTCACTCATTAGTTCGTTCATTCATTCATTCATTCATTCACCCAGCAACTTTTTATTTACAACCTGCTGTGTGTGATATAGGCTTGTTTAAGGCAGATGCTGTCTGTGCTGGCAGAGCTGGCTTCCCGGTAGTAGATCGGGTAACGTCAGACATTCTACAGATAAATGTCATCATCTCAGTGACTTAATGCTATACACATTCCATTTTTATTCACAAAAAATTCAAAATGTGTTCACTGAGTTCATCCTCATGAAGTTGACAGAAAGGAGAAATGAGCACAGAGCCTGTGCTGGGGAGGGACACCTGTGGCTTCTTCTCATCTCACTAGGTCCAGAAGGAAGACGAGAGATTTGGTGAACATCTCTGCCTTTGGAAAAGAGATGAAAATTGAGGCAATTGACAAAGTTGCAGTTTAGTGACAGCTGGTAGGAAGGAAAGAACAATGTGACAGGAAGTGATCATTCCTGTGCATCCATGTGACCGTCAAGTGTGTACCAAAATATGTGTGTGCACACATGTGTGTACATGCTGTGTCTTATAGGACGATGCTGCTACTTGCTCTATATAATCCAGAAGACCAAGCCCTGTATCTGCAGGACCTACACACAGTTGTCATGGAACTGCACCCTGAGGTATGGCTGCCCAGCAGTAGAGTGTGGTGGGAGATTTTGGGGTCATGCTGGCTCTTTATTGAGTCCATTGGGCATTTGTCTCAACCAGGAATCTGGTCTCCATTCCCACATCCCAAACCACATGGAAGCTGCCTATTTCTCAATGCTTCTCCATCATTCTCCTGGGAAATTCCCTTTATCGCGGGGATGACACCTTCAAGGGCAGGAGGCTGTTCCTGGCCTACCTAGTGAGAAGAGTGGGGACAGAGAGAATGGCGCCCCTGCCCTGTACCCACGTGGGGCATAAGTCATAGGCCAAACCACAGGTATTCTCTTTATAGTCAATACTGAACATGAGATGAACAGCCCCTGGCAGGATAGAGGTGGCCATGGCACCAAATTGAATCCAATCAGTTTTAGAATTCTGCAATTTCAGTCCGAGGTAAAAAGAATGGGAGATGCATGTTCACAATGCTGACTCACACAGCACTGCACACAGAGCCTTCACAATGATAAATCAATGATCTAGAAAATACAATCCCTTTTGTGTTAACCAGGCAGGCACGCACATTTGCGCCAGCCTATAGTATGTAAGCACCCCAAATTTTCAATTACTATTTCATCCCATTACTTTATAATTAATTATAAATAATTAGATTGAAATGCAGCACACACACACACACATTGGAGGCTGCAGCAGAAGCGAATCTTGCAGAAACCGGGACCCAGCCCCCACTTGCAGAGGAACTGCTCCTGAAGCATTCTCCCTAGGGGTTTAGGGAGAGGCCAGAGGAGGCAGCCAAGCTGAAAATCAGTGTGGAAAGGCATCCCTGTGCAGGGCCTAGTGTGCTGGGCATGGATGGGCTCCACAGTCGCTGCCTGGGCTGCCGGGCCCCTACAGGCTTGGTGTGAGTCTCCAGAGAGCCTGGGTGAGTGTGTCCTTTCAGCAGACAGCAACCCCAAGAGCTGGCTGCACCCAGCATTCTGTGCTACTGCTTGCTCTTCAGCCTTGGAGGAGGCCTTATAGCTACTGTCATTTCCTGTGGTGACTCTTGGTGGCAAGGAAGGTACTGGGAACACCTGACTCAGGGCTTAAAGATTCAGACCCCAGTAAGGTGCCCTTCTCACATCTACATGCCAGTCTGCCATCTCTGAAGTGGCATGAACAACCCTATCTTTCTATGTCCAAAGTTCCCATGTGCATCACGTAAAATCATGGAAGTGAAAATGTCTTGTTAGTACCCCTTAAGTGTTTTTCAAAGAGGATTCTTTGAGTCACCTGTGTTAGAACCATCTGGGCCTCAGCCCAGACATGGAATCAAACTCTCTATGGGTGTGGACTGAGACTCCCCAAGCCAAGTTCTTCAGTGAATCTTGTGCATATGTGGTGGCAGAAAAATGGTCCTTGAGCATGTCCACATCCTGATCTTAGGAACCTGTGACTGTGCTACCTTACAGAGAAAAAGAGGTTTTGTAGAGGTGATGAAGGCTGTGAATGGATATTATCAGGTGGGGCCAATCTTAATCACACAATCTTTAAAATTAGAGAACTTTTCCTACCTGTGCTTATAGAGTTCACCGGGACAAAGGAAGGAAAGTCCTGGCTTTGAAGTTGGAGAAAGAAGTCATGGGCCAGGGAATGTGGAATTCTCTACAAACTGCAAAGGGTACAAAGACTCTTCTCTTCTCAGCAACTCCAGAGTGGAAGGCAGCCTACCCACACCTTTATTTTGGCCCAGTGACGGCCGTGTTGGAGTTCTTTCTCATCGAATTGCAAGGAAGTATTGTCTTAAATCATTACATTAAGGATTATTTATTACAGCAGCAACAGGAAGTGAACATGCACACTGGATTTGAGAACTGCATTTAGGTCAAATGACAGACAGGGTCACAAGGCCGTGGGGTAGTCAAGCACAGCCCATGTCGTCAGCAGACAGCAGTCTTCATCTCTTTCCAGGGACAGCATCCAAGCCAATGGGGTGTCACTGACTCTAGGACTAGGGAGGGCCACGTTCCAAAGACCCCATGCAGTGTCAAAGAGGTATAGGGCACAGACTATATGCTGGATAGTACTTGACTCAGTGAGGTGTTGGATGCTGGGACACACGGTAAGAACATGGTTTCTGAAAACAAGCAGTTCACACTGAGCAGCAGACTTGGAAGATAAAGGAAAGTGTTGTGTTGACTTGGATCTAACACAGTAATTCTACATGCAGGTGAGGACACCCTTGGGAAGTGAAAGAACTTCCATGTAGACACTTGACATTTCAGGATGTTTTGTGTGAGAAGGGATGCACTAAAAGCCCAAATTCCCAAACTCACTGAAGGTTTCTCATCTCAAACCCCACTGTGCCCTGTCTGGACACATGTTTCAGTCACAGCTCTATGTATGCAGCTAGAGTCAGAAGAGCTGCCTCTGCCACATACCATGAATGGCAGCCCCCAGCAGGCAGACTGGCCAAGAGCTGCCCTCACCAGCCTGGACAGTATGGATACCTTATTGCCATCCTTGTAAAAAGAATTACCCAAGGAAGAAACCATGTATACAGATGTGCCCCATGTGGCACACACATCTTCATGCATGACACACGCTCACATACCATGCAGCCATCTAACTCGTGTACACATAGACACTCACGTATGCTCACATCTGCACTTTAACTCCCATGCACATATGTATATACATACACTGTACATATGCACACATATTTAAGGGGAGCAGCTGCCCTTCATAATTGTGTCCTTGGATCCCTGACAGAGTTAAGATCCAGACTAACAAATGACTTGAATTTTGGTCTTGACCAAAAATAATTTAAAATTTGATTTTTGTAAAGTTTGAAGCTTACCTGTAGTGATTTCAACCCTGGGTCATAGTCCAAAGAGCAATCAGACTGTTTTCTCACTGTGTCCCCTCACCTCCATGGTGAATTGGAGGGATACTCTATGAGACAACATGAGTTCTAAAGGGGTGGCAGGGCCTGATTTGACGACTCATCGCCAGCATCCTAGGCTCCCAGATGACAGAGGAAAAATGTTTCTGGACCTGACATCCTTCTTCCTACTTTGTTTCTTTATAGGCTCCTGATGGAAGCCAGGTGGTATTGGCAATGTCCTATAAACAGTGGTTCTTCATATTTCATGAGTTCACCCATTACATAGAGCAATTCTCTCATCTATGCTTCAGAATTTCCATCATCTTTTTTTTTTTTCTTTCTTGGATATTTTCCTTTCTCTTGCTTTCCTTGCTGAACAGGAGAAAACTGGGCAGTGTGATGAGGGGTCATGGTAGTAGAGCACAGCCCATATTGCCAGCGGACAGCAGTGCCTACCCTACCCTTTTCTGCCTATTTGCATTGGTTTGTGCTGCAGTCATGCCCACTGTGGCATGGATGCTACTGAGTGTCAGGCCTCAGGAAAACAGGAGGACTCTTTCTCTGGAGTCCTTGACATTCTTTAGCTCTGTGACCTATACAAAGCCAACTTCATGATTCTTTTTTTAAAATTTATTTTATTTTCTAAATTAAATTATTTATACATATTTGATATCAACTGTAATCCCCATCACCATTTCCCCAGTACACCATCACCCCAGTCCCTTGTACTCTTTCTGTCCTCATCTCGATCCCTCCCCCAGGACCCTCATAATGTGTCTGAAATGTCTTTGTCTTTGGTTCTTGTTGTATTTTTTTTATTGTTGTTCTTTTCCTTGAGCCCTGTTCTTTGTTTGTTTGTTTCTTTGTATTCCTCCTACTAGTGAAACCATCTGATATTTTTCTCTTGCCTTTTGACTTACTTCACTGAGTATAATTCCTTCTAGTTCTATCCATGTTTCTACAAATGTCTCTAGTTTATCTTTTTTAATTGCTGAATAGTATTCCATTGTGTATTTGTACCACCTTTTCTTGATCTAGTCATCTATTTTTGGGCATTTGTGTTGATTCCAGGTCTTACCAATTATAAATAGTGCTGCAATAAACATAGGGGTACAGGTACTCTATTGAAACAGTCCACTTCATGATTCTTAATTCATGTTTTAGATCACACCTTAGTTCTTTCTTAGAGGAAATCTTATGTCACAGGGTGTTTGTGTAGATGGAGTAAAATAATATATGAGAGTGTTCCAGAACATGTTGAATGTAGTGCAAATGTTTGGTTTTATACTGGAATTAGAAGAGCAGAAAGGATGGAGCTTCCTGGCAGCTCAGGAGAGGAGGGCAAGCCAGTCTAACCAAGGCAAGCAATTCCCACCAGATAAGGGAGGACCAGTCTGTCTGCTTAACTGTTTGGAAGATGCTCCCTGTGCCCAGAAGGCTCCGTTTCTGATAACCAGACTCTTCCACTGTTGGAATCTGGCACTTGAAACATTGCCTCCTGGGGCCCGTGGCAGAGCAGGGCTCACATTACAGAGGCTGGAGGAAGCTGCCACGTAGCAGGCTCTAAGTAACTACACACCAGGTACTAATAAACTGAATTCTCCGGGAAGAAGGCCATATAGTGCCGTCATCTCCATTTTGTATGAGGACATGGTCTAAGGTCCCAGCTAGCAACCTGTTAGTTGGGGGTGTGAGTCCCCAAATTCTGACTTCAGAAAGTGCCCTTGGGGCCTCCCCGGTTGCACAGTGGATTAAGAAACGCACTATGAAGCAAAGCACAGCCACTGAAGCACAAGTTTGATCCCTGTTGCCGGCCAGGGAGGTGACCCACATGACACAGCAAACCTCTCCTGCCGTGCCCGCGTCTTTCAGTCGATCTTACTGTTCTGCTCCCCACTCTGTCTCTGGTGAATCCTCTCACCCCCCACACCTCTGACTGTACCCCAGTTCTTGTATGCATAAATAAAAAATAAATCTTTAAAAAAAGAGAAAGTGTCCTTAACCATATAGGACACTAACTCTACACTAGCCCACTCTACTAGGGAACTTTTTATCCTGTCTCTGGCCTCTCAAACTCAAGAGATATGGAATTGCCATCGCTTCCTGTCAGCAAAGATGTTGAGATGCTGGAAGAAGCTGTTCAATGAGTATTGAGACAACTGAAGAGAACAGTTAAAGGGGTCTGAACTGGACTCCCCAATTCCTGAACTCTTGGGCTAACCTTCAGATCTGGCCCCCACTGCAGTGCACTGACTAAATGTCTCTCCTGACTCTTATCTCTATGGAAACAAGCGCCCTGAGACCCAAACAAACTCAAACAAACCCAAACAAGCTCAAGGCAGAGTGAAGCAGAATCTTGATGAATGGTAAGCAAAGGTCAAGGAGAGGGCTGAGGCTGGATGGGAAGAAGGTATAAGGGTGGGTCAGAGAAGTAGGGAGGAGCCTGAGGAAGATGAGGCAAACAAACACTCAGAAAAATAGGAAACAGGTCGGAGAGAGGTGCCCCAGGGACTAGCAGGAGTGTAAGAGCCTCAGGGAGAGTCACATTTGGTGCTCTGGGGCAACAGCTCCTGGTCCAGCCACACACGGCAACTGCAGGGAGGCATTTGACAAAGGCCTCTGACATTCTGGGGGCAATGGCCTGACTGGCAGGAAGGTTGAGGAGGAGCAGCTTTGGAGGGTCTTCAGGTCCAGGAGTCAGCTGTGCAGCGTGGACTCTGAGGCCTGGGAATGGAAGCCCAAAAATCAGGGCCAGCTGTCTTGGTACCTGAAGGGCACTGACCTGTAGCTCTATGCAGCATCAGATGAGGGTCTTGGGTGAATGTGTCACCCTGGCTAGGCCACAGTACCAGATATATGGTCAAACATTTTTCTAGATGTTTCTGTGGGGGTGTTTTGCATGATATTAACATTTAAATCATAGACATTGAGCAAATTCAATTGTTCCTTGTTAATAGAGGTGGGCCTCATCCAATCAGCTAAAGACCTGAATAGGAACAAAGACTTGTCTCCCCCAAGTGAGAGGGAATTCTGCAGCAGACGGTGTTTGACCATCTTGAATGGTAACATGGGCTCTTCCCTGCTGACTCACCCTGCAGATTTGGGAATTGACTTCATAATTACAGGAGTCAATTCTTTAAAATAAATCTCTTAGTATATACATCTTACTGGTTTTGTTTCTATGGAGAACCTAATATAGGGAGCAGACCCTGTAAGTCTGGTTTCTAAGGATGAGGCAGCACAACTCATCAGAGAGCACCTGACTCGGGGACTCCTAACCATGCAGATGATGGTGTCCTTGATGGGTCTCACAGACCACAGTGAAGTGGGATGCTCTGCCAGTGCCCCTTTGGAATTAAATTAATAAGAAATAAGTAAGAATTACATGAATAAAACTGTAAGTAATTACAGTTTTGTTCTCTCAGCTATAACCAACTCTGATAACTGTTATCCAATGTCTTAAACAGTTTTTCACATGTGATGTCCAGTTGTTTATAGCAGGAGGTTAAATTTGTTTCTTTTTACTCCCACATTGCCAAAACAAATTTTGATCGTGTTTCTTAAATTGTTTTCTTATCAACAAGGATGCCCACTCTCACCACTGCTTTTCAACATAATTCTGAAAGTCCTAACCAGAGCAATAAGACAAGAAAAAGGCATATAAGGAGTCCAAATAGGAAAAGAAGTAAAACTATCACTTTTTGCAGATGATATGATAATATTATTACATAGAGAATCCCAAAAACTCTACAGAAAATTTAATCAAAATAATCAGTTTAGCAAAGTAGCAGGATACAAAATCAACATCCCAAAATCACTAGCCTTCTTATAAACAAACAACCAATTTGAAGAAGAAGAAATCAAGAAAACCATTCCTTTTATAACTGAAACAAAAAAAATAAAAAACTTGGGAATAACCTAACAAAAGAGGTGAAGGACCTTTACAAAGAAAATTATAAAATATTGTTAAAAGAAATAGAAGACACAAAGAAATGGAAAGACAGCCCTTGCTCATGGATTGGAAGAATTAACATAATCACAATGGCCATCCTACCAAAAATAGTCTACAGATTCAATACTATTCCAATAAAAATTTCAATGTCATTCTTCAAAGAAATATAACAAATATTGATGAACTTCATATGGAGACAAAAAAAACTTCAAATAGCCAAAACTTTCCTGACTAAAAAGAAGGGAATGGAAGTATCACACTTTCAGACCTCAAACTATACCACAAAGTCACAATAATTAAAACTGCATGGTACTGGAACAAAAACAGACACACAAACCAATGGAATTGAATAGAAAGCCCAGAAACAAACCCACAAGCTTATGAACAACTAGTCTTTGACAAAGGAGCAAAGAATATGCAATGGAATGAAGGCAGCTTTTTCAATAAGTGGTGCTGGGCAAACTGGACTGCTACATGCAAAAGAATGAAACTAGAATACTGCCTTTCACCATGCACAAAAATCAACTCAAAGTAGATTAAGGAATTAGACATAAGACCTGAAACCATAAAATATATAGAAGAAAAAGTAGGCAAAATTCTACATGACCTACACCTCAGTAACATCTTTAAAGACACAGCACCCAAAGCAAAGACCGTGAAGGAAAAGATAAACAGCTGGGACTATATCAAACTGAAAAGTTTTGTACAGCAAAAGACACACTAACCAAAATAAAGTGAAACCCCACCAACTGGGAGAAAATTTTTGTACACAACACTACTGAAAAGGGACTTATCACAAAGATCTACAAAGAGCTTACCAGACTCAACAAAAACAAAGTAAACAATCCAGTCAAGAAGTGGGCAGAAAAGCTAAAATGACATTTCTCCAAAGAGGAAATGCAAATGACCAACAGTATAGGAAAAATGCTCAACATTTCCTGTAATTAGGGAAATGCAAACCAAAACCACTATGAGACACCACCTCACACCAGTGAGAATGGCACATATCAAAAAAATGAGCAACAACAGATGTTGGCAAAGACGTGGAGAAAAAGGAGCTCTACTACACTGCTGGTGGTAAAGCAAACTGGTCCAATCATTATGGAAAGTGGTGTGGAGGTTCCTCAAACTACTAAAAATGGAACTCCCATATGTTCCAGCAATCCCATTTTTAGAAATTTACACAAAGGACACAAAAACACTAATTCAAAAGGACGCCTGCACACCTATGTTTATTACAGCACTTTTCACAATAGATAAGTTGTGGAAACAACCCAAATGTTTCAAAATAGATGACTAGATCAAGAAGATGTCATATATATAGACCGTGGAATATTGCAATCAAAAAGGATAAACTCATGCAATTTGCAGCAACATGGATGGAGCTAGAAGGGATTATGCTGAGTGAAATACGTCAAAAGAAAAGGAAAAATACTGGATGGCATCATTCATAGGAGGAGTGTAGAGGAAACAAACAAGGGACTAAGGAGGAAAAATCAATTACAATAAATAAAGAATCAAAATCAACAGACAACTATAAATCTGAGACATTCCCTAGGGGAGGAGGAGGGAGAAGGAACAAAAGGGGTGGGAAGAGCACAAGGGACTATGGTGATGGTGCACGGGTGAATTGGTGGTGGGAATTCCACAGGGATGAGATACAAAAATGTTCCACTGTACAAAAATGAAAAAAAAAATGTAAAGTATATATATATAATAAAATTAAATTTAAAAATAATCTAAAAAATTGTTTTCTTATCAGAAATAATGAAGTACCCATGGATGGTAAAAGGAACATTTCTGAGAACTTAGGAGAGGATACATCTATATTTCAGGTCTGAAGGGTTGTTACCAAGAATAAGGGTAGATTTTATAGATAATTAATTCAAATACACTTTTCAGTTTGATATAGTCCCAGGTTTCCACCACTATTGGAAAGTAAATTGTTCCTGTTAGGAATGATTTAGCAGGCTGTTTGGGGGTTGGGGGCGTTCTGGGAATGCTATTATCTTTCATTTATATAGAAAATAGTGTGAGCACTTTCAGATTCTACAAATAACCTAGCAAATCATACCAACTAGAAAAATTCTACTTTCAAATTGTGGAGGAAACCTTGCCTGAATTTGTCTCTGCTTTTTTCACTGAGAAAGTGACAAATAGTTCAGTTACCTAAGGGATGGATAGGGCAGAATAGAGCAGCCAAGATAGAAGCCTAAGTATGTGGTGAAAACATGTTGCTTATTCTCTATTGGTAGCATACTCCATTAATATTAATTGAATAAGCAAATAATCAAATGAATAAATGTGTTAAGTATTTGAACTCTACAACAAAGAGAAATTTATACTTTACAAAGTTATAGACCTTACAATGAAAGGTACTTTAGGGTGGGAACTTCATTATTAATGATACCGTGAATAATTCATGTGGCCCATTCCTATCATAAATAGAAAGGTTAAGTAAGTTGCCATGGGCCACATGCTAATTAGTGAAAAATTAGTACCTACCCCTGAGTCTCCTCATGCCCATTTGAGTGCTCTTTCTAGTACATCAGCTTTTAATGGTCTCCTAGATCACAGCCAACACTGAGAGTCTCAGGGGAGAACACAGGCTGGAGATCAATATGTCATAGACTTGGGGTCTGATCTATCCTGGTTAAGGCACTGTTACTGTGCCATGAGAAATATCCCCCTTCTTGTCACTCCTCATGCCCTGATGAAGTCAAATCATCATTGTAGAGAGGTCCTTCAAAATGGTTCTTTCTATTTTTTCACATGAACACTTTCTGTGGCCCTGTGTCTTTATTTCTGCTTCTGTAATATGGATTTATGAACTTCTACAGCCTTTGAAAAAGAAAAATGGGGGTTACTGGTGTCAGAGGCAACCATTCCCCTCTCTCTGGGACCCTACATGCCAGGGCAGCAAGGCCCTGATCTGTACTACAATATACTCCACTGTGTGGAGGATAATAAATTGTACACTAAATGAGGCTACAGAGGAGACAGAATTTATCTTACTCAGGAGGTTGGACAACCAAAATTTATTGCCCATGTTAACCATTTTTTCTCTTAAAGTTATCTTGATGCCTGTTTTCATTCAGCATCTTCAAATGAGAAACATTTAACTAGATAGCTAGGCCTCAAACTAAAAGCAAACATGTGTAGGAAAATTTTAATCATCTATTTTCTACTGTCCTCTGAGCTGGGGCTGGTTTAAGTCTTAAATTTCCAGCTCAAGCCCCAGTCTCATTCAGAAGGCCCTGAGTCCTCTTAGGTCAGGTGATCCACTGTGAGGATGTGTGAGACAAGTGTTCATTTCTTTACAGGTTAGCTTAGAATAGGGGGGAGGGGACACCCCTATAGTCTAGAGTTAATTGCCAAGAAGAGGAGAGGGAAGTCCTCCAAGGAGTAACTCCCTAAAATGTAAATGTCCTTTGTATTGTCTCAGGATTAAACTCTAAGATCAGTTCATACTTTAGCTATTGACAACAAAGACTCTCATTTGTGATAACCACTTGTTGTCACTTGATATTTTAGATTAGAGGCAATAGGAACCAGAAAAAGGATTAAGGATAAACAGGATGTCACCAAATAGGCCTATGATGTCAGAGGACAGAGCAAGACAAGAATTGTGTCCATGTCAGAGATGCCACAGACACAACGTGCTCTCATCATTTATCATTCCGCTTAGAGCCTGCACTCACAACAGGCATTTTTCTGGGTAGCCTCATTTGCATCTGTGAATATTGCTGGATTCAACACCTGATAAAGCACAGATAATCTCTTGTCCACTTTTAAAATCCTTTTTGGAAGAATTTGAATTTCCAGAATATCTTGCTCTACAATCTAATAACCTCTCCTTTTGAAAGCTTGTGTTTTTTCCAAATTTTATTTATCTAGATTCACATCCCCTAAAACTAACTTTATTCATTTCTTCTGCAATTGACTGTAGGTACAGCTCCATTTTATTTTTTTTTCAGTTTGATTTTGTTTTTTTTTAATTAAAATATTTTAAAATTTACATATACTTGCCATTAATTGTAATCCCCATGTATTCCCCATCACCATCTCACCAGTGCACCATCACCTCTGTGATCGTGATGGTGACCTTGAAGGTCAGTATGTCAGGGTTCAGACTCCAGCTTTGCTCTTTATATGCCACATCTCCCTGTTGTACTGCAACAAGTAGGGTCCAGTGAAACATAAAGTAGATTTACTGCATTCCATAAGATGGAACGTCAGCAAGACACGGGGCAGAGAGACCATTGTGCCATGCAGTCCCGTGTAACTGGCCTGTGGGCTGTGCAGGGTTCTCAGGAGCAGAGCTATGCTTGGCCTGCAAATATCTGGATATTCCTCCACTTCATCTCTGAGCCTACAAGTGGTGGTCTCGCCCATCTGCACTCCAGCATCAGACCTGGGAAGCCCACCTGCCTGCTCTGCTGTGTGCTCTGTCTCCAGCAAGGTTTTCCCAACAGAGAAAACTGACAGCAGATGAGAGGGGAAAAGGGCAAACCCAGTGTGTAGTCCCTATCTCCCTTCCTGCAGTGGCACCAGGGGACAGCAGGAGGGCCCCCCCGCCTCTGGATCTATCACCCTTGGTAGGTGGCTCTTCACATAGCTTCTCTCTCCAGGTCCAGTCCTGCTTCATTCCTTTACACCATTTAGGCCTGGGGCAGGAGGAATGAGTGTGTGGTGTTCTGGAAGGACTTAATGTCTTTTAGAGCTTTCCCTACAGTATGCTCTTCCTCTATCAGTAGTCATTGGAGTGTGCCTAGAGAGACTTCTTGTCCAGATGCCATTGGCATCTTCCAAAAGTCCACCTTTCTTGAGAGTTGGTGACTGAATGGTGTAGCAGAGGCCACTGTGGCTCTGTGGGCTGAAAACAGTTATTGTGCAGGCAGAGAAAAGAGGTAGTACCATGCCTCTTTGTGTATGACCACTTTTCTTTTCCATTCTTCAACTGTCCCAAGTGAGACTTGGAGGAATTACAGAAAAAGAGGCTGATCCTCCAGGGAAGCATGAACACACATGATGGGGGGTGAGGGTGGTAGAGGTGCTCCTTGTTTGTTTGAGGTGGGACCTTAGCTCCCACTGAAGATCCCTGTTTAAATCCCAGCTGCTCTCTTGACTAACTCACTCCTTGGAACAAGTTAGTCAGCTCTTCTGTACCTCGGGATCATTGACTGTAAGATAAGCATAATTCTAGTACCTGATAAGATTGCAGATTAAATGGATTCATAATGTTGAGCGCTTAGAACTTGGCACACAACCAGTGCTCAAGGGCTACAGATGACTCCTCCATCCCTGTCCTCACTCATACTCCTCCTCTTCATTCCTCTTCCTCTGTCTTTATTCTTCCTCATATTCCTCTCCTCCTTCTCCTTATTTTACTCAGCGATGTTTCTCTAGGATACCCTGGGTCTGTACAAGACCCTGGGTTTGGTAAGAGTTCTACTTGTAGATCAGTGGTGCCCAGAGTTACAATTTTCACTACTGAATTTATCTCCATCTTCTATGTCACCTCCAGGAGAGGCGTTCTATCTTCCCCAGGATTCTATCTTACTTCATGCCCTCTCCTCAAAGGGAGAAACTTGACGTGATGATGGAGGGAGATATAACTTCCCCAAAGATTTTCAGTGCAGAAGATAACTTACTGTTTGAGATTATTTCCCTTTCTGTACTGTGTCATGTGCTTCCCTTATAGATTCATAGGAAACCTAGTTTATAAGAGGTGATAATTACCTGGAAGACCTTATACTTCCTTTAGTGGTCAAATAGGTCAAAAGTCACTTTTCATTCTTATGTCCATTGACTTCCGAAGTGTGTTCCTGTTTGCTTTGCACTTGTTCTCTCTGTGCAAGATTCACACCTCATCTCACTTTGTCTCTGCTCCCAGGGCACTTTCTCATCACATCTGTACTCAGACACCTTCCTAAGAGCTTTGGCACCTGCCTCTCTGTCACTCTGTTCTCCCTCTTCCTGCCCAACTTCTTCCTACTGAACTTTAAGTTGTATTTCATTTATTGTTTCTTTCCCCACTAGAGTATAAACTCCTGGTGGACAACACTTCACTTGTCTGCTTGCCCCTCTTCTGCCTTTCCTGTCCCCTCTCTTCTGCCCTGTGCAGTGGGAGGTGATAGCATGCAAAGGCTACAGTGGGGAATCCTGAAGTCAGACTTCGGTTAACTTCAATGGGGCTCTGGCAGAAAATTTTAGGGTCTTAGATATCCTGGGTCTTGGCAGTGCCCCTTGGGGTCTGGTGGTGTTATGGCTTCTCCTCATTGCTAGGCTTTGAAGATGGCAAAATCCTGATCACACATTTGTAAATATCTCCTTTATTTCTCTTGCATCATATCTCTCCTTAAACTGTCCATCTGTTTCATGTCTAAAGCCTGACTTATCATTGATGTGTATGTCATGTAGGGTTTTGCCTACTTTTTCTTCTAGTAATTTTATGGTTACAGGTCTTATGTCTAAATCCTTAATCCATTTCAGTTGATTTTTGTGCATGGTGAAAGGCAGTATTCTAGTTTCATTCTTTTGCATGTAGCAGTCCAGTTTGCCCAGCACCACTTATTGAACAAGCTG
>JAGFMF010011410.1:1384267-1410386 GCA_019455555.1 Galemys pyrenaicus
CACTGGTGAGATGGTGATGGGGAATACATGGGGATTACAATTAATGGCAAGTATATGTAAATTTTAAAATATTTTAATAAAAAAATTAAAAAAAATAAAGCCTGACTTATCATGACAACTGTTCCTGGCATATATCAAGGGACTTAAAAATATTGCATGAATATTTTTAAATGATCAGGAGTGAGGGATAGCAAATATACTTGTTCTAAGAAGTCAATAGAAATTCTTAAATCAATAAAGACTGCCATGGTGTCTACTAACATGTGGATGAAATGTGGCTCCAAATATTTCAGCACTAGAAAAAAGTGGTTTTTCCTTGTATGTTTCTTGTATTTTTTAATAATGAGAATAGAGAATATATTTATAGAAGGTTTATTGAAAAATTTCTGGAGCCATTTTAGGTGTCTTTGCCACTACTTTTTACATTTTTCCCTCATACTTTTTCTGTCTTCCCTGACCCCTCAATGACCCCAAAACAAATGTTTTTTAAGGACATTATCAGAAATATAAATTAATGCCTAGTTTTTACCATCAACTTAAACCTATGTAATTTGGGAGTTTCTTTAATGTTGACTTGCTCTTGATAGATAGTTAACCAAGTGTGCTGGAGAGTGTGCTTGCTCCTATCTTCAAATGAATTTGGACTTAAAAAGTTTCTATAATAGTATCTAGACTCCTAAATAAGTAACTTTCTTAACCAGCTCTCCTAAGATCTGAGAGGGTGAGGTTGACTGAAATTTTTAATGGGAAGAGAGTTTAGTGGGCATACATCTCCCATCCCACCCCACTTGGGGTGTTGCAATTTCAAAAACTTTTAGGTGTAAATCCTCCTAAAAAGAATACACTCTAGGGCATCCCTGGTAGCTCAAGGGGTTGAGCACCACACTGTGGGGCTTCTGCAGCCACTGTAGCATGACTTCCATCCCCAGCCAGGAAGGGGACCCACATGGTGCAGCAGACCTTTCCTGTCTTGCCAGCTGCTCCCTTCAGTGGTAACTTTCCATAGATCTGCCTGTTCTGTTCCCCAATCTGTTTCTTGGTAAATCCTCTCACCTCCCAAGCCTCTGGACTATATCCCAGCTCTTATATACAAAAATAAATAAAATCTTAAAAAAATACACTATGGTGTTCTGGAAATTTTACATCTTGGTATATACCCACCAAAAAACATACAGTGCATCAAAACCCAACCATTTTAAATGAATGAATGTGTCAGCAATGTCATTAATAATGCCAATTAAGAATTAACCCAAATAGTGGCCTCCCTGATGGCACAATGGGTTAAGCAATGCACTGTGAAGCAGACCACAGCCACTGCAGCCTGAGTTCGATCCCTGCCTCCAGCCGGGGAGGTCACCCACATGGTGCCGCAGACCTCTCCTGCCTCGCCTGCTCCCCTCAGCAGTGTGTTTCAGTAGATTTGTCTGTTCTGTTCCCAGCTCTGTATCTGATGAATCTTCTCACCCACTACATCCTTTGCCTATAACCCAGCTCTTGTATGCATAAATAAATAAATCTTTAAAAAAAATAAAACCTAAATATCCATCAATAGTAGTAAAAAAAAGACCATTATATTAGCATGTGGAATATTATGCATCAATGAAGAGAAACTGCTGCCATATCCAAAGACAGATATGTAATATATATTGCATCATTGTTGTACAATGTTTGTACAATGTATTTTACATTAATTTCTGTACAATGTTTGCTTTCTCCTTTCAGGTGTAGTCCCCATAAAATTCCCACCAACAATTCACCCATGAACCATCACCACAGTCCCTTGTGCTTCCCCCTCCCCTGTTTTGATCCCTCTCTTTTTTTTTAAATTTATTATTATAATTTTTTCCTGATCACTTACTTGATTTCCCTATAGTCCTCCTATAAGTGAAACCATCTGATATTTTTCTTTTTCCTTCTGGCTTATTTCACTGAACATAATAGACAGAAATATATATTACAAAGAAAATGCTGAGCCAAAAAAAAGTCACAAAATTGCACATACTGCTCTATTTCAAGATCAAAAGCAATCAAAACTAATAAATTAGATATCAGGGCAACATTTTCTTCAAGGACGATTCTATCTATTGCTCTTGGTGGTGGTAGTTCCGTGGGCGTGCTAACTGCAAAACCTATCTGGGTATACATGTATTTGCATATTTACATAAAGATGTGACATTCTTTGATTTGAAAATTTATGTATTAAAAATAAACTTTCAGACTATAAAACCAACTAGTGGTTACCAGAGGGAAGGGGGATGGGGCAATAATTAAATTGTGGAAAAGGGAACTATTGTATGATGAAGGGTAGAATTTGTACTTGTAAACTTAATGTAGTGTGTATACATGTTGATTTTGATGGTGCACACTTGAAGCTTACATAATGTTATAGTAAGCTTTACAATGCTGTGAGAAAAATACTATAAAATAAATTGAAAAAAAAGGAAGGAAATGTTTATGTAAAAAATGAATATTAAAATATATTTGTATCTAAAAAATTTATATAATCATATACCACATTAAAGGTAAGGGTTATAGAAGCATATACTAGCTAAAGGAGTATTGTGAAAGATGGTTTTACTGTTGATTTGTTTTTTCCATGCACAGTTGCACTTACTTATTTAAAATTAAATTCTCCTCACACTGATTATCTACTGCTCAGTGTAGACTAATAAATGAGTTCTGCCATTTAAAAAAACAAATCCAAACAATTCTATTAGAATTCTATTATCAGTCCTCATTAGAGTTTTGGCATGTATTAGTCAGGTATCCATTAAGAAAGCTTTTAGATGAAAATTTCAAGGTGTTAATTGATCCCTCTGGGGCATTTGAAGTTCTGCTTTTATAGTTTCTTCAAAGCTTTGATTGGTTTCAACAAAGAAGCAACCATTGATGTAAGTTCAGTCCCTGATTTAATTGTCTGAATTCAAAAAAGATCTTAGTGAATATACTCAAAATGAAACCTCCATTTTATGGACTTTATAGTTTCCTTCTTTCTAATATTAATAAATTCCCTTTGTTCCTTGGAGTATTACAAATCTGTGAAGGTACATTCCGTTTTAGATATGGGCACTGGATCAGAAAATCAGAAACTTTAAATTACCTTAGAAGTCAACTCTCTGCCATAGACTTGATATAGTCATATTATGGAGTAGTATACAACTTCAGTTTGAAGGCAGAAGATTTCTCACCAATGTTGACACCACTTTAGGTAGTGTCAGAAATGGTGAGGGCACCTGGGCTGGGTAAGTATCATAGTTAATTTTCCAAGGTGCTATGACTATAATGCATAAATAGAGTGGATTCTATATTCCCATCTCAAAAGTGAAATAAATTAGTTACACACATTCGGTAACCACAAACACTGACCATGCTCTTTTCTAAGTCAATACTTTTTCAGTTGGGGATTCAAAAATGAACAGATTTTATCCACAAAATGAATTCAAAGTTCTTCAGGGAAGACAGGTGGTAGACTTTCCACTGGAGCCCTAGAGGGTGAAATCTATGACCATGCTATGTATAGTTCAGTGCTGCTTCTAGCCCTTCCTCAACATATCAGCAACACATCTAGGGTGCAATGGAGGAATGGTGGCCTGTGCCATGGAAACACTTTGCCATCTCTGGTAGCAGGGGCCTTTTTCTGTCCTCCAACAGTCGATACAAGTAGTAATCTACTGTTAATAATTTAGTAATCTTCTATGGACTGTTTATTATACCAGATCTATGTTAGACAAAGGCGTGTGTGTTTGTGTGTGTGTATGTGCATATTTGCAACAAAACTGCTTCTGAGTTCTAAAAATGTTTACATGAATGCGCTGGTTCCATATTCACTATCATGCTGCTTATAGGTAAATTTTATTTCTTCTTTCTAATACTTTTGTATTTTATTTCTTTTTCTTGTCTTATGCACTGGCTAAAACCTCCACTACAATGTGAAGGAGCAGTTCTAAAGGTAGCCATCCTTTTCTTGTTCTTGCAATAATTTGATATGATATTTGTTTGAGGGATTAAATCTACAAGAATGATAATTTCACATGATTTAACATAACAGATACAATTTATAGGATTAATTATGTTTTTTTCCTACTCCTCACTTGTTTTTCCGTCATGAATGAAAGTCATCAAATGCTTTTTAAAAAATTTAAGAAGTCATGTAACTTTTCTCCGTTTTTTTAGTTCACATCTCATCTTGAATTTTAGTAACTATCTTACCTAGAGTGAAGCCTAGCTAGGTTTTTTAAAATTTTTATTACTTTTTTTTTATTAATGAACTAAATTTTTAGAACTGTTCTGTTTACAGAAAAATTGAGGAGTAACTACAGAGAGTTCTTATGTATCCCCCATTCTATCTGTCCTTTAGTATCCCTCCTTATTAACATGTTAATAAGGATATATATATAATAAGATATATAATATATGTAGATGGAGAAACCAAAGTCCTGTTAAGTTAAAGCAAAGGGAAAATGTTTACTTGAAGCTGAGGGTTACAGCTTGAAGAACATCGACCAATGAACATTTGAGATGTCTGCTAAGTTGCCTAGAGTGAGGAGCATGTATATAACAGAAGAGGAGGAAGGTTAATTCATATTCAGGGCTGTTTTATGCAGATGAAGTTTCAGTCAATGCATTTATGATTAGTGGAGAATTCTTCAGGTAATGACTGATCGAATTGCAATCCTAGATTGTTTTTAGCATGCCAGCCTGGCTTCCTAATTCCAAGGAAATTTCAGCATGCCTGCACATGCCCACTTAGCCACTTCTCCACTCTGGTTTTTAATCCCAATTTAGGGTGACTCCATTTTTTGTTTCTCTTTTTTATATTACTTATAAGTTACAATGGATGAACTAATAATTATCAAGTGATACGTTACTATTATAGCCAGGTTTTGACAAATACATGTAGCCAAGATTATAGTGTCTTATGGAGTCATTTCACTTCCCTAAGAAAAATCCCTTGTGCTCCCATTTATCCCTCTGTCCCTCACCCTAAAATCCTAGTACCCACTGATTCATTATCTCTATAGTTTCACCTTTTCCAGAATGTCACATAATTAAGTTCATACAGTATGTAGCTTTTTAAAGTTGGTATCTTTCACTTAGCATTACGTGTTTAAGTTCCTTTCATTCTTCTTAATGGCGCGATAGCTATTTTGTTTTATCACTGAATAATATCCCTTCATATTGATGGGCTTTTGTTTTTCCATCCATCTATTAAATGACATGGTGATGACTTTTAAGTGCTGGAAATTATGAATAAAACTGCTACACATGTCCATATCCTGCCTTTGATGTGTACATAAGTTTTCAACTCATTTGAGTAAATATAAAGAGGTGAGATAACTAGATCATATGACAAGAGTATGCTTAGTTTTGTACGAAACTACCAACCCACCTTCTAAAGTGGCTATTTGTGGGCCTCCCTAGTGGCTCAGTGGGTTAAGCAACGCACAGCCGCACAGACGCACAAGTGTTTCAGTCAGTCTGCCTGTTCTGCTCCCCACTCTGTCTCTGGTGAATCCTCTCACCTCCCTCGACTCTGGCCTGTACCTCAGCTCTTGCATGCATAAATAAATAAATATTTTTAAAAATAAAGTGGCTATTTCCTTTTGTATTCCTACAAGCAATTTGTGAGTTTCTCTTGCTCTATATCCTCCCCAGCACTTGTCAGTGTTTTGGATTTTAGCTATTCTAGTAGATACGTAATGGAATCTCACCACTGTTTTAATTTCTTTTTTTTTTCACGAGTTCTTTTTTTTTCTTTATTTATATATATATTTGACATCAATTGTGTTCCCCATGGATTTCCCACCACCATTTCACCAGTGCACCATCACCTCAGTCCCTTGTGCTCTTTCTGCCCTCTATCCACTCCCTCCTACCTCCCCACCAAGTATCCCCTATTTGTCCTTGTCTTTTTGTTTCTGTTATTATTATTATCATTGTTATTATTCTTTTCCTTGGTCACTTATTTGGTTCCCTTATATTCCTCCTAGGGGGTAAACCATGCGGTATTTTTCCTTTGCCTTCTGACTTATTTCACTGATTTAACCTTCCAGCTCCAGTCACGTTTCCATGAATGACTCTAGTTTATATTTTTTGATTGATAAATAGTATCCACTGCATATATGTACCATGTCTTCTTGATCCAGTCATCCGTTTTGGGACATTTAGGTTGTTTCCAGGTCTTACCTATTGTAAATAGTGCTGCAATAAACATAGGGGTTTTGAATCAGTGTTTTTGTATCTTTTGGGTATATTTCTAGGAGTGGGATTGCTGAATCATATGGGAGTTCCATTTTGTTTTAATTTTTAATGGTATACAAAGTAGAGCATCTTTTCATAGGATGCTTGCCATATATATAGTTTGATGAGGTGTCTGTTCAGATCTTTGCTTTTATTTTAATTGGATATTTTCTTGTTTTTCAATTTTAAGAGTTCCATTCATATTTTGAATATTAGTTCTCTACACAGGTATGTGTTTTTGTGCTCCATCCCACTCCCATCTGCAGCTTATCTTCTCATTCTTTTAACAGTGTATACAGATACACTGCAATTTTTAATTTTAATGAAGTCCAACTTATCAGTTTTTCCTTTCATGGACTGTACTTTTAATATTGTATCTAATAAGTCATCACCAAAATTCAGGTCACCTAGATTTTCTTCGGTATTATTTTTTAGATATTTTCTAATTTTGCAATTGACGTTAGCGCTGGGATCCATTTTGAGTTAATTTTTATGAAATTTGAACTTTTTTTAATGTGAGAAAAAGTTTAGTTTGTAGTAAAGGGCTGAAATTATGTACACATGCACCCACAATACACACACGTTGTCCACAATGTCACATTTTTGAATTCGGTTTTCTAAGTTGTACTCATTTTGTCCAATTATGTATTAGGTCCTGCTATTACTTTATTTTTTAAAAGACTGCTTTATCTCATAGCTTTTTCTTTATACATTTCTTTATACATTTTTGTTATATGTTGCTTGATTCATACACAATTATGAAAGTGTATTTTCATCATTTTGAAACTCTTTGTATCTTTAGTGTTTTTACTCAAAACATTACTCAAAACACTACATGATCTCATATTAATACTGTCATATCTACTGCTTTTATCTTGTATCTCATAGAAGTTGAACATTCTTGTCTAGTTTCCTTTTTTCCTTTTTCATGTGGATGTCCAATTGTCTCATCATCATTTGTAGAAGAGAACAGCCTGTCTTCGTTAAAATGCCTTTGCTCCTGCATTAAAGATTGGTTGACTCTATTTTAATTCTCAAGCTGGTCTGCACTGAGTCACCAGCATCAGTTACAGCATGAATGTTCCTCCCAGTGCTGACTCCAGAAGGGCTTCTATACCTGGGCTCCTGCTAACCTGTGACTCTCCGCATCGGTCTCTTTGACCAGCTATCAGGTCAGCTCTTTGCCTGAGACCTCAATTTCTCTAATACATCTAGGAGAGGTGTTGTGTTTTAGCTTGTTCAGCTTTTTATTTTTATCTTGTTGTGAGACAGGAGTGATGTTTTCCAAGCTCTTTACATGTTGTCCCGGCAATGGAGTTTTAAATCTGCTTTTTCTAATTTTTTCTCAGACATACTCCCTTCCACATTTCCCTCCATCTGGAGAAAGTGATGATTTTTTTTTTTTTTTTGCTTAGAGGAGAAAGTTTAAAAAAATAACTGTCATAATTCAGGGGCATAATCACATTTCAGCTTCATCTTTTAATGTTTGGCAGTTGTCCTTCTAGCTCTGAACGAGCAGGAGACCCTGTGAGGTATGTGGAAAGCTACAAGTTTTCTTCTCTGAAGTCATTCTCACATTTCATAGAATTTTTGTAATTTATCAAGCAGACCTACTTGCTGATTTACAATCCACAAAAACTCAGGATTTTTCTGCAGAATTCTTTTCTCTCACCCACATGTACTCTCAATCCTATCATTAAAGGAAATTTCAGAAACCTTCCCCTTACACATCA
Source organism: Galemys pyrenaicus (assembly GCA_019455555.1). Classification (NCBI taxonomy): domain Eukaryota; kingdom Metazoa; phylum Chordata; class Mammalia; order Eulipotyphla; family Talpidae; genus Galemys; species Galemys pyrenaicus. Next base: position 1,392,241 of record JAGFMF010011410.1, read on the forward strand.
CCTGCACTGTCAAGTTTGGGGATTTGGGTTTGAATGCTGAGAATGCTGAGCCAAGTTCAAAGTAAAAGCAGTTTCACAAGCTTTGATTGCAAGCAGAACTACAACCCAGTACACCCAGGGGGAAAGCTACATGAGCAAGGTGCTCCTGACCTGCCATGACTTTGAAGGTGTCCTGCCCCACCCCTGGGGTCCAGCGCTGTCCTCTTGTGCTTGACCTCTTGGGTTCCCACAGTTGCCTGATCTTCCTGAAGATCAGGAATGATAAATATCACCTGCCTTTTCTCATTGCACCAACTTTCTGTACAGAATCTCTTCCCTGATTCTGCAAGGCCAGGTCCTTCTCCCCATTCAGGTCAAGATTTTCATCACACTAGCACCACTCACTGTTATTGTAGCCTGTTTTTCCCCCTTTCTAGCAAAGATCTGAAAGTATCTGGCCCCATATTCCAGTTTACCATTATCTTCTCTCCAGTCTGAGATGTAACTTCCACCTTATGGAGCCCTATGTGCCTGGTTTGCTGGTGTCTGACTGCTTCGACAGCAGCCCCTGCCACAGCGCTCAAGCTGCAGGCCTTCAGGAAATCCTTCATGAGGCAATGAAGGAATCAATGCTCCCAGCTCCTGCTTTAGAGCAATGAAAATACCTTCCACATTACAACCCTCTTGTCAGGACGGGCAGACTCCAGATTCTGTGGGGTCTAATTTAAAATGAAAATTTAACAAATGATTAAGGATTCCAAACTGGGGACACTTGGTGGGGAGGGAAGAGAGAAAGGGTGGAGGGCAGGCGAGAGCACGGGGACTGAGGTGATGGTGCGCTGGTGTTATGGTGATGGGGAATACATGGGGATTACAATTGATGTCAAATATATGTAAATTTTTAAAAATTATATTAAAAAAATAAAATTCTACTATAAGAGAAAAAAAATTCCAAACTGGTGAGAGCAGAGCATTAAAACAAGTGTAAGGCCCTGATGAACTTAGACTCTATGTAGTTACATGGGACACATGTCCAAGTCCCCTTATCCCCAGCTCAGTTCCTGCCCCATCCTCTGATAGCACATAGTAAGTTTCACATCTTTCACTTCTGTAGTTACTATTTTCTGGATGCTGCTCATAGATGGGATTTTGCTGACTACTTAACTCCTTCTGGCTGGTGGTCTCAGAACAGGCCCCACTCCTGGGTGTTTGTCTAGGAACTGAGTAGAATAGTTACCCTGATCACCGCCCTAAGTGTAACAACTCACCTTCCTGTCAATACAGATGCATATTCTTATCTGGAAACTACAACGTCAGTCGATGTGACCTATTCCTAGGCACATCATTCACACTTTAAGTCAGGTTAACCAGTTCATGCTCTTTCAGCTAACAAGGTCTTACTGCCAAACATTATTGCCATGAGTAAAATAAGTTTTGTTCATTTCTAGACATCATGGATTTTCTGAATTCTGTGACTATTATTGGCATGTTGGCTTGATGACTGTTCTCATTTAGTAAAATTCACTTTGATAGTTCATCAAATCACTGCCCAAAACATTGACTAGCAGGATAAATATCCCCTTTAATCTTTAAGAGTTCCTTGGGAAGCAATAACCAATGCCCACCTTTCCCCTAAATACCTACTAAGCTCCAGAAACAAGAACATAGATGTGGAGTGTAGGTCCTGCTATTGAATGACATTAACTAGAGGGCATTAGCCAGAAGTATATTAACCAAAAAAATAAGACACACATGAGAAAAATGCAATTCCTAGCATTGTGTGGAAAAGGATGATGTTACTATTAATTGCTACACATGGATTTGTTGAGTTGAGTGGATTTTCTCTGAGCAAGCATATGGGTTCTAAGGTAAGCTTTGAAGAATAGGCCGTACTTGAAGACACAGAAGAGAAGAGTGGGTGGGCTTTCTAGACAAAAAGATGAGTAAAGATAAGGAGGTTCAGGTGTGTCCAGGAGAGAGTGAGCACCAAAGTAGCAGAGCTAGACATAAGAGGGAAAAGTTGTTGAACTGTTACCAGGTGGCAGCCAGCAGGAGGAGTAGTCTCTGGCTCCCCTGCAGTCCTTCCTCAGAAACCTTTTATGTAGCAGTATGCTACCTGGATCGTAGAATGGACCAATCAGGTGTGAGCCTTGGGTTAATTGACACCAGGACTCCGCCTATCAGCACAAGTTAGTAATAGCAGAACCCCTCTTGTAAATTACACTTCCTAAATTCTAGAACAGGCCAAAAATGGACTAATCAGGTGCAGGGAAAATGGACCAATCAGGTGCAGGAAAATAAGCCAATCAGGCTGTGGGGGGGGCACCTTAAAAGTAAATATAAGTCCAAGTCAAAGGGAGCTTAGGACTGATTGGCAGGCATTTTGGAGAAAGAGCTGACGGGGATTCGAAGCAACCTGGAGGAGCAGATAGAGAAGCAGCAGCCCAGAGGAAGAAGGGATCCAAAAAAGTAGCAGAGAAAAAAGAGCTCCTGCAGAGGAAGAGGAGAAGACAGTTCCAGCCTTCAAAAAAAGGAGAAACGCCTCCAGCCGCTGCCCCTCTGAAAAGAGAGAGAGACTGGGACTCGGTCCTAACTGTGACACTGACTGAAAGGAGCACCAAAGGTCCTGGGCCTGGTGTCTCAAAGAGCTCTTTGTTGGTAGTATAAACGAACAACTCACAAGAGCTGTAACACTGAGTGTTCACTGGAACATCACCTCTGCAGGCCCGTAGTGGCCATTGCTACTAGACAGTGCTAATTAGAACTGGTAACCGGTAACTACCAATGCTAATGCTGTCCAGATGAAGCAGCCAGCCTCTTGTAAATACATAAGCACTCTCATTTCCCCCTGTTTGTAAATAAACCCCATGACTGTTGTTCCTGTAGCCCAAAGTCCCTTGCAATTGTATGTGCAGGTAAAAACCCATAAACAGTGACCTGTATCAGGCACTGTCCTCTGATAGGCTATAGCCCCTGTTGCTATAGGCCTGGATTCTAGTTTGTGGCCTTTTGGCCTTTAGGGGTTTTTTGGGAGCTCTCTTGCCTCGGGCCCTCCTCTGGCTCCTGTCTCAGTCAGAGTCTTCTCCCCTGCCTCCCTGTTTCAGAACTTGATGTTGGGCCATTTGGGTAATCCCAGGAGTGAGATGCTAGCAGGTGATGTCTTTGGAATGGCCATCTTAAGCTTATAAGCTGATACCTGGCAAGGCCTAGGCCTGTAGACTGGGCCCAGAAACTCAGGGCCCAGGGCAGGTGGGAGGAGCATAAGGGCAGCCTCAGAGCCAGAGGAGCCCAGGTGTGTCCTAAGGACAAAGGCCCCATTACCACACTTCCAAGGGCCTGCTTCTGACAAGAGCTTTGTCTCTGGCACAGGTTGGTTTGTACTTCCTACTCCACTTTCTACATCAATAAGTGGTTCTCTCAGAACCAGGTAGAAGACCTGTGTCGCTGAGCAGTGGTGTCAGGCAGGATGGCCTCAGAGGGCTCAGTAGCTTTTCACAGGTGACCCTGTAAAAGGACACTAGCCTGGCTCTTTAGGAACATATTGTGAAGTTACACTCCTGCTCCTAGCGGGGAGCCTCAACCACCCTTCTTCAGCTGTGCTGCCGATTCCCCTCAGTCTCTCTGGCTCTCATTCAGCTCCCTCTGTTCAGAGGTGCTCCAGAGGGGCACAGCTTCCTGATGGCCTGGCAGCTTCCTGATGGCAAGCTAGAATGCTTTCAGGTTCCTGTCTCTCTTTTGATAACATTTTGCTGTCTTAATTCAAACACATCATGAAATTACATGTGCCTACAATGGACCTGAAGCTGATGTCCCTGAGGGCTGCTCTGACTTCCTCCCACAGCCACACCCACCATGTAGCAGAAAAGGAGGGGATCTTTGCGCCTTGGGAACCTGGAGGAGTGGAGGTGGCAGTGACATGCTCTTTGAAAACACTCATCTGTGAGCTCTCTGGGCACTGAGTGCCAGCTGTCTGGGCCATGTCTCTAGGCAGACACGGGGTTTCAGAAAGCAAGGCCAGTCACCCATGGTGTGCTTCACATCTGCCTACTGCATGTGCACATGGAGCCACATTTAACATCCCAGGAGAGAAGCAAGCCTGCAAGAAAATTAGCTTGGCATTGTTTTGATCACAGAAAGCACAACTTCCATTTAATAAGAACTTAATGAGTCCCAGACTCTTTGCAAGCATTTTCTGAGCATTCCTTTGGAAAAGCTTCCGTGAACCCACAGCTCCAGTGCAGGGATCCTTCTATGAGCTTTACCACCATGACTCAGTAGGCGTTGCCTGTCTGATCATCTACAGCCTCCACTGTACTTCTATCTCCAGGCAGCAATCTCCACTGCCCTCAAACAGGTTATCGATACATCTCTGTGTATACTGAACCTGTGCAGCAACTCAGTCTAAGTGTGATTCATCCCATCAGAGATTTTGTTGGTTTGCTTTTTCAAGGATCATATGTGCCTGACTCAGAAACCTGGCCATTTCCTCTAACCTGTCATGCCCTGTCATGAGGGCATGGTAGAAAGTATTCTCTCATTGTGCGTCTAAGAGGGATTTTGTGTTGTGCTTCCTGGTCCCCACTCACTACCCACACTCAGCCCTCTGTTTTGAGATGGCCTCTGGCATCTCACCATAACCCTCTCCAGAATTGTCTCTCTCTGAGGGAAGGTGCCCCAGCCAAGGATATCCCTCTCCCTGGGGAAAGTTGCATCCGATAATAGGTGAACTCAGTATGACAGAAGTCAAACTTCTCAGGCACAACATGACAACTTCTAAGGGTCACCCCAGCTCCAGAGACCTTTAGGACTGGCTTAAGTCTCTTTTTCAGTTGCACAATTTAACTTCTGCTTCTGCAGAGTAAAACATTCCTCATCCCATGTGGGTGCTGCTCCAATAGCACTTCTCGATAAACGTTCTTCATGCAGATCTCAGAGTCTTGCAGTCTGTTTCCCTGGGAACTCAGCCCACACTAGCTGGTACAGGATGTGGTTGTAGGATCAGATTCTAAAATGGGATTTTGAAGATAGGTTATCCACGGGGGACTGGCAATGAGTGTCCAATCACTGGCGGCAGATAAAGCACTGATAGTCCGGGACATATAGTTCTGATGAAATTGCTAAAATTCATTGGCAGTGATCTGGGCTGGGATGTTGGTGGCAGATAATATTAGTGAGTACATTTGTCACCCTAGAAACAGTCATCTGAGGTATCTGGGACACTTAGGGGAAATAATAACTGGTGGGGGCTATAGAATTGGATGACTTATCGGGAGCATTCAATGAATCAGAGACAATAAAAGGCAGGTGGTGATTAGTCATCAATTGAAGGCAAAGCACAGAAGCCAGAGTGGCTCAGAGTGGCTGACACATGTTCAGAGTGTCCCTATCCTTCAGGAAAAGCAAAGTAACAGTTCCAGAGAAGTTGTGCTTCTCAACCCTGGCAAGGCTTCATTCCACTAATTAGAAAAGGGTAGGACCCTGAAACTTGGAGTGGAGATGCTTAGATCAGTGCCTTTGCAATACTGAATTCCACACTGTACCGAATCTCCTTGGCCTGCGAGAGTCACCGACTCTTCCAGCCAGAACGTTGATACTCGAAGATTTTGTGAAGCACTGCATTGCCAGGAACACATGCCCATGTTCTATTTCCATCTCTGTCCCTGGTCATCACACCAATTTGGGTTAAGTCATCTGTGGAATTATTGGCCTGCTAAAGAGAGGAAGGGCAGCATGCTGATGTAGCTGCACCTATGTATGGCAGGTTTTGGGAGCTATGGGACTGAAGCTAAGTGGATTTGAATGAGGAGTTTGAATACAAAATTAGATAAGAAAAAATACATGGATATGAGAGTAAACTCCCTTATATAGAACTTAGTAATGGGGCTTGGGCCCCAGGAAATGGTGCTAAAATGCTGCTGGATTGGCTGGAAACTTGGAAAGACTGATGGTCCGTGTTAAGAAAAGCAGAAGTGCCAGAGGTGAGTAGATTGGCTGGTTTCTAAGGCAATAGTGGAAGGAGAGATGAAAAGCTCAAGGAAGTGAGAATGTTAAAGTAGATAGACCTAAGAGTCCCAAACCCCACAAGCTGGCCATATTTGAGGAGCACACAGAGGACAATTATTCTTTTATTAAAACAATACTAAATGCACTAGGGAGAAGGGGCAGTACATGTCTCAGGGTTGTTTAGGAGTTGTGAGCATCCTCTTCAAAATTAAGAACTTCTGGCACTTGTGCTTCCCGCCACCAAGGAGAACATACCTGTCAGGCCTCCTCTGGCTCTGCAGGAAGCATGATTCTTGTTCAGCTGCCCTGTTCCTACTGACACTGAGTGTGACTCATATTAAGACACAACAGGACCATCACAATGGAGAAACCCCTGTTTTGAGTTGAAGTAGAACCATCTAAAGTAAGTAGTTGTATGCACATCTGCAAAAGAGCCCTCCGCTTGCTATTGTGCCCTGATGGAGATGTGGTTTCTAACTGCGGGGTGACAATGAGCATGTGATCAGGACCACCTAACATGAGCTGGATTCCATAAGATCCACTGGGTCTTAAGGTCAGGCAGGACCACAGCAATCTCTGTTATTTGGATTATAATTTAGTACAAAGAGGGTACCGCCAGGATCAAATGAAAAGAGAGGCAGAGAGTACAAAGGAGTTATATGAATAGGTGAAGCTCCATTTAATCTGCAACATTGTCTAAGTATCTCACTGTGGTTTTATGGACAGTGCTATGTAACCTGGAGACTGAAAAAGACCAAACTTAATCAAAGAAACTTAGGTGGACACAAGAATGAAGGACTATGTCTTTGAAAGGTGGTGGGGATGGGAAATCCTCCCACCAGGAAGTAGTTTAAGAGGTACATCTGGTTATCTACCTTGAATGGACATCCTGTAAGATTAGAATAAGTTCTAAGAAAGAACCATGTGGATAGATCTACCATAAAAGACAAATAGTTAACATGATCACATAAACCAAGGATCACCTACCCAAAGAGAATAAAACAACAAGCCCACAGAGCGATCTCTCCAAGTGACATTAGCCAGCTTCTGTCATTGGTCACCAAGGACTAGAACAGCCATATGTGAGTAGAGCCAAAATGACACCAGGCGTGGAGCCTGTGCAGGGACCAGAAATGTGGGCTCCACATGCCAAAGCAGATTTACCTTTTGCCACTACCTTCCTTCCAACCTGGCAGCTGCAAACACTGAATCCCTGACATTGTTCCATCACTAGGAGGGGCCAGATAGTCACTCTGCAACAAGTTGATGACACTGTACTGCTTCCAACTTAAAAAAGACAGAAGTTTCATCTTGAGTGGATTGACACGTCCTGATTAAGATGTCTTTTCCTGGTCAGCATCACTATTTGAGGGGGTATATAGGGTTCAATCTCCTCAGACTGGATCCTGCATTATATCACACAGACCAAGAGATCTGGATTCCTTGTGTCAGAAGCAAGAAGAAGGGATGCCACTGTCAGGAGTTCACAGGGAATTAGGGACCATTAGAAGGAATGGCTCTTCACCATCAAGATGATGGAGTCATTACATAATAAGATGGTGAGAGCACATTGACATCCATGTGTCCAACTGGGGTGTTTTTTGATCTATTCCTAGTGAGTTTGGCAATAAATGAACAACTGTAACAGCCCTGGTGAAGATACATAGAGGTGAGGTCCCTCAGCAATGTGGATCTGGGGTCAAGTCTAAGGATGGCAAGGGTGCTAGCTGAAGATGAACAGCACCTGTAATTGGAGGTGGAGGCAGATGATGAGAATTATTGCAGGTTTGAGACCAATGGCAGTACTAAGGGGGGATAGTCATCCTACTAATATGCTCCTTCTAAGTATCCCCTAAGAAGATATTAGCCAGATCCCTGAGCATCTACTGACTGAAGAGATGGACTCACTAAGTGGAGAATTTGGACCCAGGGGCAAAAGAGGGGGACTATGTGGAGGTTGAGGTATGGGGCCAGCTTCCCATCAGGACAGCAACCCCTCCCTAGCCAAAGCCTCATAGGCAGTTCTCCTTTCAGAAGTGCTGTAACTTGAGGAAGCCATCTTGCTCAAGCCAGATTCTGTCTGTGGGTGTAGCTGGTACCCATGATGGCCAGTGCAGGACTACAAAGATCTGGTCCTTTTGCCACCAATGGGAATAAATCTGAAGGGTCAGTCTCTCTCCTAGAGTGACAAACCATCTCAGTTTCCTGAGGAATGGGGATTCCCCTGGGGTATGCTAAAGCCGGGAAAGTCCCTAGGGGCCTGGGATGAAATAGTCTCCCTGTTCTCTGGAGAGCTGCCATAGCACAGACCAAGGGCTCTATCATAACTATGTCACAGCTGCATTTTTCCTTCTGCCCAGTCTTACATATAGATGCTGTTCCTGATAAATCTTCTAAAATAAGGGTACCTTATTTCAGGTTCCTTTTCTTGAGGACATTGTCTTTATCAGTCCCAGTCAATTCAATTTCACAGACAGATTCTGAGCTCTAAGGAAAATGGCAAGCATAAAAGGATCAGCACTGGCCACATTGGATAGCATTCTTGGACAGAATGGCACATGACAGGGTTAGGAATAGTTTGTTTCAGTAGCTAAGTGAGTCTTGCTCCTTTCCCCATATTCTGCCATTGTAAGAGAGGAAAGATCAGGTTGAACTGTCTAGTTGGGGATGGTGTGATGTGTTTTGTTCAGAAAGGTGGCAACTGATATGTCAGAGATTTGCAGAAGGAAAAAAGCCTGAGTGATCAAACATGAGAGTAGCAAATGCTGATAACTTCTGCCCCTCCAGGCCTGGAAGGTAGGTGAGTGCCTATCCTTCCATGCTGCAGATGCAGGTCCAGCCTTGTACTCTTAGCCACATGTCTTTAGTGCATAGTTTCTAAGTTTAGAGGGGTTTGCAAGAAGCTTGCTCTTCATGTAGTTTCACTGGCCGGCATGGATTTTCTCTTCCATGGTGTTGTGTGCACCTTATATAGGAACTTGAGTTCCTCAGTTTCTTTAGTAAACCCTCAGCTGGCAGGACAGGCAGGATTCTTCAGTCCTCTAATTTCCCTGCATTAGGTTTATTCGTCGATTCGTGTTCAGGTTCTACTACAGCACTTGGCACAGTAAATGTATGTGACAATGGATGTGTAAGCAGAAGATGCATTTTCAGTCAGAGAGGTGTTCAGCCCTTCGCTGCAGAGCAAACTGATCCCTTTCTTGCACAGGGTTGTAGCTTCCATGTGGACAGTCTAGGCTGGAGGAGGTGAGGATTGTACCTGTGTTCAAGGAGCAGCAGCCCACAGGGCTGCATGTGTATGAGCCCAGCTCTCTGCCAGGTCTGACTGAGCGCATCTTTACACATCATACTCCATGTGTCTTTGTTTTATGTCTTGAGATAAATCTAGTCTGGTGAGATAGTCTGCCACAAAGGATGATAATACACTCGGGTTTTATGCCTATGTCTATCCCTAGAGGTGATGTGGTGTGTGTGTGTGTGTGTCCTAGGGTAACCCCTGTGTCCTGCCTGAGGCTCTCTACTTCCACATATCTGCCTCAGGAATTTGCCATCTAGAGAGGAAGAGAGCCAAAAAAACAAAGTTAGGGAGTGAGAACAGGGAGGTGCCGTCTTCACCCAGGTGGGTGGTGGAAGGCTACAGAAACATGTGTCCCCATATAATTATACCCACTCAGTGTCTTGAGTGGAACCATTCTGGGGTGCACGCCTCTCTTAAATGTTGTTGAAAGTTCAAGGAGATAGCCATACTTCATTGCAGCATTATCCATAATAGTCATTATTATGGATACAACCATATTTCCATTATTATTGGAAACAACCTAAGTGTTTGTTCATTGAAGAAAATGTGGTATATAAAGAAAATGTGGTAAATAACATGCAGTATATAAACTATGAAGTAATATAATTCATACCTTAAAAGAAAGGGAATTAGTCCCTTTGCTACAATTTGTATGAATTTGGAAGACATTATATTAAGTAAAATCAGTCAGATACAGAAGAACAAATATCAATAAATTCAGAGCAACATCAGGAACCTAAAATAGTCTGACCCCAGAGCAGAGAGAATCCTGGCTGTGGAGCAGGGTATTGGTCAAAGGTTAGATAGTTTCAGTTTTGCTAGATGAGTAAATTAGAGCTCTAACCTGTGGCAGTGCATATTGTTAAATAATAATGCAGTGGATACTTAAAAATTTGCTAAGGGGTTAGATATTGTGTTAAATAATTTTGTTTAAAAGAAGAGAGGGAGGGAGGAAACTTAAAAGTGATGTTCAATTTATGGCATTTGTGTGATGATGATTTCATGGGTGTGCATTTATCTTAAAACTCATCAAGATGCACACACTGGGGTCTTCCCTGGTGGCGCAAGGGTTTAAGCACCACACTGTGATGCATCCGCAGCCACTGCAGCACAAGTTTGATGCCCAGCCAGGGGACCTACATGACACAGCAGACCTCTCCTGCCTCACCTGCTGTTCCCCTCAGCAGTGTATTTCAGTACATCTGCCTGTTCTGTTCCCCACTCTGTCTCTGGTGAATCCTCTCACCCCCCACAACTCTGGCCTGTACCCCAGTTCTTGTGTGCATAAATAAATAAAATTTTAAAAGAGAGAGAGATGCACACATTGAATATGTATAGCATTTTTTACATGCCTGTCATACTTCCATTTAAAAATATCCAAAATTAAGTTAAAAAAGACAGTCCTGGGAACACAATGGTCTGCAGTGATGGTGCACGGGTGATGGAAATTCTCAGAGGACTACACCAAGAAAAGCAAACAAACATTGTAAGAAAAATAACTAATTAATAATAATAAATAAATAAATAAATAAGAAAGTCCTAGATTCTTTCTCTTTTTTTTAAGATTTATTTATTTATGCATACAAGAGCTGGGATACAGGCCTGAGTTGCAGGAGATGAAAGGATTTACCAGAGACAAAGTGGAGGGCAGAGCAGGCAGATGGACTGAAACACACTGTTGAGGGGAGCAGCGGGCGAGGCAGGAGAGGTCTGCTGCACCATGTGGGTCCCCTTTCTGGCTGGGGATCGAACTTATGCTGCTGTGCAAAGGATGCCTCACAGTGCAGCGCTCAACCCGCTGCGTCACCAGGGAGGTCCCCTCTATTCTTTCTTTAAAAAAAAAAACCTGAAAAGAAAACAACATATACTAAATCTAACTCAAACCCTTCTTATTGATAATTCAGCTGTTTTTTTCCTTCGTCTGCTTCCTCCCACCAACCCAAGGCACATGCAAAACTGTAAATCATCTTTGCACAGCAGCTCAAAGAGTCCTTGAATTATTAATATAGCCCTCTCTCCTCATCCCTTCATTCCTTCGGTGCTAGTCCTGGTCCTTTCCTTGCCCAGATGCACAAGCACATCTGTTGGGCACTTCTGGGGGTGCTTAAAATGGGGGACAGAATCAACAATATGCTTTTCAAAACTTTTGGGGAAATAATTGAAAAATTACAGAATTGGCAATAAGAAAGAATCACACCTATACCCTTTACTCAGATTCACCTATTCTAGATATTTTTCTTGCATTTGCTGTCTCTGCTTTGTGGGTCACAGTGTGAAATTTTCCCACCTCTCTGGGTTCTTCTTAGACTGGATGAGAAAACAAATGAACATCATATAGTTTAGTAAGAGAAAAAAAACAAATTTAATTACATATACATGGAAAATTTACATGACTGTAAATCCTAAAGTTAATGAGACAAATTGAAGGATTACATCCTGAGCTAAGGAATGGGTAGGGGCCTGGGGTTTCAGGAGAGAGAAGGGGGACTCACAAGAGGTGGGGTAGATGATGTTATATGACAAAACTTTGCCTCTAGAGTTCTCTCTACCTTAAGATAGGTTTCTCAGATGAAAAGGTATTTATAAAGATGTCCCCAAATGTAGGAATAGTGTAACAAGGTGGTCCCCAGGCAAAGGGGAGGTTCTAGGTTCCCTGCCCCCCTCAAGGAAGGGTGGAGTTGGGCAGGAGGAAGAGAAGCTGGAGGGAAGACTGGAGGAGTTGGACAGGAAAGAGACCTGGAGGAGGCACACAGAACAGAGAGACATAAAGAAGCTGTGCTTGCTTTTCACCCTTGGACTTGTACCAAGGCCTTAGGGAACATGGAAGGAAACACTTGAAACAGACATGGGTGAGAGACCCATGGGGAGGTTAACAATGGTAGCTTTTATTTGGATTTTCATTTGTTCTTTTCCTTCCAGACTTGCCTGGCCCCATCTGCCCCAATCCTATGGGTCCCCACTAGAAGGTGCCCATAGGAAGACTTGTGGTAGGTTTTTGAAGCTCAGCAATCCTGCTTTAAGCCAACCCTAATTGGCTGGGCATTTCCCCACTAGGGGATGTGTAAATTTGGGTGTTTCCTGTGAAAACTATTTTATCTATTTTTGCCTTCTCTTCTCTGTAATGCACACTAATTTTATTAAAGTTCCTGTTCATTAAAGAGTGTTTTGTCTTGATGTGACAAATGGAAGAACCCATTTAAAGAGGGCAGATTTGGGGGTTCCTGGGGTGCCCTTCCTCTCACCCTGCCCTGTGACATCATGAACTTTTTCTGAGATTCACAGGACCTTGGTCTTAGTTCCACATACCAAGATGACATATTTGGAAAAGCTTTGCTCTCGACATCTTGAAAGAAAGCCTGTCTCCACATTTTTTAAGAGATTGATCTACAACATGTTTTCCTTTTGACTGAACATTTATTTGATAGTAAATCACATAAATCATGACAATTTATACTTAAAATATTTCAATGTCTATTTCTAAGGGGAAAATTATATCAATAGTATTTTTAACTTTAATCAATTGATTAATACAAAACTTAAAGCTAATTTATTGGATGTATTTCAGTTTTGTCAGTTTTTATATTGTCTTTTTTATGGCATTGTTTTTCTTCCAGAAAAGCATCAGTTACATATTGTATTGTGATATTTTTTCTCTTTTAATTTGTGAAAGTTCCCATTATTTTTAATCTACAATGCATTTGTAATATATGAAGAATTCAATTGGCCAGTTATTTTTATTCTACCACCTGGAACTTCTTATCCTAGAGTTGTCTTTACTCAGTCTTCTAAGAGGGACTTTGTGTCTGGTATTAGTGTGAATTTAGAGGTATTTGAGTCAGAATCAGACTGGAAAAACAATGCCCTAAAAGCATGCTTTGTGCAGGGACTTCTCTGAACAGAAAGGCTTCCTAAAGGGCAAGGAAGAGGGGGGCTGGGTGGGTGGCATCTGGAGGTAGTGGACTGTGGGCAAGCTGTTATGGCAAAGGAAACACATAGAGAGAAGCTGTCGACTCTTAAGAGTTGTAGATTCATTAACTGGGTGGGACACGTCCTGGGTGGTGTTGACGCAATAGAATTAGCTGAAACATTGAGGAAATAAAAGAAAGGAAGGGCAATAGTGGTGAATTTAAGTGGTTTATCATTTTAATAATGAACTTGTAAATATTTCAACTATTTTATGTGCCTCCTAACACAGGGAAGTAAATATAAATCTACCTCTCTATATATCTTCTATCTACCTATTTATTTATCATCTATCATCATTACTTTTAAAAACTATTGTAACCAATAGGAATTTGTCCTTGACTCCTCATTTTGGGTTTCTGTGTCTTTATTGCTGTTATTGTTATTATTAATATTGTTCTTATTCCTTTCCTTGATCCTTACTTGGTTCCCTTATGTTCCTCCTAAGGGAGGAACCATCTGGTATTTTTCTTTTGCCTTCTGACTTGCTTCGCTAAGCATAATCCCCTCCAGNTCCATCCATGTTCCCATGAATGAGTCTAGTTTTTCATTTCTGATTGCTGAGTAGTATTCCATCGTGTCTATGTACCACAGCTTCCCGATCCACTCATATGTTTTTGGGCATTTAGGTTGTTTCCAGGTCTTCCCTATTGTAAAGAGGTACAAATCCAGAGAATAAAAAATGTCTATATGTCTAAATCAACCTTTCTTTCTTCTCACCCTTCCCTATCCTTTCTTATCTACCATTGATTAAATGACTATATTTTTAAAAAGACTCCAACTGATTATTTTGGCACACACACACAAAATAACACTAGGTAGTAGAAAGGAAAACCAGGAATGTAATTGCAAATAAGATGAAGATGTTCTGGATCTCACTCCATCTGTTCTCTTCAGGATTTAGATTAGGCTAAAGAAATAGTCTCATTCACTCTCTAATCTGGATGATTTAATCTGTGCCTCTTTGAGCAGGAATTGGGGAAACTAAGTTGCTCTGAACAAGTATAGAGGAATTGTAAATACAAAATTGTCCAGGGTACCCAGATTGTGCACTACAAGCATGGAAGGGGAAGAACTGAGGGCTCATACAGTATAGAGCAGTCCCTAAGGACTTAGGAAGGAAAACAACTACAGAGACATGGTTATTTTTAAAAAAAATTTGTAGTGGGATGATCTAACCATCCTTGAAGGATCATAAACAGAGGACATATTGTTCTCCAAGCTTTTAGGTGGTTATGTATTCTTTCGGGGAAATTTGAGTCTTGAGTTCTATGTCTGGGTTGGTTTAAGGGAGGCTCATGGTAAGGAGAGATGAAATCCTGAGAGCAGTTGGAATTGGTAAAAATTCTAAGAAACATTCACACCTTCCATGAAGTGAAGCTGATGGGGTAAGCTGAACCCATCTAGGATATAGGTATGTTTGTAGTGACTGTGCAGAGCACACATATCATAAGCTAAAAGGTTGGTGCCAGAAAAGAGGAAGGCCTACAAACAAGAACGAGGTGCCATCTTTCATTCCACCTGAAATTCCACATCTTAAATGGTACATGTGGCAGAAGCAACTATTTGTGGAATTTGTCCTTTGAGGCCCAAAGATACCAGAAGATCTTTGGTTTTCTAGCTCTCAACTATCTCACTATAGCTTGGAATGTGTTCACCCTTTCTGAAGAATTTGCTCTCTGCAAGGAGATAGAAAGTACCTTATTATCATCTTCAAAATAGAGTTATCCAAAAATAAAGGGATTGGTATCAATGACTTGAGAGACTAGCATCCCTGCAGCCTAAATTACCAGGGACATGACATCTCAGCTGATGGCAAACAGACTTCTATGATCTGTTGTGCTTAAGACCCAGGGCAGCAAGAATCTAGGGGAGCCTGGATCATAGCATCAAGATTCTTTGAGGTGCCCCAGAAATTTCCAGCTAGGGAATCATCTGCAGAAGGTTAGAAGGACATCGCAGGGGCTGGGATGGGGGGAGCAAAGAAAACTTGCCAAAGTGCTCAAAAGCTTCAGAATGAGCATTGAGTGTTTTTGCTGAGAAGGAGCATACAGGGGACTTAGTGAGTCATGCAGAGAAGGACATACCAAAGGGCCCAATGGAGAACCCAGAGAAGAGTTAACTGACACACACCTGAACAGCAACTGGTGAAGAAGTTGGGGCAATCAGTTAGAGGCTCCCTGTGTCTCTAGGGAAGCTGCTCCTGAAATCTGCCATGAAAACAAGTCACATCGGAAAGAGAGTCATAGCCATGGCTGGTAGTACTTCAGGTAGTTTAGACCCTGGTGGCTCTCAGCCCATCTCCATCCCCTGACAGGCCAGAGGAAACTCCTGAGCTTCTGGCCCCAGGGATGAGTTGTTTATTCCAGTGGATTCATTCCAGAAACAAGGGAACAAGTTAGCTAACTTCTCTGAAAACCGAGTAAGGGTCAGCTTCTGAGCAAGGCTAAAGTGGTCTATCTGGCTACTGGGTAAACTGATAGTCAAGAACACATGTCAGGCCTGCATCTGGCCCCAGAGAGGAGATGGGGGCCGGTGTGCTAGCAAGTCAGCAGAGGGATTTCAGCTCCAGGAGGGGCTGTGGATAGACATGCCTATGATTGCAGGTCTCCTTCTTTATTCAAGGGAAGCAAAGTGAAAGAATTTTTAGACAGTCAACCCAGGACATACATCAGACAAGAATAACTCATAATAGTACAGAGTCTATAGAGTAATAATTATATATGTATTATTACTTTTATTATAAACATTGAAAAAAAGTGTATTTAAAATTACACATTCTGTACTATTTGATTTTTTCTTCCAATAAATGCTATAATTTAAATAGAACCAGTAATGTTTTTATACTTCATCCTGTTCTTTGACATAAAAATTTTTATATCTATTCTTTGGATATTTACATCGTGTAAGCTATATTATTTGTGTATTCTTACCATATATATGCGTGAGATGTTATTTTATTTTATTACTGCTAACAGCAATATGATTTTTATTCCTTTTTTAAAACCCCATTTTTGAGGGAAAGAACTTTTAGTGAGAAGCATGGCATTATTTTACATTTGCAAATCTTTTTTATTTTATTTATTTATTTTTATTGCGATTACATTGATTATATGCGATTCAAAGGCACAGGATCACACCTCCTCAGATGTCTGTTGCCAGATCACACTCCCCCATGGCACCCACAATCCTCCACCATAGTCCATTGGGCATCTTCCCCTTTTTTTCCTCCCTCCTCACCTCTTATAGTTTCAATTCCCATGTCAAATTTCTAGGGTGTTATCAGTTTGATTTTGTCTGACCCTTTGTTTTGTTTTCCTGTGAAACAATCTGATATTTGGTGAGACATTTAGTGGGAAAAACATAATAGGAGTAAATAAAAAGATACTAAATGTAACATGCCTTTCAAAAAACAGTATTTAAAACAGTGGTATGTTTCTGAAACAGGGGGCAGAGGAGGAGGCGCTGACTGAGACAGTGGTGAGAGGAGGGCCCGAGGCCAGAGAGCCCTCAAAAAGCCCCTAAAGGCCAAAAGGCCATAAACCAGAATCCAGGGCTATAGCAACAGGGGACATAGCCTATCAGAGGACAGTTCCCAATACAGGTCACTGTCTATGCATTCTCACCCACGGGCACAATTGCAAGGGACCTCAGGCTACAGGAATAACAGTCATGGGGTTTGTTTACAAACAGGGGGAAACAAGAACACATATGTATCCACAAGAGGCTGGCTGCTTCATCCAGACAGCATCAGTGTTGGCAGTCACTGGTCACCAGTTCTAGGCAGCACTGTCCAGTAGCAATGACCACTATGGGCCTGCAGAGGTGGTGTTCCAGTGGACACCAAGTGTTACAGCTCTTGTGAGTTGTTGGTTTACACCACCAACAAACAGTTCTTTGAGACACCAGGCCCAGGACCTTTAGTGCTCCTTCCAGTCAGTGTCACAGCCAGGACCGAGTCCCAGTCCCTCCAAAATCCTTCAGTCTCTCTCCCCTCCACAGAGGGCAGCAGCTGGAGGCTTCCCTCCTTTCTTCAAAGGCTAGAACCATCTTCTCCTCTTCCTCTGCAGGAGCTTTTCTTCCTCTACTGCTTCTTCAGATCCCTTCTTCCTCTGGACTGCTGCTTCTCCATCGGCTCCTCAGGTTGCTCTGAATTCCCATCAGCTCACTAATCCCAGTGCTCCCTTTGACCCTGCCTTATATTCACTTTCTTTTTTTTTTTATATTCACTTTCAAGGTGTCCCCCCCACCCACAGTCTGATTGGTCCATTTTTCCTGCACCTGATTGGTCCATTTTTGGCCTGTTCCAGAATTCAGGAAGTGTAATTTACAAGAGGGGCTCTGCTACCACTGACTTGTGATGAGAGGCAGAGTCCTGGTATCAATCAATCCAAGGCTCACACCTGATTAGTCCATCCCACGATCCAGGCAGCACACAGCTATATAAAATGTTTCTGAGGAAGGACTGCCACAGTAACTTGCAGGGGAACCAGAGACCACTCCTCCTGCCCGCTGCAGCTCGGTAACATTTCTTTTCCATGATACAGTAGGATATTTTCACTCTTTCTACTTCATTTTCCCAGTACTTTTCTGAGCTGTCTACAACCTTTAGTATAGGTTTATTTTCTTTCATGAAGTGATAAGCCTAAATACAGTTAAATATAAAATTCACTTTGATTTGCAGGTCCGCTGTTACCAAATGTCAGTCTAATGGCTGACATAGCAAAAGATCCTCACAACAAAAGCAAAGGAGCATGGTAGTCTTAGGATTTTTACTTACCAGCAACAGCAAGTTTTTTTTTTCTTTCATTTTTTTATTAAAATATTTTAAAATTTACATATACTTGCCATCAATTGTAATCCCCATGTATTCCCCATCACCATCTCACCAGTGCACCATCAC
>JAGFMF010011410.1:1421492-1440422 GCA_019455555.1 Galemys pyrenaicus
ATCGTGTCTATGTACCACAGCTTCCCGATCCACTCATCTGTTTTTGGGCATTTAGGTTGTTTCCAGGTCTTGCCTATTGTAAAGAGTGCTGCTATAAACCTAGGGGTGCAGGTATTCTTTTGAATCAGTGTTTTTGTGTCTTTTGGGTAGAATGGAAGTTCCATTCTTAGTAGCTGGAGGAACCGCCATAACTGCTTTCCAGAATGGTTGGACCAGCTTGCATTCCCACCAGCAGTGTAAGAGAGTTCCTTTTTCTCCACATCCCCGCCAACATTTGTTGTTGCTACTTTTTTGGATATGTGCCATTCTCACTGGGGTGAGGTGGTATCTCATAGTGGTTTTGATTTGCATTTCTCTGATGACAAGAGAAGTTGAGCATTTTTTTACATGCCTGCTGGCCATTTGCATGTCCTCTTTGGAGAATTGCCTTTTTAGCTCTTTTGCCCATTTTTTGACTGGGTTGTTCCCTTTGTTTTTGTTTAGTCTGGTTAGTTCTTTGTGGATCTCTGTGATAAGTCCCTTGTCAGTAATGTTGTGTGTAAATATTTTCTCCCAGTTGGTGGGTTGTCACTTTGTTTTGGTTAGCATGTCCTTTGCTTGTACCACATCTTCTTGATCGAGTTCTCTACTTTTGGGCAATGGGTTGTTTCCAGGTCTTACCAATTATAAATGGTGCTGCAAAAAAATGGGGGTACAGGTACTCTTTTGGATCAGTGTTTTTGTGTCCTTTGGGTAGATCCCTAGGAGTAGGATTGCTGGATCATATGGTAGTTTCATCTCTAGTAGACCAAGGAACCTCTATATGGCCTTCTGTAGTTTTAAGATTAACTTGCATTCCCACCAGCAGTGTACTAGGGTTCCTTTTTCTCCACAACCTCGCCAACATTTATTGTTGTTGGGTTTTTTTGATGTGTGCCATTCTTACCGGTGTAAGGTGGTACCTCATTGTGGTTTTAATTTGCATTTCCCTGATTATGAGTGATGTTGAGCATTGTTTCATGTGTCAGTTGGCCATTTGTATGTCCACTTTGGTGAAGTGTATTTTAAGTTCTTCTGCCCATTTTTTGATTGGGTCGTTTGCTTTATTTTTCTTGAGTTTTATGAGTTCTTTGTATATCCTTGTGATCAGTCCCTTGTCAGTTGTATAGGGTGCAAAGATTTTTTCCCAATTAGTGGCAAGTCTTTTCATTTTGGTTAATATTTCTTTTGCTGTACAGAAACTTTTTAACTTAATATAGTCCCATCTGTTTATCTTCTTTCTCATTTTTATTGCTTTGGGGGATGCATCTTCAAAGGTGTTACTGAGATGTATGTCTTGTAGTGTTTTACCGATGTTCTCTCCTATATATTTTATGGTTTCAGGTCTTACATGCAAATATTTTATCCATTTTGAGCTGATTTTTGTACGTGGTGTGAGGCAGTGGTCTAGTTTCATTTTCTTGCATGTGGCTGATCAGTTTTGCTAGCACCATTTATTGAAGAAGCTGTCCTTGTTCCATTGCATATTCTTTCCTCCTTTGTCAGAGATCAGGTGTCCATATATGTGTGGTTTTACTTCTGGGCTTTCTATACAGTTCCATTCCTCTGTGTGTCTGTCTTTGTTCCAGTACCAAGCTGTTTTAATAACTATTGCTTTGTAGTAAACTTTGAAGTCTGGGAGTGTGATGCCTCCAATTCCCTTCTTTTTAACCAGGAGAGTTTTGGCTATTCGAGGTTTTCTGTGCCTCCATATGAATTTCATCAATATTTGTTCAATTTCGTTGAAGAATGTCATTGAGATTTTTATTGGAATAGCATTGAATCTATAAATTGCTTTTGGAAAGATAGCCACTTTGATAATGTTGATTCTTCCTATCCATGAGCAGGGGATAGCTTTCTATTTCTTCGTATTTTCTTCCATTTCTTTTAATAGTGTTTTATAATTTTCTCTCTATATATATATAGATATAGGCATATATCTATATATCTATATAGATTTCTTGCTTGTTTTGTTAGGTGTATTCCCAAGTATTTGATTTTTTTTTGGCCTCAGTCGTGAAAGGAATATTTTTCTTGATTTCTTCTTCTTCAGATTGGTTGTTTGTGTATAGGAAGGCTACTGACTTTTGTGCATTGATCTTGTAACCTGCTACTTTACTAAACTGGTTGATTCTTTTAATTAGATTTTCTGTAGATCTTTTAGTGTTTTGCAGGTATATTATCATATCATCTGCAAATAGTGATAGATTTACTTCTTCTTTCCCTATTTGGGTGCCTTGTATGTTTTTTTCCTGTCTTATTGCTCTGGCTAGGACTTCCAGTACTATGTTGAATAGTAGGGGAGAGAGTGGGCATCCTTGTCTTCTTCCTGATATTAAAGGGAAAGCTTTCAGTTTTTCACCATTGAGGATAATATTGGCTGTGGGTGTCGTACATAGCTTTTATCGTGTTGAGATAAGGTCCTTCTATCCCAAGGGTTTCAAGAGTCTTCAACATGAATGGATGTTGAACTCTATCAAATTCTTTCTCTGCATCAATAGATATATGATCATGTGGGTTTTTTATCCTTCCTTTTGTTGATGTGTTGGATTACATTGATTGATTTTCAGATATTGAACCATCCTTGTGCCTCTGGAATAAATCCACTTGGTTGTGAAGCATTATCTCTTTGATGCATTGTTGGATTCTGTTTTTTTTATTAAAATATTTTAAAATTTACACATACTTGCCATCAATTGTAATCCCCATGTATTCCCCACCACCATCTCACCAGTGCACCATCACCTCAGTCCCTCATGCTCCCATCTTCCCTTGTTGGCTAGGGTTTTATTGAGGATTTTTGCATTGGTGTTCATTAGAGAGATTGGCCTATAGTTTTCTTTCTTTGTGTTGTCTTTATTTGCTTTTGGTATTAGTGTAATGTTGACTTCATAGAACGTATACGGTAGTATTCCTTCTTCCTCAATTTTTTGGAAGAGTTTGTGTAGGATACATACTAGTTTGTTTTTGAATGTTTGGTAGAATTCATTTTTGAAGTTGTCTGGTCCTGGTCTTTTGTTTTTGGGGAGTGTTTTGATTACTGCTTCAATCTCACTGCTCATAATCAGCCTGTTTAGGAGTTCCAATTTTTTTTATTTAGTTTTGGATGGCTATATTTTTCCATAAACTTTTCCATCTCTTCTAAATTGTTGAACTTCTTAGCATATAGCTGTACATAGTATTGCCTGATTATTCTTTAATCTCTTCTGGGACTGTTGTGATTTCCGCTCTTTCATTTGTGATCTTACATATTTGTGTTTTTTCCCGTTTTCCCTTTGTTAGTCTGGCTAGAGGTTTATTTACTTTGTTTATTTTTTCAAAGAACCAACTTTTGGTTTCATTTATTTTATGGATTGTTTTTTTTTTATTTCTATTTCATGTATTTCTGCTTTGATTTTTATTATTTCCTTTCGTCTAGAGGTTTTGGATTCTTCTGTTGTTTCTTTTCTAGTTTGTTAAATGGACAGTTAGATTGTTTCTTTGGGCTTTTTCTTGTTTGTTGATGTGAGCCTGGATTGCTATAAACTTCCATCTTATTACCGCTTTTGCTGCATCCCACACATTCTGGAATGAGGTGTCTTCATTGTCATTCAATTCGAAGTATTTTTTAATTTCCTCTGAAATCTCCTCCACAATCCATTGGTCTTCCAGTAATATGGGTTTCAGTCTCCATGACATGGATAGGTTTCTTGTCTTCTTTTCATGATTAATTCCTAGTTTGATGCCTTTATGGTCAGAGAAAATAGTTGGAATGATTTTGATCCCACTGTATTTGTTGCTATTGGTCTTGTGGCCCAGTATGTGGTC
Source organism: Galemys pyrenaicus (assembly GCA_019455555.1). Lineage (NCBI taxonomy): Eukaryota > Metazoa > Chordata > Mammalia > Eulipotyphla > Talpidae > Galemys > Galemys pyrenaicus. Next base: position 1,425,318 of record JAGFMF010011410.1, read on the forward strand.
AATTCTGGAGAATGATACTTTTTACTTGAGTAAAAAGTATATTCGGATTTTTTTGAGTATAGTGTCCTATATATGTCTGTTAAGCTCATGAGTTCTAGGTCTTTATTTAGGACTCTGGTTTCCTTGTTTATTTTTTGTCTTGTTGATCTGTCCATCGGTGACAGTGGAGTGTTGAAGTCTCCTACTAGATATGTATTTTTTTAATGTTTTCTTTCAGAGATGATAGTAGTTGTCTCATATATTTTGGTGCTCCTTAATTTGGTGCATATATATTGAGTGTTATGTATTCTTGGTTGGAAATCAAGGAATTTGCTTTTAAGTCAAGTATCAGTTGCTATTAAAGAACTGTTAGAAGCTTTGTTACAAGTTTATTGAATTACAGTTATAAGCTTAAAATGTTTTCTTATAAAAGCATGCTGGATTGCTTTCAGATAGAATTATAATGCTTGGCATTTGCATTGAAATTTCCAAGAGGGTAAGAAATACAGGTGGGAAAGGCATAATATTTGGTGCCATGAGATGGAATTACAAAGCCTGGATTTATGCCCATATTTTAGAACCTTAAAATAGTCATTTAAACTCAACAAGGCTTCCATTTTCTCACTTTCTTCATGAGGATAGTCTTTTCAGAATTCATTAAACAATTCTGCAGTGAAATAAGTACTAAAATAATCAAGTTCCATTGGCATGACTTTACCACGGTCTCCCAGTTATAGCACATACGCCCTGGGGAGGGGGCCCTTTTCCAGACTCAGGAGTCAGAAGGTACTGGTCCTCTCACACTCCACAGTCATAATTCAGCAATCTACCATCCCGCCCTGCTGCTCAGGCTTCTGCAACTCCCCTTGCCCTTCTCTCAGTATCAAGTGTGACCTTGGGTCCATGACTTAATTGCTCTGAGTCTCATCTCAGAACTGGGAATGGTGATATCAACCTTCAAAATACGTTACTCTCCCTTGCTCTTTGGTTTCTCCTGTTTTCGATAAACATTGGGTGGCTGGGGAGTCAAGCATGTGAGCAGCACTAAATGTCAGGCTGGTCATCATCTGTGGGATGGAGCAGAGCTGGGGCCAAAGCCTCTCCTCCATATGTGCATCTGCCAATCATAGCTTCAAGATATTAACTAAAATGTATCTTTCACTGTGAAGAAGCAAGTCCACATAAATTCAGGAGTTCTTGGCCATGCAAATTTGACATCTTGGCCCAGAAATGGTAAATTGGAGTCAACTTAATATCTTCCTTCAAGAATCTGCAGGTTTTGGTGCCTACTGTGTTCTCTAGCTCTGTGAGAAATGAACCAAGAAGGCCATGGGAACTATCCTTTACTTGTTGCAGATTCATTCAGTCCTACCCCAGGAAGGGAACCTAAGAGACAGGCACGGGCAAGGGGATAGGTCCATGTTCATCCAGCAGCCATAGGTTCAATCAGGTGGTAAGATTTCCATTCATATTGAAAGGAACGTAGAATGATAGAATCTGACTTTCATTGATAAAAGTCCAAACTGAACACCTATCTTTAATCAGGACATTTGATCTTCACAAAATAAGCAGAATTGGTGAAGTTTTAAGGTCCACATTTAACAATGAGCTTGCAGCTGGTGGATTTAAGACCACAGAGACAAGTGGAGTTACTGGGTCAGTTTGGCTCACATAGGCTGGCTCTCACTGAAGAGCCACTGGACAACCTGGTTGGGGGAAGCAGGCCTCCTCAGGTCACCTTAGTAGGATAACACCTGCTAGATCCCAACACCACTCAGTAACTCCTCATCCTGTCCCAGAGTCTGGCCAGGGGGCTTCATTTATGCTGCTTATGGCCTGATGGTTTGTGATAGCTGGGTAAGCCCATCACTGCTCCAGAGCCAAATACAACCTTTCCAGAGCCTCCTCCTTCCTGGGGACCCTTCCTCTTTACCAAACAGGTTCTGATTAGAGATCATTTTGGCCTATGGGACTCCCCTTAGCATCTCATGCAGGCCTCTCCTATTCTGAGCCTCCTATTCTGTCCTCTGGGGGGTAGAAGAAAACTGGTCCTCACCCACTCCCAGATCATCCACTGTCCAACTATACATATTTGACACCACTAAGGATTCATCTCACTGAGGCCCTTTCTCCCAATCCTCTAAACCAGAAAGGCTTTTTTTTCTTTTTGAATTGTCTGAAGCACTGATAGTGGGTATGTAGAAAGCCTGGGTCCACTCCTGTTTTAACTTCATCATCAATTAAGTCAAGCTCCTTGGCATCCTTAGAGGAAAAATTTTATTAGAAGCTCTTAAAAGCATATTTATAAATATCAGCATGATCATTATAATGCATTATTCAGTTAGTTAAATGTGCTTTTAAAAAACTATGAACTGTATCTTCATTGTAAGGACCTCTGTTGTTTCTTACAAACGATTAGTTGTCACTGAATCATCAATTTTTTTATTTTATTGTATGTTGAAGGCTATTTGTTTTAATTAGGGAGCACACAAACTGAGCAACCTTTCCTTTTTCAGTCCTGTTCTAACAATCCTTTATGTGCTAGGCAAGCAATCCCCCAGGACAGGTGGACAGAGATGTGCGAGTTGAGGGATTTCAATCTCAGTGTAGCAGGAATGCTGCAGCCCCCAGGATCACTGAGGCATCAAAGGCCAAATCCAAAGCATCTACCCCTCCTGAAGTTCTGATTCATCAGCTTGGGCTTTCTTCAGAGAGAGATCTGGAAGCCCACTCTCCTGCCTCTGTGATGGGCCCTCAGACTGTAGGCCAGGAAGGAAGCTGGGACCTCAGGAATAATGGCTGGAAAAGAGGTGGATCCTGAAGCTTGGGTTCCTGTTTGAGTCTTGTTTCTCAGGGATGGCTCCCTAAGAGAGTCATCCCCAACCTGTGCTCCTAGGGCATAGACAGGAGGAAGGTGGTGTAAAAGAGGGTGGGAGAGAAGGGAGGAAAGGGGAGAGGGTTGGAGGGAAGGAGAATGCAGGTTTATTAAGAGGACTTTGTGACAGGAGGTATTTATAAAGAATAAAACATGAAATATAATAAGTATAATAAGCAGATTTTCTGGTTTCCCTCTGGTCACATCAAGTCTATCAAACATGAAAGATGAACAATCAAGACAGAGTTGTCCTTTTCAAGTTCTTATCTGAAGCTCACACCTCATGGTCTTAGTCTTAGCTGCCTGCTGCACTCATCCCTACCCCTCCCCTAAATACGCCTCCCCTGCCCAGGTCCCTTCATCAAGAGGCCTCACCCCCAGCCTCTCCCATCCCCCAGGAGGCCATTTCTTTTCCATCTTCTGGAGTCTACCCCAGACCACTGCCCTACATAGCTATTTATCCTTTCCCCAGGTTTTTTTTTTTATCATTTGAAAACAATCTAGGCTATTCCATGACTTAAGGGCTCAGAAACCTAAACAACCTACTAGAGTCAGACAAGTTATAAGAAATTATTTTGAAAGTGTTGTCTCTTACAGATTAGTGAGGATGAGCAGCATGTGTGCGTGTGTGAGAGAGAGACAGAGACAGAGAGACAGAGAATATTGACTACACACTGCAGATCTCTGCACTCAGGGATGTTACATTCCAAGGGTGTGATCCTGGGCATGTTGCACTTCTACAAAATTAGAAGAAACACATCAAGTTTCGATCATCAAATGGAAATATGTGTAGTGACATCTCATAGGCATATGGCACCATTCGTACTTTTGCTGGGTGCTGGCAGCAGGGACACGGGGTGACATCAGCTTGTCCCCCACGTCTCGCCTACTATCTTCTAGTCTGGCTGAGAATGCATACACTTCAAAGTGGCAATGTTCTAGTCTTGTTGGGGATATAAGACAAACATAGGACTTCCGTTTGTTTCTTCAGGCTGTGGCATAATCGCGCTGTACTGATAAGATCAGTGTCTGGAAGGTTAGGGAACCATGGCAGAATAAAAAGGGGAGGAGCGGGCCAACTGGTTCTGGGATGCAGTTCAGGTGGCCTCTGCCTTGGTAACAACTCCTCATATTTGTACCTCCTCCTTTCCTAATTCTGTCACTCCTACTTCCCAGTAGTGCCTATGGGCCCATGAAGTGGCACCACATTGTTCTTGTGATCTGACCATGGAACATGAGCAAAACGCCTCTTCAAAGTGAGATTTGACAAGTGGGATGGGTAGGTTTTGAGAGGGGGCATTCTGGAACCAGGAAAGGTTTGGAAGCTGGAAAGGTTAAAGCAGTAGCAAATGTCAGGAAGCATTGTGGGACCCGTTTGCTCACAGATGTGGTCCTAGCACAACATGGGCAGCTAGCTGCTCACCAGGGTTAATCCTCTCCCTCCTGCTGAATCTACTAAGGGGAAAGGATGTCCTGAACAAATTCCACAAACAGATTTTATGGGCCCCACCCCCACCACAGACCAAACTGATCCAAGACACCAAAGACTACAAATCCTATAATGTCAGCGCCACCAAAGGGAGGACTGCTGGGAACAGCAGGTGGAGTTAAACAGCCAGACTTGGTATATAACCAGATTTGTGGGCCTTGGGGATTTTTTTGCTGGCCTTCAGTGTGTTGTTGGGGTTCCAGCTCAGCATTCTTCATTCATCAATTTATCTCTTTCTTTCTTCCTGAGTTATTAATTTCTTCATTCCCCCCCTTTTTTTTTTGTAAATAAACCCTTTATTACCCCTTTGTGTGTGCCTGAGGTTGAGTCTCATAAGCCCCTTTTATTTTTTTTTCACTTTTTTTTTATTAAAATATTTTAAAATTTACATATACTTTTAAATGTGGGTGAGGACCCATAGTTAGGCCAACCTGTTTCACATTGGGGTTGCCCTGTAACAAATCCTTTCCTAGGGGCTGGGAGATTGAGTTTCCAGTGTTTTTATGGGTAATGCTAGTTCTCTTGCAGCTTTTTCAAAGGCCTAGAGATCAGGGGCATTCATCATGATAGTTAATGGCTGTACCTTGAAACCCCTCCCAAGACCCAGATGTGGATCCCCTACCTGACTTTTTAGGCTATTTCTTTCTGAAAAGAGAGATGTATTGCACTTGTCGATGTTGAGGGTGGAACTGCAGGTCATATCCTTCAAACCAAGGTGAGGAATATGGTCCAAGTGAAGTCATGTCTGTCTTTGAGGTTGGAGGCTGGGAGAAGTTTGTCAGAGTGGCAAGTTCTGATTCTCATGGCAAGGATGGGATTGTCAGTTTTGCTGTGGAGACTACTTTTCTTTTAGAGAGAGAGAGACAACGTACTGATGATCAGATAGTTCATTTAAGCAATTCCAGTAAAGAGTGGAAGATGAATTGAGTAAGATATTAGAAATGACATTCCTGAATTGAACAGAGAGAAGTTACCAGCATGATCACTAATGTATCTTATAAATTTGAGATTCTATGACTATGTGATTTTTATCTGAAATGACATGAGCCAAAGTAGATGAATCACACTTTGGGTGTCCCAAGTTCAGCCCCAATCTAAATGATACAGGTTATGACCTAAGAACAATGTGTGACCTTTAACAATCCCACTGCCACCCCATCCATGCTTCTGCAGATATACAGCTTGTAGACTCACATTCTTAGAGTCAGCTTATTTAATTGTCCTGGTGATCTCATCCAGTAGTTTTAATTCCCTGCTATAGAGCAGGAGCACATGTGAAATTTTTGTTAACTATAGATAGCATTTCTCAGTCCTAGAGTTACTGAATCAGTCTTTCTTATGTTGCAGCCAAGGGCCTAATTTTATCAATACCAAAGGGAGATCCCAGTGCGCCAAGGCAACTAACTCCTTTGAAATCCCTTTTGCTGAAACACTATGGGGAGATGTCCATGACCATGGCCATGATGCTTGCGCAGATGGTCTTGGGACTCTCTCCACCATCTACTCACTTTGAATGCCGTAGAGCTGTCTGCCAAATACATGCCAATTCTCATGAGAAGCCTGGTACCCAAAAGAGATGTAGGGGTAGAAGAAGTGCTCAGTATGGCTAAGAATGGCCCTGTGTGTGCAAGACAAGGCAGCCAGAACTCAGACAGGGACTGTGCTGCTCTAGTTCTGCTTTGGTCTCCGTGTTCCACTTAACTTCTATCTGGAGAAAATGCATGATTTCAAAGCAAGTTAGACTTCAACTTGAATCTGCCAGTTCCGCCTATCTGATACCATGTTATTTGTTAAGTTGATAGATATGGGCCAGCCTCTGGTTTGAGAAAGAAACTCTTCTAGGTTACAGTTTGTATAAGGCTAAGAAGTGGAATTTGGAGAGTGGGTGGAAGCAAACATCTTATTTTTGCCTTAAAAACCACAGATGAGTGGATCGGGAAGCTGTGGCACATAGACACGATGGAATACTACTCAGCAATCAGAAATGAAAAACTAGACTCATTCATAGGAACATGGATGGATCTGGAGGGGATTATGCTCAGCGAAGCAAGTCAGAAGGCAAAAGAAAAATACCAGATGGTTCCTCCCCTATGAGGAATATAAGGGAACCAAATAAGGATCAAGGAAAGGAATAAGAACAACAACAATAATAATAACAACAAGAAAGAAACAAAAACCAAAAATGAGGAGACAAGGACAAACTGGGGACATTTGGTGGGGAGGGAAGAGAGAAAGGGTTGAGGGTAGACGGGAGCACGGGGGACTGAGGTGATGGTGCACTGGTGTTACAGTGATGGGGAATACATGGGGATACAATTGATGTCAAATATATGTAAATTTAAAAAATTATATAAAAAAAAACCACATGGTGGGACAGTCAGTTCCCACTCAGGCACAGTGCAGTGGGAACACAAGGAGACACTGTGGAAGCAGTCAGCACCTCAGCCTGGCACGTGGTGAGCCCACAGCTAAAGGCCTCATTGGAAAATACCAAAGAAATACTATTTCTGAAGGCTGTCTAGGGTCAAATTATTCAAATGTGGGGTCCAGCTCTCTCTCAGGCTCCTAACTTTCAGAAGGGATTGCATGTGATTTTTCGCTTTTCTCTAATGGGGAAACTGAATTCTGATTAACAGCTCATAAGATGCCAACTTTCCTTACATAACCTAGTATTTTGTATTTATTTTCTGTGTATGATACCATATTTTTCTTAAAACTGTTATCTAGTAGGGGGATGCTATTCCATATATTTTTAAAGATTTTTTATTTATTTATGCATACAAGAGCTGGGGTACAAGCCAGAGGTGCAGGGAGGAGGAGGGCTGGTGATGGGGGTGAGAGGATGCAGACTGATGGAGATACACTGCTGAGGGAGCAGTGGACAAGGCAGGAGAGCTCTGCTGCTCCATATGGGTCCACTCCCGGGCCAGGAATCAACCACTCTGCAGTGGCTGTGGAAGCTCCACAGTGCAATGCTCAATGCCTTGTGCCACCAGGGAGGCCCTGTTCCATGTTTTCTTAATGAAGAACATTTTTGTATCCTATTTTTTAATACCCTGAAAGCTAACATTAGAGATCACACCGCACATTGTGTGTCCTGCTCATCCAGGTCTGTGGGTGCTGTTTCCCCAACCCTTCTCATAAGAGGGTCTCAGAGTTGCTTCAGCATGCAGGGCTGTGTGGGTTTCCACTCCCATACCTGGGGGAGTGCTCTTCCCCAAAACACACACAATAGGCACAACCACAGATTCACACAGAGGTGCTGGGACCCTCCCAGGTGGGTGGAAAAGGAGTCAGGGAGCACCCCAAGTCCATCTTGGGGAGACAGGGAGTGCTGTCTGGGAAGGAGGTGTTGATGAGGTGACTGGAAATCCTGGGGATCAATGGTTTTTATAGGAAAGAGGATGTCAGGGAACTGAAGTCCTGATAGATAAAACCTCTGAAGGTAGGTTTCAATTGAAGAGAAGAAAAGTCACTGCAGTGAGTAATTTCTCTTCTCCTGAGGGTTTGCCTCAGGCTCTGTTACCTGAGAGAAGGCATAGGGCAGACCTGGCCAGGGGACTGGGCCTAGGTCCAGACAGCCTTCAGATTTTCTCTGCTGGGTAGAAGGAGGACGGATCCAGGGCCACAAAATGGGGTGGTTTCTTGTTAGATATGGGAAGATAAGGTCTAGAGAGATTGGGGTTTTTTCTCATCACAGAAAGACCCTAGCATCAGGGCTTTTATCTTTCCCCCTGACTCTGTCCCCACACCAGGGGCAGCTCATGGGCCAGGACCACTGCCCAGTACCAACCGCGTTGGCTATGCCCTTCCCCAACCTGGGGACTGGGAAGGGGGAGCAGAGCAGGGGAGGAAACTCTGGGAGATCTTTCTCTTACCCCTGACACTTGTACCTCCTCCCCAACATGCACCTGCCCAACCTCTGAAGTGGGGGGCAGAGACCAGAAAAGTCAGATGGAGTCACAAGGAAGGGTCTGGTACAAGAGCATTACTTTTGTAAGAAGTTTGTGGTTAGTGTAGACATGAGCACAGGGCTGAGAATCATTCTCAGTCATTTGCCATTCAAATGAATGACACCTGCTGCTCTCTCTGGACCTCAGCGTGCTTGTCTGTACAAATGGGTTCCCAGGAAGGCCTGGAGCCCTATTCGTCCATTCATGGAGTCATTCCCACATTGTCAGAACTTCTGTTTCTGGATGTTGCGGTTTCCAGTGTATATGAGAGAGGCAGACACTTATCTCACTCCGGACACCCTACACTCACATGCCCACTCACTAATTCATACATTCACTCGCCTCTCACCAACACACATCGTCATTCATGCATGCGCTCACTCAACTCATACACTCGCAAGCTTTCCCAACACCCATGCACACCCACTCAGTTGCTTACTCACACTCACAGTCACCCTAACTAAGGTTCCTTCACTCTCCTTTCTCCTGGTACCATGTTCAGAGCCAGGAGCCACCTCAAGGAGATTCAAACACTGGTACTCTCTGCACCTCAGGGAGAAAGGCAGAAAGGCAACCCCAGACCCTGTCCTTTGGCGTTCACCCCTTCTGAGACTATCACCACACACAAGACACCTAGGGATACAGAGGAGTGCAGCTAAGAGCAGACCCAAGTGTGTGCTTCATGCTAAAGGTGAGCCACAGGTGGGCCATGTAATCCTGGCAGGGGGTCTTGGGGAGCACTGTATTGTGAGTTACATGCTGACTGGAGCTCCCTTGTTTTAGAGTCACAGACTCATCCAGACATGGGCACATCTGCAGCTATGTTTTTGAAGGAAAAAAGTATCCAATTTGTTGAAGTATCCAGTTATGTTTTTGAAGGAAAAAACACCTACATTTCTTATTTTTTGACTGATTTTTATACTGATGGCCAGGAATGAGAAGAGGACCCTGAAATGTGTGGGATGGCAGAGAAGCAGGGTGTTCACTGAAGAAGAGAGCTGGTCTCTGAGAGCAGGCCCTACCTGGGCAAGCGAGAGGCCTTACTGAGGTGAGGAGAGGGGAGGCTTAGCCCCCGGTCCCCTCGCCCCCACTCCTCACCCCAGAGCTCCATCCCCTGGGATGAGGTCCCTGAGATCCAGGGCTCTTCTGCTCCCTGTGACAGCCATGGGGAAGGAAGTACAGTCTTCTGACGAGTGAGGAGCATTGCAGGCCAGCACCTCCCGCTCAGTGTTGGATGGTGTGATGCTGGATGAGCAGCTCAACTTCCTTTGTGTGAGTGGGGAGTCAGGGGGATGTGTCTAAGCAACTTGAATTCCTCTTGATTCAGTGTAGGGTAAAGGTTGATCAGGTCTTTCCACCCTCCCACTACTGATGATGGACACCTGCGGTGCTGCGAGCATTCCAGGGTGGGCATGCGCAAGTGGGCTCACCTGTGTTGGACACGGGCATAAATGGGCAGCGTCATGAGGACGCCAGAACAGAGAGAACAGCGAGCACCAACAGACAGAACTGCGAGGACTGACTGAGAGAACCAACAGCAGCAGCAGCAGAGAGAGAAGCAGCAGCCGAGAGGGTGAGATGCGCCCAGGGCTGGGAGGCCTGCAGCCTCCCAGCCCCCCGGTACCCCTGCCTGCCATGTACCTGGCCACCTCTACTAAATAAACTATGAAAAACCACCGAGGGCTCCAAGACTCTCCTTCCTTGACCCGTCTGCCCAGAACCATCCCAGAACCTGCCTCCAGTGCCACCTCCATCCTGCCACTACACTCAGGAAGACCTCTCCCTTCAGCCTAGGAAGGCAATGAGTACCTCCCCCAACCCCACACCATAAAGGATATAAAGGAGCCAGGGGTTGAAAAATGGTGCCTTGGCATGCCTCTGGAGTATGGGTGAGTCTGCTGCAGAGAAGGATGCCAAGGAGTGGAAGAGGGGCTAGTCAGTGGATGAGCGAGCTGTCTCCACACCTGCAGTCCAGAAATCAGGCCCAGCAACTGGCACAGTGTGGAACCCCAACTGTGCTCATTGTTACTGGGGAAGGAGGGAAACCTTGTTCAGAAGGATTGTTCTTCCTCTCTCTGTGACCCTCACAGGTTTCCCTTTAGAAACAGAAAACCCAGAAGAAAGCCTCCCTATAACATGACTGCCTCTACTGCTTCTCCTCCCGAAGGCCAGTGAAGGTCATAGGAAGAGGAGCAAAACAAATACTATGGAACTATTATCAACGAGTAATATTCTTTAACCTTCACTGATAATGTCCTAGCCATTTCTCAGGGGAAGAGACTGAGACCTGTTGCCTCACCCCAACCACATTTCTTGTAAGTAGCAGGACTTGAGTCCAAACACATATTTTTCTACTCTACGCTGCTGTGTGACCTGTGAAGACCAGTGCTGCAAACTGAACTGGGCCCCTCCAAATTCACACATGAAAGGCCAAACTCTGATGTGACTGTATCTAGAGACAAATCTTATGAGGTAATTAAGGCTAAGGCAAGTGAGGTCCAAATGTGATATCCTAATCCAAGAGAACAGTGACATTTACAAGAGAAAGATACCAGAACTCACTCTATCTCTCCCCCCACAACCCCCAATACAATGTGAGGACATGACCAGAGGGTGGCCATGTGTCACCCAAGAAGGGCAATTTCACCAGCAATCACATTCCCCACCTTGCTCCTGGACTCTCAGCCTCTAGGACTGAAAAATCGTGTCCTGTTGTTTTAGCCCCCTAGCCGGTAGTGTTTCACATGGCAGATTAAGCCAATTAAGCCAAGTGAGAAATAGGTGTGTCACTATCCCACATGTCACCGTGAAGCTGTGCAGCTGTAGTTGTTCAGATAGGTCCATGCCTCCATTTCTTATTTTCTCAGTGTTTCTGGTCTTTGTTGGGTCTGATGGGGGTGTTTTGTGGTGCTAAATGTAGCCAAATAGGGGTGTCCTAGCAAACTGAGGGCTCTACTCTGTAAAGCAGATTCAAAGACACAGGTTGGCCATCAGGGCTTGGGAGATCCTTGGTGTGTGTTACCCATGGGGACCTTCAGTCATGAAGGACTGGTGGCAATGGGACTAGACTCTCTGCCCGGACTAAACCTAACTCTGCCAGAGTATCTGAGCACCGTAGGAACATTCTGCTTCAGACCCAAAGAACTGGCCTCCTGCACTACAGCCCTGCTGTAGGGAGCTAAAGGTTCAGCCAAGATCCTGTAAGCAAGGATCCTTGGGGAATAGCTGTTACATGTCATCATGAGAATCTGATTTCTTTTCCAGCAGAGAACCTTATCCTGGGGTGTTTGTTCATGCTTTTATCAGGTTTGTGCACACGTTCATTGGTTGTTTTCGGCCATGGCTGGGTGGTGGCAGGTGTCTTTAATATGCCATATGCCAATCTCAACTTGGAGTAATGGCCTCTAATGAGGAGGCACCAGTGATCCTGTTTCTCACTGGTTTCACCCCACCAGTTCAGGTTCCTGCTGAGAACCTCAGGCTCAATCCAGTCATCCTGCTCTTTACTCTTGTCCCCATAGTTCTCCAATGTGAACCCTGTTTTGGTACCAATTCTGTGTGTCCCTTATCTAGCTCAAGGGTCCCTACTATTGTCATTTGCTCCTGAGTCAGTAACTCTAGGGACTCTGCACAGAAGTCACTACTCCCTCTGGTGGGATATGTTTCACTTAAACACAGTTCACTCAGTTTTCCCTCCCCTTTTTGCCAGGCTGCTGTGCCTGGTGTGTGCAGGGGCGCCTGCTGTTCCACCACTGACTTTGGCTTTGCTCCGTCGCTTGTAGTGAGTATATGGAGGAAGAGATCCAGCATCTTCACTCTGCTATCTTGCCTGGTTCCAAAGTTGTTTTCTAAGTCATGGAGTATGTTATCTCTCACCTTAGAAATATTTAGGTCTTTTAGATTTTGAGCTTCTCTCAATGATTATTCTTTATTGTAGGACTTTTGTATTTGTATTGATCCCTATGCATTTGAAACTTTTTTGATACAGCTGTTTAGGATCAGAGAAAAGTTATCAGGCTTTTCCAACCTCCCGCCATTGGTATAATGATGGACATCTGTGGTGCTGCCTGCATGTCTAAGTAGGCATGTGCGAGTAGGTGCACCTGGGCTTCGACACAGGCATATAAGGGCGGTGTCATGAGGATACCAGCAGAACAAGAGAAGCAGAAGAGAAGAAGCAGCAAAGCAGCCAAGAGAGTGAGATGTGCCAGGGGCTAGAAGGCCTGCCAGCCTCCTGCCACGCCCCCCTCGGCACCCCTGCCTGTCATGTACCTGGTCGCCTCTTATAATAAAAGCATAAAAAGTCACCAGGGGCTCCAGGACTCCTCCTTTTCCCGTCTGCTCAGATTCCTAGAGAACTTGTTCTGTGCCCCTTCCTGCTACCACAAGCTATAAGAGAGTTTTTTCTGTTTATTTACTGATGTTATAGAAAAGCAATTGGTTTTTATGTATTGATCTAGTATCCAACCATCTTATTATATTTACTAATTCGAACAGTCTATAGATCCTTTTGAATGCTCTATAAAAACAACTGAGGAATTTGAAAAAAAATCAGTTTATATTTTTCCATTTTGGTATCATGCATTTATTTATTTCCTAGTTATACTGATTAAGAACGTAAATCAGATATTGAAGAAAAAGATAACAGCAGTATCTTGTATCAAACACAGTCTCAGAGGGAATGATTTCATTGTCTCAGAAATAAACATGATGTTGCTGTAAGTTGTATATGTTAAGCATCTCATTAAGGATCATGGCTTCTATTCCTATACTGCTACGAGGTTGTTTGTTTTTTTAACACGAATAGGCCTAGAATTTATCAAAATCTGTTTAGGAATTTTCTTTCTTTTGCTTATAAGACAAATTTATCTGTATGTTTACTTTTTTAAAGTATATTGCGATTTCCTTTTCAGGTTTTGCTGTATTTCCAGCCATTTAATAATATCTAGAAAATGACTTTTCCTTTTTTATTTTCTAGGAGACTTTGTAAAATTGGTGTGGCTTTTCTCCAACTTTGAAAATATTTACTGGTAAAGTCATTAATTTAACTTAAAAAAATTTTTCTATAGAATTGCTTATAATTAATTGAATTAAAATTTTTCTTTGAAATTGTGCTATTCAAATTTTTCACTTTTCCTGTCTGTCACTTTGATAGAAAATATATTTTAAAGTATTTATGCACTTCATGCAAACCTTCATTTTATGGTATAAGGAAATTCATAGTATATTTTTATGATGTTTATAAGATTCGTATGTTTCTTTATTTCTAGTGTTGACTATTTATAGTGTACATTTTACATCTGTTTCATACATTTGATTTTTACTCTAATATTTTTGTTCTTATTTTCACTTTTTAAAGTTCGATTTAGGGTTGCCCCAGTGGCGCGGGTTGATCACTGCACTGTGAAGTATCTGCGGCACAGCAGCGCGAGTTTGATCCCTGGCCAGGGAGGGGACCCGCATGGTGCAGCAGACGTCTCCTGTTTTGCCCGCTGCTCCCCTCAGCAGTGTGTTTCAGTAGATCTGCCTATTCTGCACCCCACTCTGTCTCTGGTGAATCCTCTCACCTCCCACATCTCTGGCCTGTACCCCCAGTTCTTATGTGCATAAATCAATAAACCTAAAAAAAGCAAACATTGTAAAATAAATAAATAAAAATAAATAAATAAAGTTTGATTTACTATCCTTTCCTATACATTTTTGAGATGGAGAGTTAAATCACTGATTTTCAAGTTTTTCAGAAAATATATGCACTTGTGATAAATTTCCCCCAAAACATTCACTTAACTACATCCTATAGATTTCATTTCCATTGAAGTAAAAATATTTTTTTAAATTTTTTCTTGGTTATGTGTCATTTAGGAGTATACTTCAAACATACCTAAGCAATTGAGGATATTCCAGGTGCCCTTTTGTTATTGAATTCTAGCTTACTTGTATTAGAGGCAAAAGATGTTCTATCTCTAAACTGATTTCTCTATGAGCCAAAATATGGCCAGTGTAGTAAATTTTTATGTGCACTTGGAAATAAAATGAATGCTATAATCATTCAGTATATTGTTCATATTGAAATTAAACTAACATTGTTAATTTTATTGATAAGATCCCTATTCTTTATGATCGTTGTCTACTTGTTTAATAAGCAGTTAAGAGTAATGTATTACCACATGTATGTTCCAGTTACAAATCTCACACTACATTAATGTTCCATATCTTGGAACCCTCTGCCATAGATACTGTGCAGACACATATGCCCCAAGAACAGGGACTCCTCAGTCATAACTTTACTCCACAGGTAAAAGGAGATGCAGAGGACCCTAGAAACCCTCACATACTGCCATAAATACCCAGTCTTTACCAACAAGGACCCCACAATCTTTAGTGATGCTGACCTCTGCTGATGGAGTTACCTGGAGTACAAGCCAATGTAGCAACTTACAGCCACAGCTGGTGCCTTCACATGCACATATAGGTGAAGGGCATTCCCCCTTTAGTCTGTAATGTCTGGAAGTGGTAATTGTATACTTTCAAATGTGTAGACATCAATGCAAGACTGAAAGGAACATGGAAAGTCAAGGGAACATGACACCATCCAGAGAACAATATATTGCTAGTAACTGACCCAAAAGAAATTACAGATGATGTAGGCAAATGGGAATTTATTCCATGCACATGGATTAGTAGAATAAATGTTTTTTAAAATGTTCATACTCATGGATGGAACTAGAAGGAATTATACTCAGTGAAACAAGTCAGAAGGCAAGAGAAAAATATCGGATGGCTTCACTATTAGGAGGAATATGAAAGAA
>JAGFMF010011410.1:1446926-1457257 GCA_019455555.1 Galemys pyrenaicus
TGTTTTTGTGTCTTTTGGGTAGATCCCTAGGAGTGGGATTGCCGGATCATATGGTAGTTCCATTTCTAGTAGACTGAGGAACCTCCATACGGCCTTCCGGAAAGGAATGATTTTTACTGTGAGGTGATGAAAGGTCTGAAAATAATGGATTCAATAGTAGACATGAAAAACTCTCATAAAAAATTCCCACTTTTACCCTCATTTCTCTCTTCCAGCCTTTTTTTTCTTTTCTTTTCTTTTTTTAATGTGTCTATCTCCGTCCTACTGGCGTGATAATTTCTCTCCATCTTAACCAGGTCTCTTTTTACTCAGTGACCCTAAACTCTTAGTCCTGGATGCTGCTGTCCAGATCCAGTGCTGAAAATCATTGTCTCCCTGACACTGATAATCAAGCTCTTTTTATGTGTGTTGCTTTTTATGTGAAATCTCAGCCAATGAATCTTGCACTTAACTTCACACTTGATTTTCTTTGTGGCAAAAATCCAGGGACATTTGGACAGTCATAAATAATAAAAATAAATGACGCTGGAAAGAAGCAAGGCCGTCAACATCATTTAAAATCTCTCCATTGTAGGCTGACATGTAATCTCAGACCTGGACTAGAGAAGTGACTCTTGAAAAAGAAACAAAAGAGTGAATTTTGTTTTGAATTCATCACCTTGCGCTCCAAAGAGACAGCATGATTTTTCTCTTGAGTGATGATTCTTCAGCTCCGGTCAGGACCTTGGGAATTACAGAGCACATGCCCCCTTTATGTCTAATGCCTATTTCACTATCTGTCAGGCCACCTGGTGATGTCTGGAATAAATAACCCTCTTTTCATAGGTAAATACTCTTGTTGATAAGAATTACATTTATTTTAAACCTAAAAAACACAGAAATAACAGGCAATCAGACAAGGCTGTGACATGAAACTGAAAAAAAACAAAACTTCTTCTTGCACGAGATATACACAGAAATAACTAACCAAGGACTTTAGGACAATTTGTTAGGGTTGTTAGAGGTTAAATTATGTACTCCAAAAGAAGATATGATGAAGCCCTAAATCCCAACACTTGATAATGTGATCTCATTCATAATAGTCTATTCATATTTTACCAAGTAAAAATTGAGTTATAGGGTGGCTTCCAAGCCAATATGATTTGTGCACTTATAAGACAGGGAAATACATTATGAAACAAACAAACATAGAAGAACAATGATGTGAAAGCACACAAAATGAGCTCCCTGTGAAGATGGAGAAATCAAGTGGTGCATCTACAAGCCAAAAAGCACCAGAGTTTCTAGAAGCTTAGAGAGGGCGGGGAAAAGTCCCTTTTCCAGTGTCTTTGGATGAAGCAGAGCCTATTAATACCTTGAGTTCAGCCTTCTAATGCCCAGAATTATAAGAAAATGCATGTGTGTTGTTTTAAGCCCCCTAGTTTGTGGTACTGTGTTATAGCAGTCCAAGCAAATTAAAGCATGGGTTTCTAGAAAATTTCTATGTTCAAATGTCATTGAGTTGATTACTTTGAGGGAGGTGGAGCAAGAGACAGTAGTAAACTAGAAGTAAGATGAAGGGCTTCACTTTGTATTAGGTTCTATTACTGCCTTCCACACATTTTCTCAGTTAATTCTTCTAATACCTTATATAAGTAATCAATCACTTACCTATTTTACCAGCTCAGGGAGGTGAACAATATGTTCAACTGCAAACTAATAAGGAGAACTATAGCTTAAAAAATCTACAACATTCAAAGTGCTGAAAGCACTTACCGATAAATTCAGACAAATGTGGTTTCATTTCCCTCCAAACAAAAAAAATCTGGAGACAGGTAGATGTCGACAATGATCCAGCACTTAGATGGCATAAAAACTAATATCTCTGTTATTCTTTGAGTATTTATTCATGTTTGAGGCTCCATGGTCATGATATGGCAGCCTTAGCTCCAGATCTTATACCTAGAACCAAGGGAGGAAGTGGTGGGAATGTAAGCATCAGTTTATTTTTTTCAATTTATTTATTTAATTATATTTGAGATCATTTGTATTCCTTAGGGAGTTCCCACCACCATTCCACCCGTGCACCATCACCTTAGTCCCTTGTGCTCTTTCTGCCCTCATCCCCATCTTTGCTCTCTCCTCCTTCCCTCCCACCGCCCCCCATGGTCCCTTTTTGACCTTTTGGTCTTGTTGAGTTTTTTGTTTGTAAGCATCAATTTAAACCACTCTTTCTTTGTTAGAAAGGACAAATCCAGGCCTCCTTGGTGGCATAGCAGGTTGAGCGCCTCACTGTGGTGCTTCCAGACCACTGCAGAGCGAGTTTGATCCCAGGTCAGGAAGGGGACCCATATGGCACAGCAGACCTCTCCTGGCTCACCCGCAGTTCCCCTCAGCAGTGTACTTCAGTAGATCTGCCTGTTCTGCTCCCCACTCTGTCTCTAGTGAGTCTTCTCACCACCCCCCACCCCTGTGCCTCTGGCCTGTACCCCAGCTCTTGTATGTATAAATAAATAAAATCTTTTTTTAAAAAAAGGGAAGTTCACCCCAGAAGGCCTTAAAGACTTTTTTATTTCCTGTATCACAAAGACACATCTAGTAGTCACTTTGGTGAGAAAACAATTATTGCATTCTCCAAGCTCTGCAATGGAAGGATAGAAGAAAATAGTGTTGGTGACAAGTCTGTAGTTAACAAAACATTAGCATCTGCCTGGCAAAGTGAGAACATGGACCTGAGCCTCCTGACTCTGGATGTTACATTCTTTCTTCTGCAAAACCTTCTGTGGTGAGTCGCCAACCTGTTTTATGAATGTGTATATTCTGTTCTATAGAGCCAGACAGCCTGAATAAAGCTACGCCTTTCATTCCAGGCTGCTACAGTATTTGGATCAAATTTCTCTGCATAAGAATGGTAAGGCATAATAGGATCTATACTATCTTAGGAATACCAATTTTATCTTAAATTTGTATTTTATCATAAATTTACATCTATCATAAGATTATTCTCCTCCTATGCTTTGGAATAACATGAATAATAAAAATATAACATCTTTTATCCCACATAGTTTTGTGATGTCCTTGAAAATAATTTGGGAAGTTCCATATGAAATTTTAATCAGGTGAATACTAATAAAACCATTCAGTACCATTTGTCAATATTTGCAAAGTGTTTCATTGCTTAAAATTACTTTCAAAAAGTACATCATCTCAGTTGAGCTTTACAGTAATCACTACCAAGTGGACAGAATGAGAAGTCTTCCAAAAAAAAAAGTTGCACATATAACCTAATTTCCTCCTACTCAAATTATTGCAATATTCCAGTATCCCTAAGCTGTTTTTCAGGCACATCTTTTTTCTTTAATAGCAGCCTATATCTCCTACAATCGTCATTTATTATATAGCCTCTCCCTTTATATAATTCTCTAACCTCTAACCACATTTCTTAAGGTAGTACTTGCTTTGATACTCCTTCCTTGCTCCTCATCTGACCCCTATCCATGGACTAAACTCAGAGGAACATGTCTTCAAACTGATAGGATGAAACACATGAACACAAATCACCTTATACATTTCCCTGGGAAGGGAGTTGATGAATTCCTTCCTGGGAGATGAGTTTATGAACATGTCCATGAGTAGTTCTAATTATGTATTTCATATCAGAGTGAATTTTGATCATAAATATCTGAATCCAGAAGTCTGAGGTCCTAGACAGACTTTTTGGATTAAAAGACAAGCCTAAACTCAAATCTCAAATGGTGAACCTCAAATTGTTTCAGTGAAGCCTTGATTTATTTGGGGTAGGACCTGAAACACAAATGGAGATACCTGGGTTGGTTCAGGTACCTGTCACTTATGTCATGTTTCACCTTCCCAAACTCTTGTTTCATTTGTTGAAAAAGATGAACCACAAAGGATGGTCAAAGTGCTTGGAGTGTTTCTGGGTAGGTGAACTTCCAAAACTGTAGGGCAGGCTGGGAAAAAGTAGGCTGCTGAGGAAGGGAAAAAAACTTCCCATCTGGTCATAACACCCTTCCAACTTCATTGTGCAGTTATGCTCACCCTTACAAGTGGTGTTGATGGAACAGGAACTCTACTTCATGACTTTCCATATAGAGAATAATTTAATTAGGTGGGAAGATGGTCCCAAAATTGTGAGCTTGGCTGACAGTGACTGTCAAATTCATGAATTCTTTTTCTATCTTAAGTCTTCTCAGTTGCCCCAAGAATTAATCCTAAATATTGCAAATGAAGACTCTAAGGACCTCCTTCCAAGGAACTTCCACTCAAGCAATGTTATCTTCAGGAACAGGATCAGCTAGAGACCCAATAAGAAATTACATTCTTATGCTGACCTCAATATCTCAGGGGGCCAGTGGATAGAGGATAAGTGTGTGGAACTGAGTAACTTGGATGTCAATGAGCTACGTTGTTTGCCCCTTCTAGAAATTCCCTTTCAGTGAGCAGGTGAAGAGAGAAGAGAAGCTGGATCTACAGTTACAAGTCTTGTGCTCTTCATCTCCATATCACCTCTGTGTGGTGTGGGAAAAGGGAGGAAGGGCTCCTGTGGACAGTTCTTTCATGAAAACTGGAAATCATTATTAGAGGCAACTGAGGCAGCAATCTTCCCTGCAATCTGAACTCTTGCATTTATTCTCTAAATTCTTTTTATGGCTTGTCCTTTTGTTTCCTCTACTGTAACTTTCAAGAGCTGGGCTTACAGTGCCTGAATGCATGAAAGCCTGTGAAGATCTGTTTCTTCTCCAGCATCTGTTTTTCCAGGCTCTCCTAGAAGTGCTACAATTAAGGGATGGTTCAGGTACCTGTCACTACCATCAGTCATGTTCAGCTTTTCCAGGCACTTAAGAGTGAAGTTTCCAGCAGTGCTATGGTACAGATTATTTTGCATCATCAAATATTTTGGAAAAGGTCAGTAACAGAAATGGATGAGTCCTCCATTAAACATATTATTCTACAAATAAATTAAAAGTTAAAATGCACAAAAAAGTCTTACTTTTAATAAATACATCTATAAGAAATAAAATAAAATTCTAAGCAAAAACCCAATAACCCCTGATGTCATAACAAAGTCTTGGAGAGGAAATACATTATACATTGCAATGTATAATGTATAAAAATACATTATAGATTCCAGAATCATTAAATATATACAGAACATGCTTCACAGCTTTAATAGCAGTCTTAATGTGCTAATCCAAAGAGGAGCTGCTTTATTGTCAAATGAGTCTGAGTGGCTAAAAGGGGGGAGCTGCACATACACTCATGTTGGGGTGCAGAGACATCTCCTTTAATTACCTAGTTCAAACCCAGTTTGAAAATACACATTTTCTCGTGATCTGAGACTTTTATTTTTATCAGAAATAAATTACCAGATTTACTCTGTTTTTCACAGTCCCATGTCCCCGTTTCTTCACTTACCTGCTCATTCTCTCCCTTTACCTCCCCTCCCCTCATATCCTCTCCATCCTCCATCCACTGGTACTCTCTCTCTCTGTAACATATCATCTTTGGCCATTAATAGAGCTGGTCATGAACTCATATTTTTATCTCATGTGATAGCTATGTTGGAGGATAGTAAGCAGGACTGCTAGAGTTTGAAATTCTTCAAGGGTAAGAAAAGGTTGGAAACAAAATTCAAGAGGTTGATTCTACCAAGACCTTCTGGGATTCTCCAGTATAGTAGATTAATTATTTTTGTGAAATGATCACGGACTGTGTCTCAAGGTACAGAAGAGAGTGATTTAGATTATGACCATTATCTTTCAGCAAACAGTATCTCAGGAGCAACAGAAAACAAAACAAGGTAGCTGTGCCACTGGCAATTATCTAGTTTGCCATTTCATCTTGGTCAGAAAAAATTTAATGGCCAAAATTAGATAATTTTTCTTATTTAATGACATTTCTTACTTATTAAAGTCATAACTTATCTCAACTGTTGAATGAATTTAGGTGGTTATGTATACCTATAAAACCACTGGAAAATATGGTAGAGTATTTCAATCATCCCAGAAAATTTGTGCTCTTGTATATAACCCTTCCATCTCCTAACAAAAAACTAATATTCTGAATTCCAGTACCATAGACTAAGTTTGAGTGTTGTTCAATTTCATGTAAATGGAGTTATATCCAAATGAGTAGAAATGTTATATCTAAAAGAGTAGAAATGTAAAAGTACTATTTGCACTTCCATTCTCATCATGTTATTACTTACAATAGCCAAGAGTTAGAAACAACTTAAATGTCTATTGACAGATAAATGGAAGGAGAAAATGTGGCACATACGTCCAGTGCACTTGGCACATCAACTGGGCCTATTGAAGGTTCCTTGTAGATTATAGGCTAGAGTTGCTGTTTGGAGGAGAGTAAGAAAGTTGGGACTCTCTTACCTGGGACTGCTGTTTATGCAAGCGTAGACTTCTCTTTCCAATATTCTCCAAGATTAGACCCAATTATTATTTATGTGCTCCTCTGCAGAGAAGTTCCTTCTGGTATATCACGAAGTCAGCAAGCAACATGTTCTCCATCCCTGTAAGCTGTTTTGGGGCCAGGTTTTTGCAGACTCTTAGCTTTCTTGGGGATACCTCTAGTAGTAGAATTTCCTTGTTATATTGAAAATGGCCTGGAAGCTATGAAGAAATCAGAGGAAGCCCAGCAAGAATAATTCTTTTTGATTCTTCTTTAGTCATCATTGTTCACAGTGTCTTGTTTCCTTTTGTTTCTCTGTGCTGTTAGTAAAGTCTTGTTTAAATATTCTACCTGAACCTCAAGATGCTAGATTAAGACCAATATGAAATACAGCATTCCCCAACACCAGATAAAACCAGAAGCAACAGTGGGTGGAAAATCTTCTAGTGATATGAATCACACAGAAGAGAAGTCAATGATATCCATTCCTTCCAGGGGAGATTTTCCCTCTGTAGTGACTGGAGAATAGAGTCCCCATTGTGAGGAGGAGGGGAGAATACAGAGGCAGGAACTACGCAAGCCTGACACTCTCATGGAGTAAGGAACTGTGTGCTAGGGTGAGGGGACAACCTTGGCCACCTCAACCTGCCACCCATGTGTTCTAATGTCCATTAGGCAAAGCTATTTTGAGCAAGAAAAAGTCAAGATGTTCTTGCTTTTTCCTTTTTCTATGAATTCCAAATTCATGTCAAGAATCTCTATTGCCCACTATCCCTCCTAACCAAAGGACTTCCTGACACTGGAATCAAACTTTTCAGTTCTTCCTCTGGAATTAATGTTGAAATTAAGAATTTTAATCTAGTACTAAGGGCTAGATCTTAACATCAACATAAATAAGCAGTAGATAGCTTGCAGCTTTCTTAGAAAGCTTCCAGCATTCACTTCCCTACTCTTTTCCCATTTTTACAAAATAAAGTAAGATAACACTGGGAGTTATATGGCAACCAAAACTTCCATAAATACTTATTACACAATAATAAATAAGTCACACTTTTACATCCCACTAAATATTCTGTAGAAAGGCAATTACAAAGAACTGTAAATGTGATCTGGATATTTGAGCAAAAAAAATTAATAAGGTGTGCTGGGGGAGCAGTCAAATCTCAGTTAATTAGGCAGGAGGTTTAAAGCATGTTCTAAAACCCTAGGGCTTTACAGAATAAATTTATCTTGTGAAGTTATATTAATGTAAAAACCATAATCACTACTAGAGCTTGAATGACGTGCTGACTTCATAGATCAAGTTGGCCTTCTTTAGTTTCTCAACAATGTTTGCTGTTTCAATGCATAAGTTTTACATACATTTATTTTATAAGACAAATGATTCTGGATATGATTAGTAAACAATTATTATAAATCATTAATAATAAAATATGATTCATGTAAAAACCAATAAAGAATTGATTCATCATTAATTAAACATTATTTATGATCACTAAACAATTATGGTTAATAAATTATTTCAGAGGTGTTTTTTTTTCCTTTATTAGAACAAAGGAGGAAAGTCTCAGCTTATAATTTCATATTATCCTAAGGGTTTAGAAACCAACAGAATGAAGTTCATGTAACCACAGAGAAATAAATATCCCAATAAAAGCCTTACCACACACAATAGAACAAAATATAAGACAGTAAAACAAAGTACCTTTTTTTAAAAATTAAGGAATAAGTTTTGACTTATTGCCTTTTTTAAAATTAAGGTAGAGTGGAAAAGAAGGCGGCAGAGTGAGGACGCTGGACTCATCATGTCCAGATACACATAACAGTGAATACCAAAAAAAGAAAAAAAGAAGCCAAAAAATGGACTGTCAACTGACATACAGGAAGCATCAGCCCGACTGAAAGCGGTAGGAAACTCTAAATGAACTCTGTTTGAAGTAAGGACAGGGCAATCTCCAGCACCCAGAGGGCGCCACTCTGAGAGCAGAGAGTGGCAGAGGGGCTGCTGGAGGCATAGCAGCTCATGCAGGCTGAGATTTGAACTGTAAAAGTCAGTCAGAAACATCATGGCCAGGAGCTGCTGCCTGGGGCATACGCAGACAGACAGAGCAAAGTAGGGCTGGAACGCCAGTACAGCCCCAGTGGGGATGTTACTGTTCCCAGCTCCCTGGGAGTGCCATATTGGGATTTTTTTGCACTGGAGGAACCGTGGATCACAAAGCAACCCTTGCAGGCTGAGATCTGAGCTTTAAAAGTCAGTCAGAAAAAAGAAGCCTTGCTCCATATGCAGAAAATCCTCTCCAACATCTAGATCCAGAATCCAGGGACATCCAGAGGAGGTCAGATGGGCATACGGAGTTTAGGACAGACACAGCTGGTGTGCCAACTGCTACGTGGCTACTCCCTCCCCCTATGCAGAGACTGATATTAAAGGGAGCCATACAGAACTAGTCCCTACATAGGGGACCGTTTGGGAACTCTAGACCTCAGGTGAAAGGAGTTCTCAGGAACCCCATCACCCACCCAGTTACCACACCGGCCCCTTATCTGCTGCTGTGAGTCCATCAGCACCACCACCACCCCCCTACCACCCCCCACTGTGGGGTGGGTTTTTGTTGTTGTTGTTGTTGCTGTAGTTGTTGTTGTTGTGTGTTAGTTTTTGATCGTTTGTTTGTTCTGCTCGGTTTTGGTTTTAGATTGTTTCATTCCAGTTGGTTTTAGCTTTTCGTGTTTTTACTTTTCCTCTACCCTCCTTTTTCTCCCTTGTATCTTGTCCTAGTCTTTTTTTTTTTCTTGGTCTGATTGTCTTTTCTGTTGTTCTTCCTTTAGTCCTATTTGTCTACCCATTTCTTCTTCATTTCTCTCTTTCCCTTTTCTTTTTCTTCCTGTTTAGTTTCTACTTTGTTCCCTCTATGCTTCACTGGTTCAGGTTTTCTGTTCTTCTTGTTGCTGGCTCTGTTTTGGATTTGTTTGTTTGTTCTCTTTTTGTTTCCTTCTTCTTCCCTGTTCTTGTTCTTTCAATATCTGCCTAAACAGAATACTACTGGAAACTGTACCTGGCCGCAGAAGAACAGATATCAGGCAGAAATACCTAAAACCCCAGGAAAACAAATCAGAAATCATGCCCACCAGCACCAGCAGGACCAGGACACAACAGACTCTAACCCGAAGGTTAACAAGGGGAAGAAAGAAAAATACCAATGACCAAGCAGTTTCACCTAAAAACAATACAACGCAGAAAGAAAGTCAACATCCAGAACCTGATATTATAGACACAGAGGAATATGCACATCTATCAGACAAAGAAATTCTAAAGCCCATGATGAGAATAATCAAAGGGTTAAGAGACAATGCAGAAACGGATAAGCTCACAATCAAGGAAATGAGGAATGAGATGGAGTCCCAACAAAAGAAAATACAAGAAATGGAAGAAAGGGAAAGAAAAACAAATGAAGCAAATCAGAGAGAACTGGATGAGTTCAAAAATTACCAGAAAAACAGAATAGAAGAACTGGAAGAGCGAGTCAGCATTCTGGAGGACACAGATATAAAAAGAACCAAGAAAGATAAGGAAGCAGAAGTAAAAATGAAAAAGAATGAAGAAACACTTTGAGCGCTATCTGATAACTTGAAGAGGGGTAATATAAGAGTCATAGGCATACCAGAAAATGTAGAGAGAGAAGCAGGCTCTGAGAACGTGTTCAAAGAGATCCTGGATGAGAACTTCCCAAACATGAAGAAAGAAATGAAAATAGACATACAAGAAGCTAGAAGAATGCCAAATTACCACAATGAAAAGATGCCAACAGCTAGACACAAAATAGTAACAATTGCAAGGGTCCAGGACAAAGAAAAAATAATGAAACTGACAAGAACAAAGAAACAGATAACATATAAAGGAAAACCAATCAGGCTGACATCAGATTTCT
>JAGFMF010011410.1:1461526-1478055 GCA_019455555.1 Galemys pyrenaicus
AGGAAAGGAAATGGTTGAGGGCAGACGGGAGCACGAGGGACTGAGGTGATGGTGCACTGGTGAGATGGTGATGGGGAATACATGGGGATTACAATTGATCAAATATATGTAAATTTTTAAAAAATATATAAAAAATAAAGTAAATGTTTTAAAACATAAAAAAACAAAACAAAACAAAAGAATACCTGCACCCCTATGTTTATAGCAGCACTCTTTACAATAGGTAAGATCTGGAAACAACCTGAATGCTCAAAAACAGATGAGTGGTCAGGAAGCTGTGGTATATAGACACGATGGAATACTATTCAGCAATCAAAAAAGAAAAACTAGACGCAGTCATAGGAACATGGATGGAACTGGAAGGGATTATGCTCAGCGAAGTAAGTCAGAAGGCAAAAGAACAATACCAGATGGTTCCTTCTCTAGGAGGACTATAAGGGAAACAAATAAGGAACAAGGAAACGAATAATAATAATAACAACAATAAAGACACAAAAACCCAAAATGAAAAGACAAGGACAAATTGGGGACACTTGGTGGGGAGGGGGGAGGGGGAGGGTTGAGGACAGACGGGAGCACGGGGGACTGAGGTGATGGTGCACTGGTGAGATGGTGATGGGGAATACATGGGGATTACAATTGATGTCAAATATATATAAATTTTTAAAAATGTTAATAAAAAAGAAAAATAATAAACATTATCATTACCATGAAGAAAAATTAAATTAAGGTAGCACTCATTTACAACACCTTCTGTGATGCAGAGTTATAGGATACTCCTCTTCAGATAAATGTCACCACATCATACTCACCACCAAAGCATCCATAGAAGGATCAATTTTTAGTATTTTTTTCTGCCTATATGTAAACAAAATTGATACTAATAAAGGTGGGTGAATACATGGGAGTTTATTATAGATTTCTATGCTATTTTATTTTGTTTAGGTTTTTTTCATAATTTAAAAAGATTTATTTTAAAGAAACTACCATCTATTAAGTTCATGAAAATGAAATATTTTAATACTCAGAGTAGGTATCACATGAATTTGCATTTATATTTTATATATTATTTTCCTTTTTTTTTTTTTTACTATATTTGCTTTCTTTTCTTAGATGTAGTTCCCATAGAATTTCCATCACCAATTCACCTATGCACCATCACCATAGTCCCTTGTGCTCTTCCCATCCTTGTTTTGATCCCTTTCCTTCCTTCTCCGCTGCAGGCAGTCTCTGATTTGTAGTTGTCTGTTGTGTTTTGTTTGTTTTTTTGTTGTTGTTATTTTTTTCTGTTTGGTTATTGTTGTAGTTGTGTTATTTTTATTTTTTTTCTTTGTGACCTATATTCCTTCTATAAGTGAGACCATCCGGTATTTTTCTTTCTCCTTCTGTTTATGGTTAATGAATTCCTTTAATTTCATGCTTTTTTAGAAAAAAATAAAACCCTGTCCTAAGGTCCATTCATTTGAAAGTAATGCTGGTTGTCTACTGAAAAGCCTTGACTCAAATGGGGACGATGCATGAATTATGGATTGTTAACTGGCATCACCCTCGAGCATTAGTGATTCGAGTTACCCTATCTCATGAGACTCACCTGTGGAAAAAAAGATAATCTCTTGCCATTTGGAACAACATAGATGGAACTGGAAGTGATGATGCTAAGTGAAATAAGGCAGAAGGAAAAATACCAGATAGTGTCACTTATATGTGGAATATTTAGAAATAAAACAAAGGGTCAAATAAAACCAAAAACAAACCCTAGAATCTGACTGTAGAACTGAGCTACCAGAGGAGAGAGCAAAGTGGACTCTCAGAAAAGACTATGGGCGCCTTCATGACAGTGTGGTGTGGTGACATACACCCAGAGGTGGGATCTTATATTTCTGAATAATAAACAGTGTGTACATCAACTTTATCTTAATAAAAAAATCAAAAAGGGTAATATATTATGATAAATTGGGCTGTCTCAGGAATGCCATCATTTCAACCCAAGCAGCATTCTTTCTCCTGTATTTCTTCAGCAGCTTGATCCCTAGTACCCCTGATTCTACTTTTGATGCTCTACAGTCCATTCTCCAGTAGGTGTGATACATGGCAGGAAGGGGCACTAAGACTGGCCAAGGACACTGCCCAAATAGTTTACCTGTCACTGTCTGAGTTCTTCACCAATGTGCACAATTGCAAGACTACTCAGGTTCAGAGGACAACAATAATGGGCTTTATTTAACAAACCAGGGGAAAACAAAGAGTTACCGAGGCCAAAAACGGCCATTTACCTCACTTGAAGCAGTGTCCACTGTTTTAGAGTCCTAAACACAAATGCTGCCAAGATGGTATCTCCCTGCCACTGAGAACTTGGAGCATGTGGCTGCCAGACTATAGTCCGGTATCCAACTCAGGAAGACAGCAGAAGACACAACAGGAGAGGCCCCAGCACAGCACCAGACACTCGAAACAGCAGCTGCGGCAGCAAAACAATCACACTCACGCAGTTCAGCAAGGCGCCTGCTCTGGGTCTTTACCTTCTCTGCCAGGTTGTAACAGCAGCAAAAACAGTAACCTTTGAGTCACTCTGTTACATGCAAAGCCTCTGAACTTATTCTGAGGTGAGCTCTCTCCACAACAGCCTTCTGGAAGATGAACTTGGTGGGGGCAGAAATCACCGACCCCAGAATTCCTGAAGATGTGAAAATGCTGAAATCCTGAATGCTGAATCCTGAACACTGCATCCCGAACACTGAAAGTTGAGGGCTGCTTCTGCAGTCCCTTCTATTTCTCATCAGTCCCCCTTGCCCCGCTGCCCCCTACTGATGCTTTGTTTCTATTTTCCCTGGCACTGATTACCCTCACCAGCAACCCCCCCCCCCCAGGGGGGACCACTTACTTATAATAGTCTTTGCTTCAGCCATAGGTTACAGGTGGGTAGAGAAGCCCTTTAGCAATATATATCAGGTTACATCCCACCTCTGCCTAACACCCTTGGCATGTGCCTTGAAATGATATAAAACACAAACCCCATATAATTTTGACCTCTCATGACATCTCTTTCCTCATTGTAGTGGCCAGGAAGGGCGGCACAGGGCAAGTTCGGGATGGTTCTGAGCAGATGGGAGTAAAGGGAGTCTTGGAGCCATCGGTGGCTTTTCATGCTTTTATTACTCTCTACATCAGAGGTGGCATCAGGTACATGGCAGGCAGGGGTGCCGGCAGGCCTCCCACCCTCCCGGCTGCTTTCTTCTCTCTCTCTCTCTCTCTCTCTCTCTCTCTCTCTCTCTCTCTCTCTCTCTCTCTCTCTCTCTCTCTCTCTCTCTCTCTCTCTCTCTCCTGCTGATGCTGCTGCTTGTCAGTACTGTAGGTCCTGTCGGTCCTGTTGGTCCTCTCATTGTTGGTCGGTCAGTACTCTCGCTGCTCGTTTGTCCTGTCAGTTCTGGCGTCCTGTTGGTCCTGGTGTCCTCATGACGCCACCCATTTATGCCCATGTCAAACTTAGGTGCACCCACTTGCGTGTGCCCACCCTGGAATGCTCGCAGCACTGCAGGTGTCCATCATCAGTAGTGGGAGTGTGGAAAGACCTGATTTCTCTAACCCTACAGCTGTGTTCTAGGCACTGGAGAGCTGACTATCCAGGGTGACTGGAGAATAGTTGTGACGGCACCAGAGACTGTCTAGCTATGGTGAAGCAGAAAGGGGCAGAGCTAAGCATGAAGGAGTAGATGAGCAGATCCCAAGCTACTTCCTCACATGGTGAGGAGAAGGAGGGATAGCAGAAAAGAGTGAGTGTTCAGATGAGTGACCAAAGAGGAAAGCTCTGCTACTGCTCCTCTGCCTTTGGCCTGTGGAAACCTTTTGATGGAAAAGGAAGGCTTGACCATCCCCCAGGAACCAACTGAGATGCTGAGTGAGTCATATTAGTGAGAGTTTTCCAGGCAAATACATAAGGACAATGGTAAGGGAGAGGTCTCTCCAAGATGTTCAGAATAGTCTTCCCAAGATGTGTCACTTTGGCATGTGAACATTTCCAGCTGTGGTCAGACAAGAGCTGAAGAAGCTGTTACCACTCTCTTGACAATCTAGAAGAATAAAAATTAGGAGAATCACCCAGATTTAATATCACCTCAAGAAATGATCCTTCCCACTGGTGAAATTTATTAGTCAGGATAAGTAATTGCAGAGCATCTGATCTTTGTCATATGAGTCACCCTCTCCTTGTCATGTCAGTCCCCCTCCTCTCTCTTTCAGTTACCAAGCCCCAATCCCATTCCTTAGTTCAGGATTTACATATTCTCAGGTGACCCCTTTTGCTCAAGAACCTACATCCATGGATGAAGAGTCTCCATGGATGTAGGTTCTTAAGTAAAGTATTTAAATAATTATGTAATTAAGTTCACTCTTTTCTCCTATTAATCTTCCTGATATTAATTTGATGTTTCCCCCAGCCCAAGAAGAACCTGAAGGAGTAGGGGAACCTTACTCTCCATCACAATACTGACAAAAAGAAAGGCAAGGAGAGGTACAAACTTGCTAGAGCCCCTGAAAATCCCAGCCTCAGTAAGGAACCCCAAACATTCTGAGACCCACAAGATTAATGAGACTGCCTCGCTTATCTCCCAAGAAATTGCCCAGCTCCTCATGGGACCTGTTAGCTCCCAGGTGTGAGCAGAGGCTGAACCCTTGTGGGACCCCAGGCAGGACATGCATTCTGGGGCTGCAGTCAACACTGTTCCTTATTTATTGTCACTGAGTAGTCAGGACAGGAACATTCATCAAGTCTAGGCCCAAGAGTCTGCTTGATGATTATAGGGATCAACCAAAGTATAATCAGAGCATTTATCTGGTGTGGCTGTGGAGGTAAAATGTCAGTGATTTAATAAGTCAGATGGTTCTGCCGTGGCTCACTGCCAAAGGATGTAGACAAGCTCCTGTCTTGTGACTCAAGTCAGAGTCACCAACTAAGGAGGACTCTCTCTCTCTCCCCCAAAGTCAGACTGTTAGCTAACTGCAGAGGAGGGAATATTTGTGACAGGGCCGTCACACTCCCCCTTGTGTGGGACACCTCAAATCTTCCCTTGTACATTGTCTTTAGTAGTTGAATCTAGTGTTCAGAATAATGAGGTCCAAAATCAAGGGTCTATGTTAATTTCTAGGGTCAGACTGCTTGGGTTCAGTTCTAGCTTTACTCCTTTTACTCATTATGTACTTTAAAATGGTCTTCCTTTTTGCTTCAGTTTCCAAATCTCTAAAATGGAGACAATTATAATACCTACCTTGAGGTGGAAGGGTTTAAATTAGAGATTGATCTATCTACCTACCTACCTATCTACCTATCATCTATCTATTTGTCATCTATCTATCAACTTCTTATCAACCTATGAATATACATTCATATGTTTAATATACATATACCTGTGAAGATAGTAACAGGTAGATAAACAGGTATTTATCTACACAGCTGAACATAAAATTACAAGAAATTATAAATGCTATTATAAGTATAACTATGTTATAATAATGTTATTTCTATCACTAGACACTGATAAGGATAAGCTATGGTTTCTTTACCTCTGGGAGACTATAATTTGAGGTTCTTGTGAAAGGTAGCAGAGATGTCTGTATAAATGATTTTTTTATATCTCTCTTAAATATAATAAACCATATTCAGTGTTTGGTGTCAAAACTGCAATGAAATTCTTCTGTAAAGGTAACAACACCCCACTGGCCTTGAGAATGAGATTCTGGTTTCTCAAAATCTTTCACTTAAGAAAATGCTTCCTTTGACCCAATACTGGAACTTGAGTAACTATTTGGTCACAAAGACCAGAATCTTTAAAATATAATACCAGCTTCCAGGGACTCACTGAGGAATTTTGAGCTGAGACTATCTGATCCTATATAATTAGAGGTTTGCATATTAACAAAAAATAAAAATATCATAAAGTTCAAATCAATTCAGAAAATTAACTGGTGATACATAATTTAATAACTAATGTTCAAGAGATAGTTCCCTTTTAACCTTGCAAGAGTATTAAGGCAATTAAACATCAATAGGAAAATCATATTTGTAAAATGAGACCACAAGCTGAATACATTTACATTTTATTAATTGGGAATGTTTCCTGCAGTTATCGTGAAATTTGTCAATTCAGTGTGATAAACACAAAGAAAAATGAGACTGTGTAGGAAAGGCAGAGGGAAGCAATGGGAAAGGGAGGTAGCTGCTGTGAGGTGGGTAATGAGCTATTTGCCTCTTTCATCAGGCACACAAGGACATAGGCCCTGCAACCTGCTGAGTCTCCCTTTACAGGGTCACACACTGTGGGTCCTTGCCCTGTGGGTCACACACTGACACCTGGTCTTCCTCCCCATTCAGGACAGATGTCAACACCTCATGTTCTCTGTCTTCACCCTAACTCTGCCATCATCCTTGGAGGCATATTACACACAGACCCTCTCATCAGAGAGCTAAGACCATAACCTCCACCGCTCCAGGTCCCTCTTCTCCATGGCACACTACACAGGATCCCTCTTGCTCTGGAACTCAGGGTGCTCAAGAACCTATGAAAATGAACTCTGATAGCCTACTCTGACCATCAGACTTGCTCAAGCACCTAACTGAATCCATTCTCCACCTTTGTTAAGATCCCTAATCTACTCCAGTACATCCTGGGTGTCCTGAATTCCTCCATTTCCTTTTTTAGATTCATGGGCCATTATATTATATAACTATGTATAATTACATACTATATTATAATTATATAAATGCATTTCTCTCAGTTCACCTAAGTATTTTCCTAAATGCTAATATGGCAAGAACCCATATGCTTTCTTCCTGTGCAAGGTGATGAAGAATCGATACTGCTATGCCCCAGTTTCAGTGCAAAACATACCTCTATTCATTAGCCCTGGAACCCAGACTTTTACTCATCTGCTTCACTATTTCACAAAGAGGTGGGGAGAAGGCATTGAGGGCTGCACCAATCCATACCCAGTGCAACCAACATCTTAAAATAACACATCCTAACGAAGAGCAAAACATCCTTTGCTCTCTCCATGGTTGTTGGGGTACCAAAATAAAGAAGTAATGAGAAAATATGTAGCTTATCATATCTGTTCAGAGAAAATAAAAATTGCTTCTTCACTTATAATGATTTTCACAAACTCCCTAAACCTAGAACAGTTTCAATTTTTCTGCCCAGAGATAAGGATTAGATTGAGAACTGCCTACTAGGGAGAATGAGTCATTGACATTTACTGATAAGTCCAAACTTGATTGCAACCCACAGGTCCAGCCCCTTCCCCATTAAACCTAAAGTCAGATCTGCTTACCCGAAGTCAACCAAAGGTACTAATCCCTTCCCCCTTTATTCTGCCCAACCCACCTGCTCATCTTTATATTCTGATGGGGGGAAAAAAGGCAGCCGGAGGGAGAGGGAGGAAAAGGAAAGAAAAAAAGCCTGAGACAAATAACTGGAATGATGGTCTGCTGGGCTGGGTGAGATTCCTTAAGTCATTCAATTTGTTCTTCTCTTCCTTCCATTTCTAATGTTTTATTGAAGTATACTATAGACATATCAAGGTGCATACATAAAATACACAGTTTGGCAAATTTTCATCCTAAGTGGGACTCAAGTCAAGAAACTGAAATGGTCAGCATCCTATAAGACCCCTTGACCTCTATCATATCAATTTCAAGGGTAATTAATATAGCTAAAGTACATTCATTTGTCCATTTAGAGTTTATAGAAATATAATATATACTTATGCCGGACTTCTTTCTTTCAATATTATGTTTATGAAACTCACTCATTTGGTTGTGTGTAGTTGTGCTTGTGTGTAGTTGTAGACTCATTGCCACTGAGTGCCCTTCTGGTGAAAATACATTTTCCTATTATGCTCTTGATGGTATCTCATCCCTTTACCTTTAACAGTAGTGAGTTCCTGCAGGTCACAGTGTCTATAGTCCCACGGTGAGAGTGACACCCAGCCAGGCCTGTTTATTTTTTTTTCCAGGCCTGTTTAGACCTCAAAACAGTGCTCACTGCTTTTCACTAGGATTCCACCCCACCTCACACTGCACATTTCCTTACATGCTCTGCTATGCACACCTGTCATGCTCTCCTTCTACAGAACAGGAGAGAAAACCTTTTTGCCCCATGGGCAGAAAGATACTGGTCAGAGCAAGTTCTGCCAATATACTCCTTCTCTGGCAGATAACCTCCAAGTAACAAATCTGAATGTACATAAAGGTGCATAACACCGAGCACTGGGATAATATTTCATCAACTCTGAGGGCAATCTGTATTTCTGGCAGGGATTTCTGCTATTTAAGTGTCATGGAAATAAATTCTCCTAGGAGGCAGAATTTATTTCCTGGAGAGTCATCATTGAAGAATGCATTATCTCTCCCAGCTCTTACTGGGATGTGTCTGGTGTTGGAGGTAGTGGAGGACAAGGCCATGCCAAGCAAATATGACCCTGCTATGGGAACCCAGCAGTACACGGGTGCCCCCCTTCACATCTTCTTCCTCCCCTGTTCTCTGCCTCCAACCCCTGCCAATCAGTCACCAAGTACAGGTGATTTCTGATGAGAGTTTTATATTCCAGTTAAGCCAGTGGCTCTCCAGACATTCACATTATTTCTCCCCCTCCCCATGACAGGGGACTCTCATCATTCCCAATCTCCTTCTGCCCCAGTGTCAGACCACACATCTAGGTGGGCTTATTCAAGTGTCTGGAGCAAAAGAGCATCTTGTTAGGAGCATTCACTGATTTGCCACTGGAGAAATAACTTGTCCTGAGCCCAGGAGGATGACTGGTTCTGACATGTAGGTCTTTCCAAGCCCACACCAATTCTCAGGAATGACCCTGACACTGTTGGGGAAATATTACTTCGAGTTATGAAAGGAAAAGATATGTGAAAGATTCACAGTAATCTCATGGTTATTTCCTGCACCAAGAAGACTTAGATGGGATGTTCGTCAGAACAGCCAAGGACAGTGAACAGAATGTGGTGCTTACCATGCCACCCTGCTCTTCAGAACCTCATCAGTGAGAAGAAGGTGGAGTATTCATCTTACCTCCTGGATGAGTTTGTTGTTAGGATAAAGTGAAATAACGTTTCTTACAGTGATTGAAAGTCCCCTACAATTATTTATTCTGAGTACAAGAGGTATTAAGGGAAAAAAGACACCTTTAGTTCCTGAAGAAATTATCCTTTTTATTATTCCATTTATTTGTTTTGACAGCAGGGAGTTAGATCAATAGACTAGATGTCATGGGCAGAGAGCCAGCTATGGGCCCTGAGTGTTTTATTTTGCTCAACAGCTCCATATATCCTGCTTGCCGGCAAACCCCCACAG
Organism: Galemys pyrenaicus; assembly: GCA_019455555.1. NCBI lineage: Eukaryota > Metazoa > Chordata > Mammalia > Eulipotyphla > Talpidae > Galemys > Galemys pyrenaicus. The sequence continues at coordinate 1,470,880 of JAGFMF010011410.1, forward strand.
AGTTCCTGGAGGTCTAGTGGGAGAAAATTATAAATAATCATAAGCTACTATAGTTATGAAACATTTACTCTAAGTTTGGTACTGTTCTAAGTGTTCATGCATTATCTCATTTAATTCTCCAGTAGCCCATTAAATACATTTAAAAAATAATAAATTTTATCAAGTTCAACTTGCCAAGTAGCAGATCAAGAATTTGACTGAGCAATCTTACCCCACAACCCCTTCTTGTTCAATCCCATCATATTGTATTTTCTAAAAGTCTGACACTCCAATAGAAAATGGAAAATTAAAGTTGATTTGATGGCTCAAAATTCAGAAAAGTTCATTTTTAAAGAAGTGCCCCCAGCTATTTTTCAGTTGATGCTTCCCAGGCTGGCTGAATGCAGGAGAATCTGGTTTCCAGATCTCATTCTGCTAAGATCAGTCATTGCTCCAAATGCCAGATGTCCCAGTTACACCTAGCCCTGTATATTTTCAGCCACGTGTTATGCTAGTTCTTTCCCTATATAGCATCTGATAAAATCCCTCTGAAACATTTCACATTTGCTCTGGAAAATTGCCCCATCACTTGGAAAAGTAAATACAACATAAAACAAAATTAGCAATAAGCTCCTACTCTTTTCATTGAGCGATCCCTTCCAGTGTCTGCCTGTCACCTACTTCTCCCCTGAAAACACAGCACCAGTATGGCCTGGTTGAGGAAGGTCAGGCATCCATCTTCTGAGCATTTATCTAGGTCCCACAACCATTCCAAAAATGTATTCTTTAAAAGAAAAAAAAATTCTTTCCTGTTATCTCTGCTACAAGTATTTCCCCCCCACACTATACAATTACCCTTGCCAATACACAAATTTAAGTCGTCGATTCCCCTTGAACATATGCCATTATAAAATTTGAAGCCCATTGGCTATATCCTACCTTTGAAATTTTGAGTCTATTTTCCCTTGTCCTATAAACCCTCAGTGTAGTTTCTCAGTGCCTCCCCAGCTGGCCTCCTTCTACCCACATACCTTTTGGGTCTGTTTTGTATTCTCTGTGTGTGCTCTCTTCTGATAGCATGGATGCAGTCAGCACCAACACACTGATGACTCCTGAATCTGACTCTCCAGTCCCAAGTCCTCTTATGAACTGCACCAGCCTGCTACATGCCTCCAGATGGTACTCTGTGTAACTCAAATGCAACAGATTTCAGTTTCTAGCTCTAATTGCATACCCTCTCTCCAACATATTCCTGAACTCTGTCTCTGTCTCACCTCCAGTCTCCCATCTCCTTTTCTTTCTCAGTTCCCTGTCTTTTATCAAAATCTACATCTTGGGGTTTTTCTGGAGTTTCCCTTCTTGTCACTGCCATGCCAACTACTGTTGGCTCTACTTTTTACATGACTCCCAAATCTTCCCCCAAAGTCTCCCCAGCCTTGTGTCCCCACCATAACTCCCTGAGATCATAACCTCATGAGGACTGCCTATTTTGCACTCACAGCTTCTTTTACTAGTGCAAACTTCTCCATTTCCTGTCTGAAACCTTGGAACACATAACCATTGCCTTGAACTGCAAATCCTCATTAAGGAATCTATCTCCTGCCAATTCCCCACAAGTACCACATGCTTCAGTGAGTGTCCATTCTACCTGCTATTTTCAGAGAAGATTCCCTCCCATATTTCTTTGTCATTGCATTTGTTCTTCCCTTTTAAATTACGCCCATCTCCCATGCTTTACCCTTTCTTTGTCACCTATCATCTTTCAAGGCTCAGGTCACTATGTTCTCTTCCAGAAACATTTCTCAATCCCCACCAACTGGGTTTAGTGTCTTACATCCAATATTTACCACTGCTCCATAATATCCCACTTTCTTTGCCCTAAAGATTATGACAAAGCCTCAGTCTTGCATTTTTATGTGCCCAGACGCCAACATAGTGTCTAGAATTAGAGAAAGAACCAAGAATAGTTAGTGGGAGAAATGAAAAAAAAAAATAAACAAATCTGTGTTCTGGTTCTAATTTGGCCATATTAAATACTTACATTGCACCAGAGATGTCTTGAACAATGCCTTAATCATGATTAAGATGATATTTCTCCTTTTGATGAAATTATAACCTAATAAGATATAAATACAGGAATCTGGTAAATACAACATAGGATGAAAAAAGTCTTATGATATTTTGCACACATCTTCTCTTGTTCTGACTTTCCATTGCTGTGTAACAAATTACACTTGTGTTTTTAAGGAAATATATATTATCATTTATCCCTTTCTCTTGTCATTTTTTATTTCTTTCTCTATGTGGAGTTTTTAAAAAGATTAGAAATGCATCAGCATTGGCAGAAACAATAGAATTTCTTACATTTAAATTATAAACATAGAATTTTATGGTATAAATGTACCACAATTTATTTATCTGGATATTTAGTTGTTCCAGTTTGAGGGATTGGATATATTATGCACACAGGTCATGACTTAAGCATATACAGAGTACTATTGTGTGTCCCTGGGAGAGGATTCAGTTATAGGATGAAGTTTAGTGCCAATTCGTTCAAGATGTGTATCTAATTATACCCCAATTGATACAGTATAAGAGTGTTAACATTTTTCTCTTGTATCCTCACCAATATTGAATATTGTTAATCTTTCAAATTTCCATTATATTAATTTACATTTCTCTGATGACTAATGAGATTCAATGTGTTTACTTAAATGATCATAAAATAGCTTTTCAAAATAAAGTTACTTTTCAGTATATTGCCCATTTTGGTATCGAGTTAGTGCTGATTTCATAGAATAAATTTGAAAGGGTTCCTCTTCAATTTTTTGAAAAAGTTTGAGAAGTAGTTGGTGTTAATTATTTTACAAATATTTGGTAAAATTCAATAGTGCGGTCATTTGGTCCTGGGCTTTTCAATGTTAGATTTTTGACTACTAGTTCAATCTCCTTCCTAATTAAAGACCTATTTAAATTGTGTTTTTTCTGATTAAGTTCTGGGAGACTGTGTATTGCTAGAAATTTATCCATTTAATCTAGATCATCCATTTGTTGGCAAAAAATTTTTCATAGTTTTTTGTTTCTTTGTTTTGAAACTCAGTACCAAAGTTCCCTCCTACATTTAATCAGTTCAGATGCCTGGACTGTCACAGGGTTCCATGTCTTTCCTTCTCAATCTTCTCTCCCTCACTCCTTGCTTCCCTAAATAACCCTATCTTTGTCTCTGATGTAGATATTAGCATTACATTTCCAATGTGTGTGGACTTTTACCGTGAGTCAGAATGGTGCTTAATTTTTCTTTCTGTCTTAAAAAAAAAATCCAATGATGAGATAATTACTCTAAAAAGACCTGACTGCCTGAATAGGCAGGATGAGGGACAAAAATATTAATACAACACAAATGTAATTTCAATTATTATTATGTCCCATTGACAAGTCACTGTGCAAATCACAGATGTGGAAAGAAAAGTGGCTGATCTTCTGATAGACCTAAGTCTAGATCTTAGCAAGACCTTTCATTAACTGTGTGACGTTGGGTGAATTACATAACCCCTTTGAGCCCTGAATTTCCTGTGTAACAAGAAAAGTACATTATTTACATCCCTAGGTGATTATAAGGATTCGATGAGACAGCTTGTGCAACGTGTCTGCTATGATGTCAAGTGCTAATTGGGTCTTTTAGCTTTATTAGTTTTCCTGACTGCACTCTCCTGGTGTAAGTTAAATGTGGGCAGATCATCTAATCCTTGGTGCTGATTTGCAAGTTTTCAGTGTGGCCTAGAGCTAAGTCAACCTCAGCAGTTCCATAAAGGATGGACTTCCCATGGGAGGCAGACTCTGTCTTGCAGACCTCATGGTGGAAACAGAACTAGTACCTATCAGCAGCCTCTGACTTCACACTATTAGGCTGATGATCCCTGGCAAAGGACACAATGTGACTAAAGTCATCTGGGCTGAGTCCAGAAGATGTTACTTCTTAATCTATTATCTGATTTCTTTTAAATAAGTGGGAATTGCACTTGGTGAACATTTCTGAGTCTGCACACAGTCTCTCCTCCAGGTTGCTCCAGGTGTCCCTCCATGACCCTACCTGGAAGGGATGCTGTGATCACACCAGACCTTGAATGGGGTCTCAGAACCCTCTTCCATATGAGATTCGCTGAGCACCAGTGTTGGTGCCAGAGCAGATTGGAAAAATTCCCTGGCTGAGTCTATCACTCTAGTTCCTGCAGTAAGCATGTCCTAAGGAGAGAGAGGAGAATTAATAAGTGTGCTTTGCGCATTGCTCAAAGGTAGAGAAACAAATAGAACTATAATTGCTGGTGTTGACTTAGTGTGATACTGCTTTGCTTAGTGCTTCAGTGGAATGATTAGATTGCAAGTGGTGACTCTTCTAGAACTGAACCCAGAGGAATTGAGAGCAGAGGAAAGCAGTGCTTTCTGTCTGATGCCAGGTTTTGTGATCCAAGAGATGCCACAAAATAGGAAAATATCTGCCTCAAAACTATGTGAATGGCTCAACAGATCCTTCTCTCATCCTGCTGCCCTTTCTCCTATGCCCTTGCCCACCTTTTCCACATGATAATGACCCCCATCCCATTATGGCTACCCAAACCTCCAAATACCATTGCTAAGGGCTGATGTCACAGATGTAGAGGTCTGGGCTGGACTAGGCTGGTGGCACCATAAGATGCCAAGCCCATGGAAGCCAGACAGGTGCAGATGGGTTGGTGTCAGAGGGAGGTGAAGGTGGCAGGACTATTTACTGGGCTATTTATTGGGCACTGCTGAGTCCCATGATATGTCAGGTAACAGTAGTGTAAGAGTGGGGAAGAAGAACTCCTGACCTGGGAAATGTAACAGCTACCTGGAAGAGACAATGAGCTCAGAGGTAGGACCTGAGGACGACTCAAGGCCCCAAACCTAACCATGATATGTTTTGGCCTCCCTGGGTCTCAGGGAGTTTGGTAGCTGGTTGTACAGTCTGCTCAGGGTGGAGAGGTCAGGGTGGGACTTTCTCAAATGCCCTGAAATCCAGAACACGTCATCCAAATCTCTTGATGGACAGTACCTTACAAATCACCAACTCTTATCTGAGTCCCAAATATCTTTAAGGATTTTAGTATTTTCAGTATAAAGGCTGGATATATTCCAAAGAGATGATTCTTATTCCATCGCCCTGCTCTGTGAGGCTCTGTGTGTCGCTATGGAGACTTGCATAAGTCTATTGAGGCAAGGGAGGTGACATGGGCTCCAACATTTCTCAGCTTCTAAGATTGAGCCACTCACCAGAGACTGCAGGTTATTTCCCATCTGTTTATAAGCTCTCTGTCAACCCCAATAAGGTCATAGGTCATCCCTGACCTCAGGTCTTCACGAACTGTGGGTGCCCTTGGCTAGACACAGTGGGCATGGCTTTCATTAAAAAGCATCAGAGGGCCTCCCTGGTGATGCACTGTGGAGCTTTCACATCCACTGCAATATGAATTTGATCCCCCACATGGCAGGGGGACCCTGCCTTGCCCACTGCTCCCCACTCTGTCTCTGGTGAATCCTCTTACCCCTGAGCCTCTGGCCTATATCTCAGCTCTTTTATGCATAAATAAATAAAATATCTTTTAAAAAATCAGTAGATTTGGCTAGAAATACTTGACATGCTTGCTCTAGTTTTCTCATCAACAAAGAGGGCTCAGGGCTTGTTCTGACATTTTGTGGTTAGAACATGTCCCCGACATTGAGGTACTATACTATCCATGGAAGGTCAGTATCAAAGGCTAGAGGGTGGGGTACAAGCAATCCTGTGAGGAAATTTTTTAGGTTCAGTCTGCATTCTGGCAAGTTGTAGAGATGTAGCAAATTCATCTGTTATCATAAAAAAAAATGATGAGATTGTTTAGAATGTCAAAGGAAAGACTCAGAAAAAACAAGATAAAGTTCTCAACACCTTATTTCGTGGGGGAAGAATTTAGGAAGGTCACCATACACATTCTTGTAGCTCCAGTTTCATTTAAAGGAAAGGCTTTCCTTTCTACTCCACCTTCCCAAGCCCCATTGCTCTCATACATACGAGCATGTGCACACAAACACATTCACATTAGCACCACACCATGTAACAGTCTAGAATAGCTGATGTGGAGTCAGTTTTAAGCAATCAGGGAGGAAGCATCTAATGAGTGATCACTATTTATGGACAGCCCTTTTTCTTGAGCATCTTCAAAACCCTGAGGACTGGGGGCAGCTGTGCTTTTAACTTCAGTGAGCATCAGCAAACTCCAGAAGAATTGACAATGAGGTGTGTAGATAAAACATGTTTGTTTAGAAAAAGGAAAAAGATTAAACAATCTCAAATACAAACACATGAAATACCCTTGCAAGTGCCCCTGCTTATGATGTAATTGCCCTAACTGGACTGCTACATGTAAAAGAATGAAACTAGAATACTGCCTTTCACCATGCACAAAAATTAACCAAATATATTGAAGAAAAAGTAGGCAAAACCCTACATGACATACACATAAATGGCATCTTTAGAGACATAACACCTAAAGCAAAGATAGTGAAAGAGAGGATAAACTGCTGGGACTACATCAAACTTAAAAGCTTCTGTACAGCAAAGGACACGCTAACCAAAACAAAGTGACAACCCACCAACTGGGAGAAAATCTTTGCACACAACANTACTGACAAGGGACTTATCACACAGATCCACAAAGAACTAACCAGACTAAACAAAAACAAAGGGAACAACCCAGTCCAAAAATGGGCAAAAGAGCTAAAAAGGCAATTCTCCAAAGAGGACATGCAAATGGCCAGCAGGCATGTGAAAAAATGCTCAACTTCTCTTGTCATCAAAGAAATGCAAATCAAACCACTATGAGATACCACCTCACACCAGTAGAATGGCACATATCCAAAAAAGTAGCAACAACAAATGTTGGCGAGGATGTGGAGAAAAAGGAACTCTCTTATGCTGCTGGTGGGAATGCAAGCTGGTCCAACCATTATGGAAAGCAGTATGGTGGCTCCTCCATTTACTAAGAATGGAACTTCCATAGGATCCAGCAATCCCACTCCTAGGAATAGACCCAAAAGACACAGATACACTGATTCAAAAGAATACCTGCACCCCTATGTTTATAGCAGCACTCTTTACAATAGGCAAGACCTGGAAACAACCTAAATGCCCAAAAACAGATG
>JAGFMF010011410.1:1478389-1497559 GCA_019455555.1 Galemys pyrenaicus
GGGGAGGGTTGAGGGCAGACGGGAGCACGAGGGACTGAGGTGATGGTGCACTGGTGATATGGTGATGGGGAATACATGGGGATTACAATTGATGTCAAACATAGATAAAGGAAAATTTAAAAAAAAAAAAGAAAAACAGACAAAACACAGCAAAACAAAAGATGTAATTGCCCTGAGTTCAATCTTTTATTGACTGTAAAGTAAAAAAAAAACACAAAGCCCTATCTCCTGCAACTGAGGGTGTGTATTTACATAAAGAACAGAAAAACAACTTGACCCTCCCTTTTTACATGCAGGTCTCATTGAACCCTACCTTTGTGTCTCAGTGTGGGTCAGTTTGACTGTCTCCTAGCTATAGTCTGTGAATTTCTCGGATTTGTTTATTCTTATATTTCATCAACCTTAGGTTGTTTTCTGCTATTATTTCTTCAAAGAGTTTCTCTGTCTCTTTGTTTCTCTCGTGTCCTTAAGGGACTCTCTAATGCTTATTATGTCCATCTAGTTAATAGTGTCCTCCAGTTTTTTTTCCCTGTGGTCTCTTTCCAAGTTCTTCCTTATATGCAGTCATTTTTGAATGTTCTAATTTTGGGTTTTTTCCAATTATTTCATTTATTTACTTTTCTTACAATGTTTGCTTTCTTTTTAGGTGTAGTCCCCATAGAATTACCACCACCAATGCACCTGTGCACCATCACTATAGTCCCTTGTGCTCTTCCTGTCCCTGCCTTGATCCCAATCCCTCCCTCTTACCTGCAGTGTTTCTGATTTGTAGTTATCTGTTTATTTTTGTTGTGGTTTTTTCCGGCGTTGATGATGTTATTTTTTTTTTTTCCTGCCTTGGTCCCCTATGTTCCTCCTATAAGTGAGACCATCCAGTACTTTTCTTTTTCCTTCTGACTTATTTCACTGAGCATAATCCCTTCAAGAACTATCCATGTTTCTGAAAATGACACTAGTTTATCTTTTTCCACAAAACTGTTAAAAGGGATAAAAGAACAAATTTTTTAAAGGTTATATTTTTTTTAATTGAAGGTCTTTTTCTCATAGAGTAAATGACAGTCTGATCGAGTGTGGAAACATAGGCCACCCACTGGTCATTCCCCATTCCTAACAAAAGAAATCTTAATTTCCCAAGAAAAGATGTAACTGCTCACATTACATGACTAAGGAAGGACTGGGGCTGGCCATGGTCAGACAAGCCCTTGTGGGATACCCCAAATCTCCTTGTGAGGTCTCAGCTACATGTGAGGACTCAGGGCTTAGCTTTTACATGGGCCTGGGATTCTTTCAAACACAAGCTGTTTGTGACACTGGCAAGCCAGGTAGCACCTCAGATGACATCACAGAGCAGCCATAAGGACTAAATAATAGAAATAGCATGTAATATAAATAATTCAGCAAAAGATACTTATCAAAAATAGACTTAGAGAACAAAGAAATTGAGCAGATTTTCATCTAAGCAAGTTAATCCAGAAGAGATTTTTAAAGTTCAAAAAATGTACTTGATGGTAAAAGGTTGCACAAGATTCATCACGAGAATAGTTTAAAATTCTTATTTCTGGGCATTCATTACACTCTCATGTGATAATTTATAACGCACTATATCCATGCAGTGTCCCGTGGTCTCTGCTCAAGCCATAACAGGCTATGGTGTGGAGGAAGCTGCTTCTGTGGGTGCTGCAACTAATGGAGTGGAGGCATAGTTAGAGACTAAAGAATTTGTGCTGAGAAAAAGAAAAAAATAGACCTGCTCTGTTTTTATATTTAGAAGAGGTGAGATGAGCATAGTAAAGGCCCCCCCTACTGTTGTGTTGACCCTGGTGCAAGTTGGTCCCTTGACCCTCTCGTTGGACTAGGGGAGAGGTCTCAGCCTAGACACAGACGGTAGGGTGGTCCCTGCAGGGGCAACACCGTCCTGCCTTAGAAGGAGGCTAATGGAAAGGCAGGGAACTGAATGCACACTTTAGTCTAGGTGTGAATATGGAAGCAGAACTTGTGATTTTGCTCTTGGACACTGAGGGCACTCTGAATGTACCAGTGGGTCTTCTCTGGGGCCTAGGAAACGCTGACTTCTTCCAGGAAGGTAGGACAATTTGTGTGGCCTGGAGACCTCTCTGGAAAATTTTGGAACAGGTCAGGTCTTGTGGGCTCAGAGAACAACCAGTCTGAGTTTCAGTCTACATGTAGACCAGCAGCACAGGACAGAGGTCCTGGAGCCACACAGCCCAGAGTGAAGTCTTTTCCTATCACCCACTGCCTTTGAGGCCTTGGGGAAGTTACTTCACCTTGAAATGTCTCTATAAATCAATAGCAGGTAGAATTACTGTGTGGTTAAGATGAACGCTGCAGTCTTCAAGAGGTGGGCTGGCACCACACATTATAACAGCAGCAGGAAACTCCTGTGCCTAGCTGTCTTCAGCTTTGGTACCTGGGTGAGGTGGGGACGTGGTGACTGTCCTTCAGAAGAGCAGGGAAGTGCTGAAAGCTCCTGGGATTGTGGAATTGTCCTTCCAGAACCAGCAGGTAGGACTGCTGAGTCAGGAAGTGTCCTGGTATCTATGACCTCATTGGTCCTCACAAGTGGACAATTGAACAATACTCAGGTGATGTTTACTTAGCCTTATGAGTGCTAATATTTAATGTATCTCTCACTCAATGTAGTAATTGGACAGACTATGCCATCAGAGAAGACTGTGCAAGTAGGGTTTGGTTAGTAAGGTTAGGTTAGGGCTAGGGGGTCATGGTTAGCATGTGTCAGAGTTGAGGTAAGAACTCTATCTTCTAGTACACTTATCCCTGCATGGAAAATATCTCTGAATCAGACACTATCCTCCTCCCTGATAATGAAGACCCCAGCAGTAAGTCCCTCAGGTGTGCACCCACCACACCCTGCTTCTTTCCTCTCTGGTCCAGTGGTTCCAAAGGTGCTGTTATGATCAATTTTCTGGGTGACCATCCCTGGGTCCCAAGGGACCAGAGGGAACATCACCTGTAGCAGCCTCAGTGGACTCTTCTATTTATCTGTGCACTGACTAGAAGCAGTAACAGGGTACAAGGTAGTGTGGGAAGGATTTGATGTAGAAGGGAAAGCTCAGGGGCAGAGGACCAGGCACACTGGGTCAGCCCTTCTGTGGCCCTGCAGGAGACAGAGCACACTCAGTTGTGGAGTTTTTGGAAATCGAAAAACATATCGTGGTGACAGAGAGCAGGTGAGGCTGGGGAGTGTCTGATGGGTATAGAACAGCCAGCCAGGATGGGGAGCCCCTCTGATTGGGGGCTGGAGGTAGGTGTTTAGCTTCATCCAAGAAGATAGATTTTCTGAGGTTGTCTCTGAGGGTTATGCTAAATGACCTCACAGAACTAGTCTGTAATGATTTCAATTTCCTGGTATCTCATGCTAGAGTGCCAATAAATTAGAAGTCTCTAATATCTGAATGTGAGAATCTCATTAAAATGATAAATGGCCTCTTTTGTTCTCAACAACACATAGGCAACTTGAGGAAAGGCCAGACTGTATCAGCAATGGCAAAACTGGGGGCTAGGTAAATGCATTGGGTCTGGAGTTTAGTGCATGATAAACTTTGGGGTGCTGAGGCACAGACAGAGCCAACACTTGCAGGAAGATGGGGTTTCATTTTGAAGAGGGTGCTCACCTTCCTTGGCCTCTTTATCACCACCTGGAGACCAGTGGCTAAGAGCCTCCTACATTTATTCTTTGTCCTTAAACAAACTACTCCTCTGAGCCCATGCTGCCCTTCAGGAGGCAGTAGGTTACTGACCAAATGGACACTGACCCACAGAAACAAAAGACCTCTTTCCTGCAGCTGAGACATCCAAGGTAAAAGAAATGGCGAGCCAGTGAGATAAGCCACCCCAGTCCTGTTTGGCAAGTGAACTAAACTATGGACCGGTGAGCCCTGTCCAAACAACTGACCTGTCACATTGACCATGAGGAGCCCTCATAAAAAGTCTTAGGTTCCAACTAGTGATTATATCACAATTTTCTGGAAGGAGAAAAAGGTCATGCATGCCCAGTTGGGGTGGAACCCATCTGCAAATATCCCAGCAAAGCCCATCCCAGAAAAAGCCAGGAGCTGTGACTTCCTCCCCATGTGATGGACTTGCCCTTTAAATATCTCCTCTCTCCCTTTAGGAGCCAGGCTAATTCTCCTTTCTGGAACTGGCTTCCTCTTACATGAGCCTCTCTAATAAAGTCTTGTCTAGTTCACTAGCACTCTCTGGTGAATTTCTTCCCTAGAGGGCAAGGGACCCACATTTTGGTGTCAGGGCCTGTAGCACATCTCCACATAAGCAACAATTATGTGATTGTTCATGTGGAGTATAAAAGAATTATAGACTGCAATTTCTAAGGACATCTTGGATAGTCTCTATGCTCCAAGGGCTACTGCAACCATCATTTTAGACAGAAAGAGGAATTCTGGCTTATTACAAAAAGTCTATACTCCCTATAGTCCATAACTTGATCACCTCCCACACTCCATGCTTCAGTGTCTCTCCAGAAAGCCTAAGAATCTGTCATTACATACAATGCAAGAAGGCAAAATGGCTTCTATTCATTTGCATCATTAATCTATAGGTGTAAGTACTCATATGAATAAAGGTACGAATTCACGTACTTTAGGATTAAAATGTTTTCTTTCAATGTCTCTTGAGAGGCTTAAGTCACTGCAGAAAGTCTATCCCTTGAGCAGAGGATGAAGACAAGCAGCCAGCTTTGTCGCAGGAAATAAGCCCACCTCCTGCACCCTGGCCTTTTTTCCTCATAGAGAGCCCAACACCTTCCTAAGACCATGTTCAGAATGTGAAAGCAGAAACAAAACAAGCCATCTGAAAGGTGGGATATTTTCATTGAAAATTAACTACTATTTTATATAATGTCTTCTACACAACTCACTAGAACTGAGGGTCTCCCCCATTCTAATGTTCTAGTTTGCTCATCTTTCCTCTGCCCTCCCAGAGGGAACCATGTTGACTACATCTGTCTTTAGACGCCTGAGGCTGAGCAAAGGCTTGATATTAGATATTTATCATCTTGGAATGTCTTCCCTCCGATAGATGACTCTCCTCCCCCAGACCTCTTTATCTTATTTTGCTAAACAAGATCAGTTTCTGTCATTGCAGAAAATAATTGACTTGCTTTTTAATGTATATCAAGGCCTAGGTTAAGAACTGGGCAATGCCATGCATTTATTATTCTCTTTCCTGTTTATTCTAGTGTGAAATTGTTTTCCAGGTAGTGATTAATTCTGCCAAGACTTTCTGCCCTTGCTGTGTAATTTGCTGTATTTGGGAAGAAGACACTAACTGCTTGGGCCTGCTCTCAGAGGTGCCATTACAGTTTTGTCAAACATCGGCCCTGCTATTGTCTGCTGTCATTCAACCAAGCTCATTGCCGTTTATTTATTTCCCTAGTCTGATCTTTCTGTGGGAATGATTGAGGTCTGATGTGCTAAAAAAAAAAAAAGAGTGAGGACGCCTTTGACTAGGTAAAAAGGATCTTCCTAGAAGTACTGGGTTCCCTTAGTGATGGGAAGTTGTGATACAATCTACAGAGTGTTGTTTGCAGTCAGCCATCTCATTATTGAGTTTGTTCTAGAAAGTGTGGAATGACTACCAGATGGCTTTTGATACCATTTGCTAATAGCAGGCTCCAAGGCCACAGGGTCTGACTCCCTGGTACAAGAAAGAGTGTCTGGATACAAGAAAGAGCATCTGGCAACGAGAGTTCCTGGAAAATGAAGCTTCCCTAATACCTATCCCTCCCCTTTGGGTGGAAGGTGTAATAGACTGACCCCTCACACTGACTCCTAGAGGGATTATAGGAGCAGGCACCCTTAGGAAACAAGAAGGATGAACAGAAGGCTTTCTGTGGGGGATTTGTGAGAAAAGGCAAAAAAGGCCAGACAAATTCAGCCCCTGACTCCTTCTACTGTCTCAGGAGTTAAGGGGCAGGCACCTAAGAGCTGGCTCCACCTCTTTCTTTATCAGTCCATGGAAGTGTCTGGTGTTCCTTGGACTGACTCCTACTGTCCAATACCTTCTTTTTATCCGAGGCACAAGTCTATGCTTAAGTATATAGTCAGTAGGTTTCTGAACTTCCCTGTGCTGTTGGTGGCAATGTACATATTGATATGGCACAGGGTCTGGTAGGTTTGAGGTTGGGGGACAGGTTTCTCACTTTAAGTTAACAAAGGAAGATGTGCCTCTGGGGTTTCTGGTGGTTTTGATGTAACATAGGAAGGAGAAATTCCAGGTTCCTTGCTCAATCCAACAAAGGGTAAAGCTGAGCAGTGAGAAGAAGGAAGAAGATCAAGAAGAAGACCTGGAGGAACATGGAGCAGAGAGACATGTGAAGAAGCTGCACTGGCTTCTTGACCTTGGACTTCTACCAGGGACTTGGGGGATGTGGAAGGAGAAATTTGAGAGACCTATGGGGAGGTTGACAATGGCAGCATTTTCCTTGCTTGTATTTTAATTTTGATCATTTCCTCCCCTACTTGCCTAGTCCCTTCTGCCCCTTTCCTGTGGGTCCCCACCAGAGAAGGTGCCTTACTCTTGTGGTAAGCTTTGAGCTTCAGCAGTCCTGCTTGGGACCAACCCTGTTTGGCTGGGCATTTACCCATGAGGAGATGAGAACTTTGGGTGCTTTGTGGGCAAACTGTTTTAATTATATTCTTTCTCTTCTTTCTATCACACACTAATTGTATTAAATTTCTTTTTTATTGAAGGTCTTATTTACTAAGAATGTTTGTCTTCATGCAGCAGATTTGGGTGTCCTGGGGTGTTCCTCACCCTGCCCTGTGGTTTTCCAACCCACAGTTGCTTTCCAGTCCAGATTAGTTGCTGGCAGTTTGGGAAAAATACTACTAAATGAGAGCCAAGGTTTCTTCCAGAAAACTTTCAAGCAGGGATGAGTATAAATTGTAATAAAAGATAACACTTCAGATACTTTACATGCATTAAATCCTTTAGTCATCTGGGCAGCCCTGTGGAGTAGAGGAGATTTTTATGTTCGTTTATTGATGACACAATGAGGGAAAGCAATTTTCCCAATGTCATACATTTTGAAATCTGACTTAAAGCCTCATACTGTTAACCACTACCTTAATTCCTTCTACAGGGATTGTAACAGGGTCGTCTCCAGGAAAGGGGAAAGTTTCAGGATCCAGGTTCTGCCCTAAGTGGGTGGGGCTAAGGAGGGAAAGAAGATTCATTAGGCAGGAGGACAGAAGGAAGGGAGGAAGAAGGAAGCTGGATGGAGAGCAGCAAGGAGACCTGGAGGAGGCACATGGAGAAAAGGGACATGTAAAAAAACTGCACTTGCTGTTTGGTCTTGGACTGGTTAAAACAGATGTGTGTGAGAACCCGTTAAAAGGTTAACAATGGCAGCTTTCATCTTAATTTTAATTTTGCTCTTTTCCTCCTGGATTTGTGTAACTCTTTCTGACCCTTTTCTATAGGTCTCTACTGAAAGGTCTTTTAGATTTGTGGCAGGCTTTTGGGCCTTGCTTTGGGCCAATACTATTTGGCTGGACTTTTACCCTCATGGAGATGGGTAACTTTAGGTGCTTAATTTAGTAACTTTATTCTTTGTCTTTTCTGTATTGTTCACTAATTGTATTAAAGTTCCTTTCCATTAAAAATTTTATGTTTGTCTTAATGCGGCAGATGGCAAAACCCATTCAGAGAGGGCAGGTTTGAGGGTTCTGGGGTGCTCCTCTCCCTGCCCTGTAACAGTATGAGATCAGTCTCTGGACAGTGTGGCACATTCAACCAGAAAATTATGCACTCTGGAGTGAAAAAATAATGTATCATCCAGAAAACACTTTGATTTAACTTTATTCTAGATTTATTTTTATCACCAGATTTGTCTTCCTCCTAGATTTGTGCCCACATCAATATTAAAATGAGTTTGCAATTCTTAAGTTCCATAGCAATGATGTGTGGGAGCAGGGGGAGGCAATTTGGAGCTAGGTGATGTGAGCTGATAAGAAGAGCAGTTTCAGAAATGAGCAGGACAAGGAGGTAGGGAGAAGTCAAGGGCATAGTAAACCAGAACAATTGAACCATACAGTGAATTCTCCCCTGTGACTTATCTGCCTTTGGATATGCAGCAACTCCAGGAAAGCGCGCAGTGTCCTGGGTGTGAGTGTGTGTGAAACCTGTACCTTCTGTGCATTCTCTCAGAGCTGACTCTGTTTCTACCACACCAGCTGGGGAGTGCTGAGCACATGTGCATGCTATGTACCCAACAGCACATCTGAAGTGCATTAGGGTCCTGTTGTACCCTATGCAGAGTGGCAGTACTCAGGCAATGTCACTCCTACCTGGGGCAAATCACTTTCCCATACTATGCCTCTTTATGGCATCAGTACAATGGTGATCAACTCACACATGCCTGACAGGGCGGTCCTGGAGAGGAATTGATGTGTAAATCCTGTCACTGGCTCCATAGAACCTTTCTTCCCTGTGTTTTATACATTTAATTTCCCCCCAGTAACTCCTTTCTGACAGTAACTCCTTTCTGATTATGACTCAGTTTCCATTCTAAAATAAATGTTCTTAGAAACTTACAAATATTGCTGTCCCCAGTTACATCAAACATCTCCTAGGCTCAGGGGAGGGAGCATTCCAGCAGCCCTAGTGCAGCTGGAGCCAAGGTCACCTCCAACCCCAAGAACTGTTCCAAGTTCAACACACAAACCATCCCTCAAGTTCAAATCAGCCTTTAAAGAAAATGGGTGATTGCTTAGTCTGAGCATTTAATTTCACAAAGGCTTATTCTACTATTTCCAAGCCTTGAGTTCCAGAGGGGAATGAGGACATTTACTCATGATAAAGGCCACACGAGAACGCCATGTCCCCTGAGAGCAAATGATAACATCCTGGGCTTGCAACTCAGAAAGGGCTGGTTTTGACACCAGACTCCACTATTAATGAGGAGGGTGACCCATAGGGAGACTTTGACCTCTAGCTGATCCTCATTATCATCTCAATTGACACAGGAACACTCTCATTTGGACTCTTCTTGTGCCAGGAATATTTAGTTTTACTGTGAAGGCCCTCAAATTCCTCAAATCAGAGGTTCATTACATATGACTTAAAGAAAAAAACACTTAAGAAAACATACACAAAAGCCTTTGTTGAATTAGTTCCACATGACAAATCATAGAGAAATAGTTACATATTATGTCATTTGGTCAATCTACAAATCTTAATTGTGAGAGTGCTCTATGTCAGTCACTGAGTGATGATGTTGGAACGTCATCAGACAAAAATTCATACTGCCTTATGAGATTCGCCTTCTGGTTGAAACTGGTGGCATAGACATCTACCAGTGAAAGACATTGGTCCCTGACCTCCATCCTGGCACCCAATTCCTGTCCCTGTTCCTCCTTTCAACCTCACTTCACCAGTAGGGAGCCAGATCCCCCTTCCCTGCCACGTGTGAATCATGCTTTCTCCTCATGTTCCACATAACTTCTAGATAAACAAGAATATGCTTGGCACAGCAAAATTAGGAATTCAGGTTTTTTTCTCTCTTCTATTCCCTTGAGATCTAATTTAAAAAGTTTGAGATGCGAAGCTTTGTGTCAAGTTACAGCTTTGTAATATGAAAATAAACGCACTCCCTCCCAGGCTGCCCAGAAGTCAGTTGCATCAAATGTGCCACTATCCTCTGTTCCTCCCCACCTCTCTTCTTGCCTTCCCAACTCAGACAGGGGCTTAGTTCCTCTCCTTGGGGTTCCAGTCTCCTATGGGCACAGCCAGGCACATAAATTGAATCACAGAAGTTAAATCATGAGGAGTCATGGCAGCTTTGTTAGCTGCACCACAAGCTCTCCCTGGTGGCATTCAGACTCCTTAACATGTAAAACCACGAACACCTGGAGTCCAGATCTGAGTGGAAACCACCATTTTGAAGTTTTGGGGGGGCAAGTTCCTTGGATTTATATGGAAATATGTGATTTCTAGGGTAATAAATCTCTAGCATCTAGCTAATTCTAGAACCTGAGATCATTGTTAACTTTTCTACAAGATGTGATAAAATATGTTTGACATGCTCAAGGAAGGGTATAAGCTCTTATATGAGAGAAGTTTCTCCTTTGACAAGAAAGATGTTACTTCTCTCACTCCAAATTTAGCATTTGGTCCTCATATCTCATCAGATAAATTTACTGTGGAACACATGGTTATGAAGCTTTCTCTGCTATCCCTGGTTCCCAGAAGCTGTTTGCTGCCTTCCAAGGTAGCTCTCTCTGACCACAGCACTTCTGTAGGATATGAGCAAAGGTTGAGATATAGTGTGAGGGGAGAACACAAAAGAAAGGAATTGAAATGTGAGAATAAGAGAAAAGTAGCAATGTGAAGGAGCCAGACAGAGGAGATAATGATATCCTCCCTGGGAAGAAAGAGAAGAGAGAGAGAGAGAGAAAGAAGGGAAGGGAGAGGAGAGGTGGGAGGAAAAAGAAGACAAAAAACTGCACAAAAAAAAGTAAGAAGGGTAGACAGAAATACACCAATCTTGTAGTAGTAAGACAAAGATATAATCATGTAAAGAAATGACCATGCTTATCAAATCACTATGATTTTCAATATACATGGTATGCTGTTATTAATAAGAAAATTAGAGCATTCTTTTTTCATGACTAGATAATTTCACAGAGGTAAGACATTGAAATCACCTCAAGAGGCTCCAAACACTTTTATCCATTGAATAATTTATATGTAAATAAATAAATGATGAAATTAATTTTCCATGGCCATACTATTTCTGTGACACTGGCCTTCATTTCTCCAAGAAAACTTTCCAAGAAATCTCGTTTTCAGATATGTTTGTGTTTTCTAGTTTCTTCTTCCTTTCTTGTTCCTATTTGGACCTATTTCTTTTTACTTAACCTTGTCAAGGTTATCTGAAGTATCTGATGAAGAAAAGAATTTTAGGTCACCAGGCAGTAGGCAGCTCCAGTCAGGATCTGGAGTTTTTCTCCAGTTGTGTCTTATGAATTCAACAGTCTATTTTCTGAAGCGTGGCAGCACCAAATTCATCAGCAAAACTCAATAGAATTCAGAGACATTGAAAAAAATCTTTCTGGAAGCCTTTTGAGAAATCTTCAGGTTTTCCAGGGCATATTAATCAAGGCCTTTGTCTCCTTGACTCAGAAGAATGTAAGTATGATGAAATGGCACAAATCTGGTCACATGGCACAAACTTGTCAGTGCTCCTGGTTAATAAAATGGGTTCCTTGATCACTTCAAAGTTCAAGAGAAAGTTCCCCAGGTGGAGTGATTTTTTCCCCAAAAAGATTTTGACCACAGAAGAGATAATAACCTATTTATACAGGAAAAGTATTCACTGAGCACTTTGAAAATATCCAGGACATATGTTAACTGCCTTCCCTGAACTAGACTTGTGGTCAGGTAGGATAAGTAAGATAGGAATTTTGGGGGTCTTTTCAACATTTACTCACCAATATTTACCCATCCATGTCATTTTATCAATGAACCAATGGTTCACTGTGATTGTTAAGAGTGGAAATTTTAGATTCTCCAGTAGTATTAGGTTGTTATTCAGTCTAAATCAGAGCTTTCTCTTGTTATCATACCAACAGTTATTGAATTTTAAATCTTGTGTTTACTTCTCTGGGGCCAATTGTTGGATCTCTCTAGCCAGTATTTCTAAGTTATCAGCTAGAGAAATGTTTCTCTGGACCAGGCAGAGGTTTGGCTGCTATTTGTTCCTTTAAGAGTAGCATACCTTGTAGAAATATCAACAAGGTGAGAGTCAATTTTAGAATGCCTAGAACCTTAATGATAGCTAAGGGAGCCAATAAAAGTGTAACAACCAACAGTTCCTGAGTATAAGGGCTATTTTTAATTATGTCTCTACTGGAAATGAGGGAGTTATGTTAATTCCACAACATTCCAAAAACATGAACTACTCCCAAGCATATCTATCATCAGTATAAATGTTGGCCTCTTTGTTCTTGTTAGGGGACAGCCTTTTGTAGGTGTATATAATTCAGTTTTTTAAGTTGTAATAGCCACTTGAATTATTTCAAAATGTGTTGATATTGCTTATCCATGCATATCATTTCCTCTTCATCTACTCAAAGGGAGAAAGAAAAATATGACAATTGGGATGCCCAAGGGCAGACAAGTTGACTAAAGTCACCTTTAAGGCTTAAAGGCCATGTCCTTCTACTCTTACCATAAAATTTGGGTTATTGTTTTTTTAACAAAACTTAAGACGTTTTGCCACAAGAGAGAAATTTGGAATTCAATTTTAGCAATAAGATTCTAGTCCAAAAATACCACACAGTTGATATTTAGTCTTAGATTTGGGGAAACTTAATGATAACATGAGGGCTACTGGGATAAATCCTTTCTTTCTTAAAACATATGCATGATAGTAAATGCTTTAAATACCAAACCTAGACTTGGGCAAACTACAACTTCTTTTTGGTGATCTTATTTATGTTCCTTTTAAAAGCTAAATCTTTAGCATGAGTTCTGTCTTTCTGTAAAGAGATTTTGGAGGGATAGCAAAGGAAAAAAATACATATTGCAACAGGGCTTTTGGGATTTGCATGAAATAAGCAGGATTTCAGTAAAATGCAAGACATTTAATGTCCAGGTGAATTGGTCTTACTTCCTAGGTAAAAAAAGCAAATAGGTACTGACTAGCTTTATCAATTGGAATGCTGAAATATGCACTGCATAAATCAATGACAGTGAAGGATCTACTTTCAGTTAGGCTGGATATTGATAATATATGATTGTTAAGCCCAACTGAATGCCAAGAAATGACAATATTGTTAACTGCTCAGAGGTCTTGGACAAACCTCTATTCCTGGCCTCTGGATTTCCTCACAGGAAAACTAGAGTATTTCAAGGGCTAATGCAAAGAATAATGAGACCTTTGGACACATAATCATCAATTATATGTTTTATATCTTCAAAGACTCATTTACTTATATGGTATTGATTAATTTGGGGAAGAATAATTTGAGGAATCTGAATTTTAATGGCAGGTGCACCCCATCATATACACACCCATATATTTTGAACTACTCAGCATTGGTAATTTGCCCCTAAGTGTATAAGTTGGTATAACTTGTCCCTAAGGAGAACAGTATCTGATTCAAATAGGACAAATGATCTCTAAAATCACTTTGGGCTGTCAGAGACAGGGAAAATTAAAATAGTAAAGTTCATTTTATTCATTTGGTTACCTATTTTGCTTGCTACTATTAACTTGTAGAATTATTTCCCCCTTTTGGGAGAATGAGATACCAGTAGTCATGATCTAATAAATGGATAAGGATAGATGAAACAAGGAGAAAAGAATGGGTTGTCTCTCAAGAATACTAACAAAAGGATATAGGTTCAGAGATAAGAAACTTTTGAGGTTATTTAGTAATTCTCTTTATTTAAACTATTTTAGTACTTCAAGGAAAGTGCCTTGGGATTAAGAAATAAAAGTATGGCTCCAAGATTAATAAAACATATTCATTCCCAATCTGGAGAACTGGTCAAGAGGGGAGACTGGGAAAAGCTCCCATAGTTTCTGGAAGCCCCATCATTAGAAATTAGGACTCCTTTGGAAAGAACAGTTGAAAGATTACAAATATTTGCAATGCTTGAGTTTGTAATGACCTACTGCCAATATACTGTTGTTTTGTTATGTTTTACAGCAGTGATAAAAACCAGGTTTTCAGTTCCATATAAGGACATCTTTCACCTATTTTGTGGGACTGGAGATTAAAAATCTTTTAGGTCACTCATTTAAGATGCAAGTGAGCTAATTTGACAAATTAACTAAATCTGAAGTCAACACAATATCCCACTCTACTCTGTTTTTGTTCACCAGATCAGAAATATCTCCACTCAACCCATTAACAAGCAGAGTTGAAGGTTACTTTCATGAATCTAGCATTAGAAGTTAAACCTGAATTTTCTACAGAAGACAATTTGAAGCCAATTATAATAACTATGAACAAGCTCATCAGGTTTTTGTGTGCAAAAGCTGGAATTGTATTCCAGTCAAGAAACTTAAGATCAGCTCTTTTATTCATTTGGAATAGTTTATCAGTGAGTATCCTCATTTCTTGACAATGAAATTGTTTCATGAGTTTTCCCATCTGGCAAGTTTCTTTCATACATGATTTAGCTTAACTCTCACTAGTAAGCATGTGAATAGGAAAAGGTCAGAAAAACCAGGTTGATATGTTTGGCATGACTACATTAAATTCTTTATCAAACCTAGAAGAGACCTCCCTTACAGGCACACTTGTTTTTCTGGACTTCACTTTATTGTGCTTCACAGATTCTTTTAAAAACAAAGTGAAGGTTTGTGGCAATGTCATGTTTGAGTGAGTCTATTAGCACAATTCTCCCAGTCACATCTTCTCACTTTCTATCTCTGGGTCACATGAGGTTTGTCGATGTTTTTCTTTAGACATAATGCTTTTGTATACTTAACGGGATGTAGTACAGTGTGAACAAAACTTGTGACTGTACTGGGAAACAGCAAAACCACATGATTCACTTTATTGTGGCTTGTCTGAACATGCAGTTCCTTCAAGTTAAGTCTGTCCTTCAGGAAACCTTTAAATATGTGGGGATTACAATTGATGGCAAATATATGTAAATTTTAAAAAATTTATATTAATAAAAAAAATAAAATAAACAAGCTCCATGACCTAAGTGACTGTAGTTTCCAGCATTATCTTGTCATATGTTGATTTCATTAAATTCGCCCCTCCAAAAAAATAAATAAATAAGTAAATAAATAAATAAATATGGCTTGCAATTCTTTAGACCAAGAAGCATAAGAGAACTGAGGTTTGTGTAGATGCTCAGAAGGCTTAATTTGAAAGGGCAGTATTAAAAGATAGCTCAGCAGAAGTAGAATGGGTAAGTTGAGATTCTAGAAGGGAGATCAATGGGAGGGAGACCAAAATGTCTCAGGGCCTGACCATAGACTACAGCTATGCCTCTGGACACAAAGAATGTGTGGGAGGAAAGTGAGCAATCTTGGAAGTCATTTCATTTTTCCTTAATAGTTGTTTGCTTGGTTAATTTAAAATTTTATTTGGCAAAGAGGCAATTCTAGATTCTTGGTAATGTTTTGAAGCCTCAAGACAGCAATCAAAATAGACTTTCCACTCAGTTGAAGCAATTTCAGAGCTATGACCACCCTATTTAATTTTAGGAAAAGTAAGTTTAGGGAGTTCAAAGGTTCCCCATAATGACCATTGGAGTTATATTTTACATTTAGTTAAGTCAGTGCATTTAGTTAGAAATGCACATGTGAAAGGACTATGGCTCTGAAACATTAAGCTGGCAGGGGTTCCTGAAGGAGGAATGACCTTCAGATATCTTGATGGTTGAGATCCCTTTTTGTTCTATTATTGGCACCAGGAATTCCCAAATGGACTGTTCCTTCTTTAGGCAACCTCCATCTCCAGAGGAGATAGAGTCAGAGTATTTAAATATGAGCCTGCCAGCAGAATAATCTGTTCCCAGAATGATAAGGAATTAGCCACATGCTGCTGAGCAGGGGGCTCTGGTGAAACCTTTCCCAGAGTGAACCTGTTCTGTAACAAACCCAAGAAACCCACACTCAAAAAACAACATCACTTTCACTAAGGGAGGTCAATGAAGAGAAGCCCCAGCATGGTGCTGGTCAGAGGCAGGCAGAAAGACTGCTTCCCTTCAGAGGAGAGAGTTAGTAAGGAGAAACACCTGCATAGTCACAGGTGGGCAGAAGGTGGCTGTCCCAAGCCAGTGCAGAGACTGCACTGATACAATCTTCTTCTCTTTGGGAGGGCCTCATTCCTTCATGGAATGACTTGCTGGTTGACTTTTGACTATTTAGAATTTTTACAATGGGCTCCGGGGTTCTGGAGACAGAGCTCTATCTTTTCTTTTGATCTGACAGTCATGACTTATAGCAGTCATTGGCACCTAAGGGTCTTTGTTTACATAGTTGTGCTAGGGGGAAAGGTGGTCCTAAATGGATTATGGGTGTGTGGACTCCAACCCCCACTCCAGACCATCAGTGTTCCAGAACCACACATCCGATAAGATGATTATCGAAGAGTGGATTACTGGGACCTGAGGGTGGAGTTAAACAGCCAGGCTGGCTGTAAAACCGAGGTGAGCCTTGGACACACTCTCTCTCTTACGGAGGAGCCAGACCCCCTTCCTTCGGAGCCATTCATTCGACTCGGAGCCAGCCCTCAACGCACCATTGCTTAGATCTGGTAGAGTATTTGTGGATTTGTATCCTTTTCTTTTTCCTTTGGTGTTATTACTATTTTATTCCCCTTTCATAAAATAAAACGTGCTAATAACTTTTGCCACGTGTACCTGGAGTTGGGACTTTTAAGTCTTCTGAGCGTGTGGGTGGAGAACCCAGTGTGGGGAACCCATTTTATATTAGGGTTGCCCTGTAACAGTTGGATTAATGGTTGTTAATCCCTTCTACCCCCACCTCCTTATGTGAGTCAGGTCTCTGGTCTTAAGGCACCTCCTTTCCAGTTTTTTTCTATTCTTTTGTCCTTCATCAAAACCTCTTAGTAAGTGACTACAAAAAAATTACACACATACACACATAAGGCCAAAATCAGTTTGTTTTCTTTTTTCTCAAGAGCAAATCTATACATATCGGAGACAAACACACCAGAAAAACCAAAAACCACATTTGCGCTTATGGTAGCCAGTGCCATAGGGAAACCAAATTTCTCCATGGGGCTGACTAACCATGAATGACTCCAGTCCCTATTCATTGAGCTCCAAATCACCCCAGAGTCCCCAAACGTGCCTGATCTAAATGGGTTCTGCCATCCACCGCATCAAGACAAACATATAAGACTTTTAATGGAAAGGAATAGTTACTAAATGAAACATCCAAAGTTACCCATCCCCTCAAGGGTAAAAGTCCAGCCAAACAGGATTAGCCCAAAGCAAGGCCTCAAAGCCTGCCACAAGTCTAAAGTACCTTTTGGTGAAAACCCATAGAAAAAGGTCAGAAAGAGTTGGACAAACCTGGGAGGAAAAGAACAAAATCAAAATCAAGATAAAAGCTGCCATCGTTAACCTCCCCATAGGTCTCTCACCCACATCTGTTTCAACCAGCCCAGGAACAAAAAGCAACTGCACTTTCTTCACATGTCCCTCTGCTCCAAGTGCCTCCTCCAGGTAACCTTGCTGCTCTCCATCCTGCTTCCTTCTTTCCTCCTTCCTTCTTTCCTTCCTCACTTCTTATCCCTCTTATTTCCTTATCTCAGCAAAACCCTACTTAGGGTGGGGCAGAGATCCTGGAACTTAACTTTTTCCTGAGAACCACCCTGTTACACTTATATCTTTGATCTTCAGTTGCCCTTGGGGCAGGGTGGCCTTGTCTGATCTCCATCATGTTTCTCTTTAAAGCAAATAAGGTCTGGGAAAGGAATCAGTAGTGTTGGGGGTTGGAAAGAGAGAACAGATCTGAACCAATAAGTATTCAGTTCTGAGTAGCAGGAAGCTGCTCACAGCTCAGTCCTACCTCTGAAGTTTCCTATCTTCATTACTGAAACCATTTATGTTCTCTTTGTTGGTGTAGTTAGTATCTCAGCAGCCATAGCCATATCATTTTTTAGCACCCATGGGCTTGGCTAGCACTGTGGTGATTTCATCAAGGCATTTGTTTCCCTCTTAAGATAATGATAGTGTGTGTGGGGGGGTGTGGATGTTGATGTGGATGTGTGCATGAACACACAAGCGCAAGTGTTTCTCCTTTTAACATCAGTGATAGATGAGTTTCCTAGGAAATCAAGGCTGATATGGAAGAATTTAGAGCAGTTTCTCATTCTCCAATTTTGTAATGTTTGTTGGCACCAAGAACCCAGAGAAGAGCTAGTATTTCCCAATGGAGTTTGTGTTTCTTAGGGAAGTAGCTTGAGAGTGTTAGTGGGCAGACTGAGGATTATTTGAGATATTCTCAGTCCTCTGTGTTCCTATAGGAATTTTAGAATCAGTTCATTAATTTATGCAAATCTTACTGGCTTTTTTGTTGGTGTTACTTTGAATCCCTGAGTGAGTATCGCTTAAAAAAACTGGCTCTGCACTATCTGGGCCTCTCTATTCCATAACTTATGTTATGGAAAAGGGACTGATATATTTGTTTACCATAAGAAGAGAAGGCTATATTTCAAAGCTTAGGAACTCATTAGAAAGAACAGTCCAATACCTGTGGGACTTTGGCTTTTACTGGCCACCTATATTCCCAAGACCTACCACTGTTCCTCATTCCTGTGCTCTTTTCCTTACCATCTGCTGTGGAGAAATGGTTGTGTAACAGGGTAGAACCCAGGAAAAGGGGAAGTTCCAAAATCCCTGTCCAATCCTAAGTAGGGTGGAGCTGAGCAGGGAAAAGAAGATGCTAGGATAAGACAAGAAAAAGGTATACAAGGTATCCATATAGGGAAAGAAGAAGTAAAATTATCACTGTTTGCAGACAATATGATAATATACATAGAGAATCCCAAAAGCTCTACAGAATATCTAATCAAGCTAATCGGCCGGTTTAGCAAAGTAGCAAGATACAAAATCAACACACAAAAATCAGTAGCCTTCCTTTATACAAACAACCAAGCTGAAGATGAAGAAATAAAAAGAAACATCCAAAAAAAAATAAAAAGAAACATCCCCTTTATAATTTAAACCAAAAACTTTAAATACTTGGGAATAAATCTAACAAAAGAGGTGAAGGACCTCTACAAAGGAAATTACAAAACATTGCTAAAAGAAATAGAAAAAGATACAAAGAAATGGAAAAACATCCCTTGCTCATGGATTGGAAGAATTAACGTCATCAAAATGGCCATCCTACCAAAAGCAATCTACAGGTTCAATGCTATTCCAATAAAAATTGCAATATCATTCATTCTTCAAGGAAATAGAAAACAAATGGATGAAATTCATATGGAGACACAAAAGACCTCGAATAGCCAAATCTCTCCTAACTGAAAACAAGGGAAGTGGAGGGACCACACTTCCAGGCTTCAAACTTTATTACAAAGCCACAATCATAAAAACAGCATGGTACTGGAACAAAAACAGACACATAGACCAATGGAATAGAATAGAAAGCCCAGAAAC
>JAGFMF010011410.1:1500053-1510200 GCA_019455555.1 Galemys pyrenaicus
CCCCAGCATGCTGGCGTAACTAAAGCTCTACATGACCATTGCAGCCCTGTGTCCGCTCTTTGTTCTTTTGGGGTGCCCACGGAAACTCGGTACTTTACATTAATAATACCAAGGGAAAGAGAGGGATACAAATCCGTAAATATCCTACCAGATCTTCAAAGCAATGGCACGTTGAGAGCTGGATCCGAGTCAAGTGAGATGACTCCCAAGGAAGAGAGAGCCCAAGGCTCACCTCTCTGGTTTTCTAGCCAGCCTGGCTGCTTAACTCCACCGACAGGTCCCAGTGATCCACTCTTCGATAATCATCTTATCAGATTTGTGGCTCTGGAACACTGGTGATCTGGAGTGAGGGTTGGAGTCCACACACCCATCTGTGTAATCCATTCAGGACTACCCTCCCCCTTAACTAGGGCAAGGCTAGGGAGGGGCAAGGGAGCCCAAGTGGAGTGAGCCTCAGGGAACATATAGCTTCTTCCCCTAGTCACTCCAAAGTTCCACTAGTCTCTTTGTGATTGCTTATTTCTTGATGATCTCACTTACTCTACTATATTACATCTTTATCACTCCTTTGTTTTTGAAATGTTCTTTTGACCCTTGTCCTAAGGTGTTTGCTAGTTCCCTTTGGAATTTACTTCCCATCACTGGATCTTCCCTTAACCCTTTTGCTGTCCTTATCTCCCAAGCTTAGTTCTTCTGAGGCTCCACCTGTCCTTTCCCTGAAACTGCCTATTCACTCCTAATTTGGCCTACTTACCCTTGCCTTACTTGCCCTAGGCCACATTATTTTATATTCCTTTATAAAATGTTTAAATGAGCAGAAAACTAAAATAGTCCCAGTGTTTAGAAACCATAGTTATCTTCTCTAAGAAGGATAGCAAAAGGATGCTTAACTACCCTGTCCCTCCCTGTGAATGGTGAGTTAAAGTTTTGTGATCTACTTTTATGGGTGGGCTGTTGTCTTCTCTTTTTTTTTATTTCTTCATTTCCTTGCTGGGTTAAATGGTCAGATGGTCACAAATGGAGGAGTTCCTGAACAATCACAGATGGTGACTGGAAGGGATAACAACAAAGGAGATAGTCCCTCTTCCAACTTCACAGTCTCTTTTAATCTAGCAAGAGTAACTGCAGATTTCCTCTTGAGTTTCTAAACCTCTGTGGTTTTCTAAAATGACTTATACAGTCAAACTGTCAGCTCCTGCACACATCTGAGCCCCTTGTGGGCAGTTTTTCCTGCAGTGAACAGGAGCTTTAATTGGTCTATACTTTCCAGTGTTCAAATCTGCTTCCTGAGGGTCAGGACCCACCATCCCTTTCCCCCAGTTTTCCAGACAAAGATATATGACCCAAAACAGGCGATATATTTTTGTCTTAAATTCTATTCTTCCCCTTTATGACATATAGTTGGACCGTTATAACTATGATGGGCACCTAATTCACATGCAGGTGAACTTATCCCGGGAACACTGGTACATTTTAACAAGTAGTTAGCCATTTTAAAAGCTTACTTTCCCTTCTGGAACCTTTGTGTGTTTAAAGGAGACTGACAGATTGGAATCATTCTCAATGAAAGAAATTTTTTCCTTTCTCTTAGAGACAGTTTGCATCTTTTTTGGTCACTAAGGATTCACATTTCATTGTTCAGTCTAAAATTTTCTATGCATATTTTTAACTCACACTGGCTGACACTATAGTACTTACCTAACTGTTCATTGGTTCCCTCTGACCTGGGAACAGTTAGCCTGGAAAGGCAGATGGCTCCACTGTCAGGATTCACACCCCAGGAGTTTCAGGAAGTTATCTGAACACTGAAGGGCCAGTGAGGTCATCTAGGAAATAGCTCATCCTCAAAGGGTCCATTGTCACCTCACAGGGAAGCCTGTGCAAAAGAAGAAAGCTGTTTTGTTGGTGGTTTTACAGTTGTGTTATTGTGCCACCAGACATGATTTGGGAGCTGGAAGGCTTGTGTTGCAACCCAGAATTTGCCCCTCTGACCTTCAGCTTCTTCAGAACATGGATTCAGAAATCAGAGCTTCTAGAGATGATTGTGCTAGTTAATGAGGTATCTTATGTGAGATTATTAAATTAATGTGTGATCAAAGCACTCTGGGGAGTAAGACATTCTTCTTCTAGAATGATGTCAGATAGTATCAGGGGAAGTGAACCACTTATCCCAAGATACGCTTAGCTATTGAAATATTATCAGAATGTTTTTAGTGTTTGTAATGAGTAACGCTGACTTGACAGCGGCAGTTTGAGAAGGACAGTTACACATCTGTGGGAACTGATGGACCTTTTGCTGTGGCCTGTTTGGTTGAGTTCTTGATATAGTCAGAATAAAGGCTGAACATGACTTCTGTATTAAATATTTGGATGAAAAGGTAAAACTTCAGGCAAATCCCTGGTTGATTTCAAATACTTGATTATTTTGCATTATGTGGACAAAATACCTGGGCACTAACCTGCTGCAGCAATGGCATCTGAAAGATAAGTAGATGGCAAAGGTGAGCTTGCATTTTTATGTCTGCTCCTTGGATTGTCACCATCTCAAGGGCTGTGGATAAATGCTTTCTTCTATGCCTAGCACGTTCCCTGCAAACAACAGCAGTACTCATTAAATATTGGATTATTTGCTTTGATTCCCTGTAGGGCAACTTAAGTTGATTCAGAGCCCATGAAACATCTGTCCCTGGCAGGTTGTTCACAGGCTGTCCCTTCATCTCCCTGGTGCTCCTTCACTTACCTGCCAGCTGCCCACAAAGGGAGCAGCAGTTCCAACCTCATTGCTCACGTGGTTCCCTTTGAAATAATTGTCCTCAGGGTTTTGTCTGCTTGAATCTACCTGTTGAAAGTTCAAGGACTATTTTAAATACATCTTCTTTTAAGTCTTTCTGAAAGCCCCTGCAGGATTTGCTCATAGAAATTTCCATACAAATTTATATTTGTCTGGAAACTTTCAGGCAATTCTTATTTGTTCCTTGCAGACATCCTGTGAGGTGAGTCACCTTGGCCCATTTTATGGGTGAGAAAATGGAAATTGACAGTCAAGTGATTGCCTTAGAGAGATGGGCAAAGCCAGATTCTGATTCTTATTCCAGATATGGGGTCTCCCTAAACTCTTCCAACTTACTGGTACACACACACACACACACACACACACGTAAGCTTTCTGCGCACCAGGTTAGAATATCTTTCAGGATTTCTAAACTTTTCCTGAGTGGGAACTTCTTGCTCACCAAGGTATCTCTCACTGTACTTCTCATAAAGTTTAGTTCACAGGTTGTTGACTGAATGTAAAAAGTCCATTCACTTAGTGTGAGTATATGTGACTGTGTGTGCACACATGCATATGTAATATGTATGTGTGTGATGTGTGTTATCTGTGGTCTGTGTGGTGTGTGTGTTTATGTTGTGTGTATGTGAATTGTGAGTGCTATGTAATGTAGCACGTATGATGTGTATGTGTGCATGCAACGTTGTATGTTTGGTGTATGTCACATGAGTGGTGTGATACATCCATGTGGGATATATGCTGAATATGTGTGTGTGGTGTGTGGCATGTGATGAGTTTTTGTGTTTTGTGGTGAGTGTGTATGTCTTGTGGAACATGTGTGGTGTGTGTGTGTGGTATGTGCTGTGTGTGTGTGTGGAGTGGTGTGGGTGTATGTGTGTGCAGGGTATGGACAGGAAGCAGCACCTGAAAAAGGGGGTCGATGTGAGAGGACCTCAGAGCCCAGGCCACCTCTGTGTGCACTGGTAATGCAGTTTGTCTCTCCCCACATTTGATTTCTTAATAGCTACCTGCCACCACCTGGCCTCTCTTTATCCCTTCCTCTGTCCCCTCCCTTCTGCCTCCTTGTTAACCTATTTGAATGAGAACCAAGACTTTGACATACTAAAAGCTACCCTCACCTTTATTTATAGCATCATGAAACCAGGACTTTTTACGCAGCAGTCAATCAGCTTTAGTTAAAAGTTTGGGGAAGAAAAGGATGTACAAAGGAAGGCACACATGTGCTTGCAAACACCATCTTACCAGGGTCTGTGCCCTTATACTTCAGCATTATTCTGAGGAACAATAATGTTGTACTGTAGCATCAGTGAGATGGCATCCAGTTGATAAAGTAGTTTCCATGGAGATGCTCTGACATGCTTGGCAGAAAGAGCCAACTGAGCATGCAGAAACAAAATGGGAATAGCAGCCTATGTCATAGAGGTCTGACCCTCAGGTACAAGATAGAGTTTGGGACCCAGAGTGTCCTCACACTCAGCTCGATGGTGGGCCCACAGGGGCGCCTTCTGCACTGACACCTTGGGAAGAACCCACAGGTTTGGCGAGTGAAAGTGCCAATGTCCATGATGTCCAGGAAAAAGAGCCAGTTCCTGTGGCTATCATGGGAAAAGGGTTTCCATACCCTTAATGACACTACTCCTTTCCGTTACTTTTAGCTCTAGAAATGATGGTTTTCGAAAGGAACATGCCTTTGGGAAGAGAGAATTGTAACTGAAGGTGTTACTGCTACATGACTTCTAAAAGAGAACAGTAGCATTGTGCCCTGGGTTCAGACAACAAACCTCTCAGGGGGAAGTGAGAAGGAGAGACAGCAACATTTGGCAGGACTGAGTAAATCCAGCATGGTGGGCCCACAGCTGTCTCATTTTCAGGGCAGAGCTGTCCAGAACCTTTCTTCAAAGTCTCTTTTGCCTCCAATCTTCCTTCTTAGTTCATAGCATTTGTTAAGTTCCAGGACATCTGCATTCTAGAGTGTCTGAAATAAAAATAGTCTTTAATTTTCATTCTTCTCCTTGGAGGCCTGCCAAGCCCTTCCCACTCCTCACCCCCCCAAAATTCAAAGATGCAAAGCTGGCCACACTTCCTGGGGGACATATGGCTCATTACCAAGTGTGGAGAGAAGATGGTCTTGTGATGGTTCCAAATACATCAAACAAATTTGCTGGCCCTGCAGGCTGTCAGGAGCAGTGTTCCTCAGAGAACAGGTATCTCCCTGACTGCTAACTACCCAGGAGGTGGCCATATCATAAGGACAGGTCATGAGCGCATCCAAATTGCTTCCAAATTCTTACCCACAGCAGTGTTAATTCAGTGACCCCAAACATGTTGCTTTTTTTTTCTAACATGGTTAGCTGTGCTTCATGGGGGTGATTTCAAGCTGTGTTAGGGCGCAGGGGTTCTGGCACGTGAAAGAGTTCATGTCTGCAAGGTAAATGACTCTCTTTATTCTCTCCTCCCAGGAGGTAATATAATACAATTTACATCAACCTCCAGGTATCCACACTTGTCTTCCCCTCTCTAGGATGATCCCCACCATCCACCCCAGTGCAAAGCAATGATATTACTTACAAACTCCTCTTGGTGGTTGAAAGCAACTCCACTAGACTTTTGGAATATAAACAGAAATAACACATAATTGTTAACCACAAAGAATTTCTTGTTAATATCCTAAACAAAACACTTAAAAACTAAGAAATTAAATTCTCACTTTAGGATGGGATTAGGAAGGATGAAGGGCACCTTCTTTTGTTGATGTTTTAATTATGTATTTTCTTACATTACCATTCATTTTTTTACAATATTTGATTTCTGCTTTCAAGTGTAGTCCCCCTAGTTCTCCAACCACTGTAACACCTGTGAACCATGACCATAGTCCCTTGTGCTTTTCCTTCACCTGTTTTTACCTCTCCTCCTTCTCCCTCCTTTGCTGTATGCCTAGGATCTATGCAGTTTGTCTTTTTCCTGATCCTTTTATCAGTTTCTCTATTTTCCTCCTATAAGTGAAACCATCTGATATTTTTCCTTTTTCCTTCTGATTTATTTCACTGAGCATAATCCCTTCCAGCTCCATCCATGCTGTGAATGGCATGGGTTTGTCTTTGATTGTTGAGTGGTATTCCATTCTGTATATATATCACACCTTTTTAAAATATTTATTTAGTTATGCACATAAGAGCTGGGGTATAGGCTGGCATGGTGGGAGGTAAGAGGATTCACCAGAGACAGAATGAGGAGCAGAACAAGGTAGATGGACTGAAATACACTGCTGAGAGGAGCAGCGGCCTAGGCAGGAGAGGTCTGCTGGGTCATGTAGGTCCCCTCCCTGGCCGGGGATTGAACTTGCCCTGCTGTGCTGCAATGCTTCACAGTGTGGCACTCAACCTGCTGTGCCACCAGGGAGGCCCATATCACATCTTTTTGATCCACTCATCTATTTTGGGGCAATTGGGTTGTTTCCATGTTGTAGCTATTGTAAATAGTGCTGAAATAAACATAGGAGTGCAGGTTTCCTTTATAATTAATGGTTTTGTGTCCTTTGGGTAGATTCCTAGGAATGGAATAGCTGGATCATATGGTAGTTCCATTTCTATTTTCAGTGTTCTGAGGAACCTCCACACTGCTTTCCATAGTGATTGGGTCAGTTTGCATTCCCACCAGCAGTGTAAGACAGTTCTAAAGGCATCTTCTCTTGAAACCAACCCTCTTTGAGACCTTTCTCTGATTGGCTGGCTCCTCTGGTATGGAGGTGAATTTCAGCAGCCACGTCTCACTTATAGCTCTCTGGGAACAACCAACCTGAAAGCTGCAAAGCTGAGTTCTTCTAATGCTTTAAGTGCTGTTTATTCTAGACAATATAAATTACATCAAGCTTCTTTCTGCCAGATGTAAAGCCCATCTGAGTTCATGGGGGAGTCCATGACATAGCAATGTGCTAATCGAGGGGTCCTGCCCTCCCCTGTTCCAGATGAATGACATATGTCACTTAAACACACTCCTGGGTACCCATCCCAGAACCTAGTCAATAATCAGAAATACTTGTTAAATGGATAACAGGGTGTGTCAGCTAAGAGGTTGAAAGTGTCAGAGCTCACTTGATTCAGATCACTTTCAGGATTAGAAAAACCTCCTCTGGAGTCACATGAGCTCCCTATATGCCAGGATGCTAGTTTAATAAGGCTTTTTAAAAAAGGAACTAAAAATCAGTCTGGATGTTGTACTACCAGGATACAGAAGAACATTTCCCCTAACCCTCTGGGTTCATCTTAGACTGTATGAGCAAACAAATGAACATCAGACAGATTAGTAGGAGAAAAAGACCAAGTTTGATTACATTCAAATGGAAATTTTACATGGCTGTAAATTCTGAAGTTAGTAGACAAACTGAAGGTATATACCCTGAATCGAGAAATGGAATAGGGATTTGAGGCATCAAGTAGAGAGAAAGAGGGACTCACTTGAGGAGGAGGGGATGACATCATATGACAAAACTCTATCTCTAGATTTTTGTCCTGCCTTAAGATAGGTTTCTCAGACAAAAAGTCATTTCTGTAGATGACTAAATCTAGGTAATCTA
Organism: Galemys pyrenaicus; assembly: GCA_019455555.1. Classification (NCBI taxonomy): domain Eukaryota; kingdom Metazoa; phylum Chordata; class Mammalia; order Eulipotyphla; family Talpidae; genus Galemys; species Galemys pyrenaicus. The sequence goes on from JAGFMF010011410.1 coordinate 1,507,418, forward strand.
CATTCTTTAAGGTTATGGTAACCATTTCTCCAGAGACTCACAGAGCCTCGGTTGGCCTTACCTCCACATTCCAAGGTGGCATGTGTTAGAAAAAACTTGCTCTGGAAAGCTTGAGAGGAGCTTATGTGAACATTTGGAGGGTTGATCCTGCACCAGGATGGCAAAGTCAGAAGGATGAGAGTCCTAGTGTGTGCCCCCATGTGTCACTCTCTCCCAATCCTTGAGTGGAAGAGATTCAATGGGTCCAAGTGCCTCAGGAGCTGCTCTGTCCTGCAGGTGAGCATTTTTTCCACCAGTCCTGAAATTCTACTCTTGCTCAGGCACCACTGACCAAAAAGATATTTCTGAGTAAGCAGCATGTTCTCCAAACTCCAGCTTTTTCATATATAAAATGAGGGGGAGAATGCTGCCTACTTGGTTGGATTGTTCTGAAGTTTATACCCCATTAAATTGCCCACATATTGCTTGGCCCTCAAGACATCTCTAGCTCTTCACTCACACTGCCCAACCTTGCAACAGAGAGCTCTTTTTCTTGTGCTTAAGAAGAATGAGAACCAGAGCCATGAAATTTAGTGGGGTTCTGTTAGAAACTGGTACATGGGGTGAACACAGGTTCCAGGCTAAGTGTAGGTCTCTGTCACCTGGACCATACTTTTCCTTTCTAATTGGGAGCTTGTTTTCTGATTTGATCAAAGTACCAGATCCTCCCACACATGCATAGATGATAGTAGATTGTAAACAGTAAGGTCTAGAGGACTCATGTTGAGATTTCCTCTGTGCTCAGAACCCAGAATTCTGTCCATAAAACATCCAGGATGCTTTCTAGTTCCCTTTTTAAAAAGCCTTATTAAATTAGCATCCTGGTATACAGGGAGCTCATGTGACCTTCCCCAGCTATCCAAGCTAGAGAGAAAGGTCCCAATGCAATTTCTGAAATCTTGATGTTGAGTGTGAAGAAGGAGACCCACTAGGGTTTGTCTGTTATAGTCACAAATAAGGGAATTAAGAATTGACATAAAGAAAGGAGATAGAGGTTGAATAAAGGGAACATCCTTCCTGATATATCCTTCCTTCTGGAAATGGAAAAGCCAACCCCTGATACCTAGCTGAAGTGTTTGCCCTAGTATGACTGGATTCAGATACATTAAGCACCACAAGATGCAGAGGCAAAGAATCCAGCGCTCAGATTCCAGAGAGCGGTTCCTGGCCATCTCCTGGCATGCAGCAGGCCAGTGATAAAGATGGCTATTTCTTCCAGTGCATGCAATGTTTTTCACAGAAAATCTCAAATCCACTTAGGGTCACACTTTCTGCTTTCCTTCCCACTTACCTTCCAGCAAGGAAGCTACAGCTCTGTGATTTTGCTTCTTTCCTTCCTCAGCATCCTCTGTGAGTATTGCATTATTTTAGAACTCTCATTTTTTTATTTTTCATTGCATATTGTGCTTTAAATATGAGTTGGGATCATTAGTAAATCTCTGTTTTTTTTACTGCCACTGCAAGTGGCATATCTATTTTCAAAATCTGTGCACTGACATTTGAGTATGTCATCTTCATTTTGAAAAAAATTAAGGTCTATTCTTCCTCCTGACCTTTGGAATAGGTGCATTTTGGCCCCCAAAATTCCATGCATTCAATCAAAAACTTACGGAATTCTCACTGAGTGCCTGATTCTCACCAGACTCTATGCAAAGCTCTGAGCTAACAAAGATGACCAAGTTCAGCTCTTCCCTTGAGGTACTCACAATGCAGTGTGAAGACAGAAATGCAAATAGTTTGCTATATACATGGAGGTATGTGCTGCTGTAGCAGCAGCAACAGATGAAGTCAGGGGCTGGAGGGATAGGATCAAGAGGGGTAGAGAGAAAAGGAAGAAGGGATGGTAAATAATTGTGAAAGAGAACTGGAACTGTGGTTGTAGGAGAAAAGATAAACCAAAGGAATAATATAGAAAGAAAAGAGCTTCTCATCCAGGAAAGAAATTCCTCATTAATTTGTAAGCATTTCCTTATTATCTCCCTTGTACTTAGAGCTGTGTCTGTGTCTAGTGCCTAGATCCCAAATGTCATTATGACAGGAAGATCACCCTCTACTGGGACAATAGGCACAGTCACATAAGGGAAGTCCCATGATGGAAAACTGCCCAAAGATTCCCTCCATAAAAGAGCAGCACAGACTGAGAGAGACAGGGAAGACCTCATCAAGGAGGGAAACTCTGAGATGAGTCTTGGTAATGAGAAGAATTTAGGTAGTTTTTTTGTCATTCTATAAGTGACATACATGAAATATTGTGGAGTCACTTGGGCTCTGGGTAAATAGAACAGAACTGGGAAGCTGTCCAAGTGCCTCAATGTATTGAGCATGCCCAGATGTGTCCACCTCTGAGAAGAAGCTCAACCAAAACAGGCACAGATTCCCCAGGATTGAAATGTGATTGATCAACTGCTTGATGAACGTCCTACCAATCAGAACCGCACTGCTTGAAAACCCATTTGCACAGAGTAGATGTAAGTGTGGACTACTCTCCCTTTTTTGTGTGTGGAAGCACCAGCTTAGAACACAACTTGAGTACTTCCCAAACTCTGTTCCCTGGGCAGCTGTCCCGAGCCTGAGATAAGCATTTTGATTTGCATTTCCCTGACTAAGAGGGATGTTGAGCATTTTCTCGTGTGTCTAGTAGCCACGTGTATGTCCTCTTTGGAGAAGTGTCTTTTAAGTTCTTCTGCCCATTTTTTGATTGGGTTTTTCACTTTATTTTTCTTGAGTCTTGTGAGTTCTTTGTA